>MU383932.1:0-158526 GCA_022495065.1 Xylaria telfairii
ATTTATTTTAAAAAATCTTTTATACTAAAAAAAATTCTTTAGTTTTATTATTTTATTATATAAATATTTTATATTATTAAAAAAATAAAAAAATAAATAATAGTATTTTTTTTATATTTAACCTAGGCTATATAAAAAAAACGTATAAATATTATTTAACCCGTAATAATTAAAAAGTTTAAATAATTTAAAGCTTAAATAATTAAAAACTTTTAAAAACGTTAGTTTTTTATAACTAAAAATTTTATTTTAAGCGATTTAATTAAAATATAAAATATTTATTTTTTAAACCTATATAAATATAAATTATTTAAAAATAATATTTTATATTTATATAAATAAAATATTTAAAAAATAATATATATTTTAAAAAATATTTTAAATAATTTATAAATCTTTAATATTAATATTAATTTTTATTGTTTAAATTTATTTATTAATATTGTTAATATATAACGTTATTATTAAATTTTTTATAT
Organism: Xylaria telfairii; assembly: GCA_022495065.1. NCBI lineage: Eukaryota > Fungi > Ascomycota > Sordariomycetes > Xylariales > Xylariaceae > Xylaria > Xylaria telfairii. The sequence goes on from MU383932.1 coordinate 480, forward strand.
AAATAAAACAGTTTTTAAAATAATATTTATTTTTATTATAAATAATTTAAAGCTTATATTAATATTAATACTAGTATTAATATTAATATTAAAACTAAAGTTAATATATATATATATTTTTATTTTTAAAATTATATTAGTTAATAAATTATTATTTTATTAAAAATATTTTATTAAACTGTTTTTTTTAATTATATTATTTAATATAAATTATATATTATTTAATATAATTTTTTTTTATTTATATAAAGTTTTTTTTTATTTACGCGAAGTTTTTTTATATTTATAATGTTTTTTTTTAAAAATAAGTTTAAATATTTTAAAAGTTTTTTATTTTTAACTATATTTAAAAATTAAAAAAATAAACTATATACCTTGTTTTTAAAATATATTAATAAAAAAAATTTATTTTTATTTTTTTTTAAAAAATATAAATATTTAAATAAAAACGTTTTTTTAAAAAAACTAAGTTCGCGTGTTATTATATAAATTAAAATATAACGTTAATAATAAATTTAAGTTATATAAATAACAATTTAAATAATTATAATAAATATTATATATTTATTTTTAGTTTAAACAATTATATCTTTTTATAAAATTTAAATAATAAAAATTATATTTTATTATTTTTATTACTTAAGTATATTTTTTTTTAAAATAAAAAAAAACCAAGAATATTAATATTTTATTTAAAATTATAAAATATAAAAATTATAAACTATATATAAACAAAATATATATAATTTATTAAAATTTTATTAAATTTAAAAATATTATTAAAATTATAAAATATTTTTATAAATTTTATAAAGGTTGTTTAGTTTTATAGTTAATGGTTATATAAAACCTACAACCTTATAAACGTTATAATAAAAACGTCATTAAATAAAGCAATATAAACGTTAATAAAAAACAATAAGATTGTTATTAAATTAAAAAGATAAATAAAAAAGGAATAAAAAAAAGAATGATAAAAAAAAAAGGATAAAAGTACTAGTTCATGATAATATCGTGAAAGAAAAATAAAGTAAGTGATGGTTACATGGAACGCAAGGTAGCGGAATACCTTCCGCGACCTTTCGCTACATTCCGCCATGATTACCGCTAGCATAAAAAGTTTTTAACTAGACATAATAATACTACTAGTTTTATTTACATTTATTTTATTTATTTATTTTATGTTATTTATTTATATATATATATATATATTTATTAATAATAATTATATTTTTATAATTAATGTTTAAATTATTAAATTATTATTTTATAAAAAAAGTTATAATTAAAATATTTTATATTTATAGCTATGTTTTTTAATAAAAACATAAACGTTTTTAACTTTATTTTAAAATAATTAAATTAAAAAAATATAATATAATAATAATTTATACTATATAAATAAACATATATTACTTTATATAATAAAAAGAAAAATATAAATATAATAACTGTTTTAGTCTTATTAGTTTTTTTTGTAAGTACTTGTAAAAAAGACTAATGGGACTAAAATAGTTGTTGTATTTGTGTTCGTCCCTCCACTGTGTGGAGTGGTGTACGTTTATTTATATAGTACGAATTACTACCATACTGTACCTTCCTAATCTAACTCCTGTTGGTTCCCCACAATAGTGCAATGCCACAAAGCTTAATGTGTATACTTGGTACTTAAAGCCGGACCCCTCTAGTGTGCAGCTGGAAGCTACAGTACCTACCCACCCTAGCTGCCTTAGCTCATGGCCGCATCCAAATGTTGGAATCGATAAGGACCATTATACTTTCCGACGCGTAGCGAGAACTTGAACAACCTACCGCTAGATTCTCTGTACAGTAGGTGCTCTCAACCGCGCGACGACGACATGGAACTCTCTTCCCAAACTTGATACCTAGGTCCGTAAGTACCCAGACCACAGTGGCTGGATTCTTATTAAATTCACCTTATCTCCGCCGCTCTCCCTCTCGAATCTTTTTTTATCTTTCGTCCCCTTCTCAACCCTGGGTACCACGCCTGAATTCAATTCCATTCATGCACTTTGCGCCTCACATTCGTTCATAGCCTATTTCTTATCATTGCCGAACTGCCATCGCCTCACGCCAGCTTCGTACGACTACCCATGTGTTAATCGCTTCTCGAATTTACTTCATGACGTGACGCCCCAACATGGCTGACCAAGATATGCGTCTGCGGCTTGTCGTGCGCCGCCATGGCCTCCCAGAACTCCGCCTCATGTGGCATGTTAGCCTCGACAGCAACCCGTCCATCTCGAAGCTGCTCGAACAGCTCAACAACCACGTCCCGCTGGAGAGCGAGCACTGGGGTCTCGAGGACTATGTTGTCGAGCTGCACGACACCGACGGCGCCGACTTCGAATGCCTGCACTACCAGCTTGTGCGCAGTGTGCTGAAACCCGATGACCGAGTCTTGTGAGCCTCATCTCCGCCCTTCTGTTGTGAGTCTCCGGTGCTAACTGTCGCAGCATTCGGGCTCTCGACCGAGATGATAACCGCCGCCGACGCATCAGTGGCCGCCTGCAGATCTCCTCCGATGGGAGGCACTTGATCGACGGCGTTGCCTTCGGCCGTCCGAATCTGAAAACACCCGCCGCCCGCCCGCCTGTACACATCCCCCCGCTGAAGCGAGCTAGGCTCACGTACACACAACAAGATGATGAGGACCTCGGTCGAGGCAATGCATCGGACAACGACTCGCCCATGCTACTGCTTACCAACGGCGAGCCGCACATAGACGGGCACACGCCACCTCGTACTCTGGCAACAGCTGATTTTGAAGATGCCGACTCTGGTGCCGAAGATACTGATTATAATGGTGACGATGCTGAGCTGGCCAGCTCGAGCAACGGGTCGGATACCGAAGGAGAAGAAGAAGAAGAGGAGGTTGCCGACGACGAAATGGAGAAAGATGCTGAAGAGGAACAAAATGCAGAAGACGAAGAAGAGGTCGAAGACTTGTTCCAAGAAGCATGTGACCTGGCTGTCGAAAATGCTACCTTGAACGGTCGAGGACTAGATCCAATGACGCGGACCATGAGCCTCGAGACTTTGGATAAAGTTACCATCTTGCGTGCTGCATTCCCCAACGCTCCAATAAACCTATTCGATAAGGTGCTAGCAGCAAGCCGCAACAATCTCAAAACAGCGTACAACGCGTTATGCCCGGCGTTTAACCCCCAACTATCGCAAGCGGCTGTTCTGGCATGGAAGCCAGGGAGTGCAAGCAATCGAGGTGTGCATCCGGAGCAAACCCGACAACTAGCCAACCCAGCTCCAACTCGAGAAACTATCGGCAGACCTTCGACAAGGAAACGAAAGTTCAGCGAACAGTCCTCAGCCGAGGAATCTAGTAACGACGAAGATGAGGGACATAACAACGATCTATGGCGCAAGTATGGTAGGTGAACCTGTTTGGTTTTATTTGTCTTAATGGTCGAGAGACATGGCTAACCCTAGACTTCCTAGACCATGCCGGCTTCCCCCCAGGTACCATCACATCTGGGACGGGGCTGAGTCAAATGGCGGCGATCTCTGCTTCTTTCGAGAGTAATAGAACTAATGGCAATAGCGAAGCTACATCGACAACTCTCAAGGCTGCTGCAGAAGAACAGACGGGAGAGGATGATGATGATACATCGAGCAGCGGGACTAGCTCTGATTCAAGCGACACTTCGAGCAGCGGAGACAGCTCTGATTCAGATGATACGTCGAGCAGTGGAGGAAGCTCCGACTCAGATGATACTTCAAGCAGTGGAGGCAGTTCTGATTCCGATGATACTTCAAGCATTGCAGGCAGTTCTGATTCTGATGACGATTCAAGCAACGGAGGTTCAAGTGTGGATAGTGATGAATCCGATGATGCAGGCGAGGAAGCCTCGTCTAGTGAAGATTTGTTAGGCCACTCCAATTCATCTGATGGCTCAGACCTTGAGAGTAGTGATGATTCTGGAGGAGGATCCAACAAATCGATAGACAAAGTTGGCCGTTTCCAGTTAAGCCATGACATCTACGACAATGAAAATGATAGCGGCCCCGAAGAGTACCCATTCCAAAAGACTAGTAGCCCAGGAGCTAAAGACAAGGAAGGAGATGAGTCCAGCGAATCTTCAGATGAGTCTTCCGCCAGCGAATCTGACAGTCAAAGCGCAGGGGCCGATTCAAATTCGGATTCAGAAGAGGATGAGGATAATGAGCCTAACGGCAGCGAGGTGTTAACTAGCAAGACGATTGCAACAAGCCAGCCTAAGCCACAAGGTTGTCCCTCTTCTAATCTAACGCAGGCAAACCCAGCCCCTACTCTTGTCCCTCCTGGGGCTGGGAAGGAAGCCACCAAGCGTCGCAATGCTCGAAGAAGAGCAACCATAAAAGCGAGGCGCAAGACAGAAGAAACTAACATCGATGCCCCCACAACAAAGGGCACAGTGGCCGGAGACAGCCACGTTCCTGATAACGAGGCTGCCCTTTTCGAAGCCAAGCGAAAGGCGCTACTAGAGGCGATCGCAACCGGCGGAATTGAGGTCACGCCCTCCAGGGAGATCGCATTCAACCACAGCCCCACAGACAGAGACACTATTAAACGAAAACGCGTTGATCAGGGAGGTGACAGTCCCCAGCACGACCAGAACGAGGTGGGTGTTGTGACCGACAAGCATTTGGGTGCTGATCAGGAGCCATCCCCAAATGAAAAGAGACGTCGCATCGACCTAGCGGCCGGGCGCCGTCTAGTCTTTGGTGCCCTGGGTCTTCGCAATCCGAAGAATAAGGAGGAGGAGGCCAAACTACGTGATAAGTTACAAGCCGAGTCCCAAGTACGCCTAAATCGACAAGCCAGCCGCGGGCCTCAGCCAACCACGAATGATGTTGTGAGTATTGAAAACGGGGAAGATCTCCATGCTTGGAAGCTCAAGATCAACTACCGAGCCGTCGAATGCTGTGATGACAATATAGGGCTCAGCCCAGCACCGTTCCCGTTTCAGCAAAGATGGGATCCGCAGCAACAAGCCCTTTCGTTTTCCAAGAGGAACAAGCGGGGAGGTCAAAGCAAAAGGACGCAGCGGAATCAGGCCCACTACTATAATGATGATAGCCAGCTCGGTAAGAAACGGAAGCGCGGCCATGGTTACGAAATGGTGGACGATGGGTTTGATGGTACAAGTAACGGAGAAGACGCCACGGATGGAGATCATGTCATGCTCAATTACGACGACGTGGAGATCCAAGATCATGATGACAGCAACAACCCGGCAAATGAGACGAGCCAGGCCACAGATCTCGACGATCTACCCTCTTTACCCCAAGGTATGCTAGTCTAAGGATCTTTCATTCCTAATATCAGGCGTGGTGTAGAAGTAGAGTTTTCTAGGAGTATCTCGACTTTCATTCATTGTTAGATGCGCTTTTCGAATTGACTTTTGGGATATGCAGATGTCTCGACACTTCGTATATTGCGACCTGGAGAAGCTCAAGTGGGTATGGTGATTACCTGGCAGAAGTGGTCATGTTCCTCGGCTACGAGTTGGCAGCCGCAACTATCCAGGGTTACAGCGATTGTAGCCGCGGTTGACGATGATGCTGCGACGCTTGGCGTGTGTCTGGCGAAAAGAGATCGTTATCTCGACGGGAACGAGAAGCGATATGACCACATAACGGGTCAGCGAATATATGATAAATTCGAGGCACCAGACTTGCATGAAGATGAAGACACCGACGACAACCATGGTGACGATGGTGTGAATGATGGATATCGGAACTTGGCTTGGGTATGTAGCCCCGATATAGACTATATTTGGCTGAGTGAGGATCGTGTCTTAAAATGCGTCACGTCGCCGAGCTCCTCTCGTCTCCCAGGTACTCATCATACTAACACAAACTGTTGTAGGCTGAGTTGCAAGACCCAAGAATCTTACAAGAACCGCTAGATACTACTGCCGGGTTTGATTCTAATGTCAAATGCATTGCCTCAATAGAGACGGATGAAAAGAGCATTAGTATGGAAAATCAAACGGAACCGCCCGCACCACCCATGGTATCTAGCCAGCAGGGACCAAACGCAATAGCTACCACGAGCGAAAGAAATGTTGTCAGCGATAATTCCAAGCTAGACGTCTCGCCAGAAGGAGGACCGGGAGAGTATAATGCAGATCCCTTCGTTCAGGCCACAAGTAATTCAATATCCCATCAAGCCGGGCAAAATCAACAAACAACTGACTCGGCCATGTCCGACGTCTCTCAGATTAGCAGTCCCTCGCGACAACTTCACGAAACCACCAGTCAAGCCATGGGCAGTCATTCGCCGATTCAAAATTGGGCTCGCACATCTAGCCTAGGGCAGCCTGAGTCCCCGCAACCAAATACTTCGAGCCCCATGCCTTTACCCGCAACGGTATCATCACGGCCAGAAGAGGACTTTGAGAGCGAACTTGTGACTGGAACCCCAGACGTCGTCCTACCTCGTGCAACCATTCCCTCGTCAACGAGTAGTATTCGCAGTGGTCGACAACCCGACTATGCCATGGGTGTTGATGATGGTGTGCTGGACCCATTTGACGCCACAGATGACATAGACCATCAAGATGAAGGTCATTCAAATAACGACGCCCCTTTAGAGCGCAGTTCACTAACTCCGGTCCCCACCGGTCGAACACCAACGCCTAATCACAACGCCAAGACGGACGAAGACAAAGACACAGGGCGATCCCTGATGGCGACACCGACTTCAAGATTACGATCCTCGCCAAGCTCCGTCTTTTGCACGGCCGTTACTTCTCACAGCACACAAAGTCCTTCGGGGGTACAGATGTCCTCCGCCATGTCGAAGCCAAGCGCGTCCAAGGCCGCTCGGGACGCCAAGTTTGAAGAAGCGATGCGCAAGCTTGACGAACAGTTTGATGACGACTTGAGTGATGACGAGTCTCCTCCGCCGCCACCAACGAGTAGTCTCGAAGTGAAGCGGGAGGCCTCACCCCACTTCGTACCTCAAGCGCTAGACTCCATATCGCCGCCTCCCAAAAGGAAACCGTCCCTTCCCAATGCTCCTGGATCCAGGCGACTGTCGTCGAAGCAGCCTAACTTAGCCAATCCCACTTATAGGAGGGGAGCGCCGACTCCAGCTGTCCTGTCTGATCTTCCTTCTGGTCGGTCGTCGCCAGAACAGTCTACCCCCACTCATCCCACTCATAGGAGGGTGCCCAGTGCCAGAAGGGCGTCGAAGCCATTCTCCATACCGGCCGGGTCGCAGGTCGTGGAGCTCTCGTCGGACTCGGAACCCGCCTACGCCGAGGATTATGCCGACGAAGACGTCGACGGGACCTACTCCCCTGAGTTGGGGAGCCTGCCGAGGGGGCTTGGCTGGGTTCAGAAACGACGCGGTAAAGCGAGGCGCTCGATTGTTTAAGCGAGTACATTGCCAGGGCGGGAGGGGGGAGGGGGGATGGGTTCCCCGTTAGTCTAATCGATCGCGTTGTTTTGTTTGCTTGCTTGCTTTCCGTAGTCAGCAAAGGCGCACCGGGCTTCACCGTAGGCAGGGTAGGATAGGCACGGCGTTTTTAGATGAGTGAATGGTGTACCAATGCCGGATTTCATGGCTTACACGCTGCTTAGGTTGATGTCTACGCGTGTGTTTGTCTGTGAAGAGCAATATACCATGGTATATTTGTACATAAGTTTGTGTGAATACCTACCTGAACGCTTTGCGAACATCTAGTTCGTACCACGGGTTTAAAGTAATACTAGATCTACTACGATCCGTACGTACGAATCATTCGACGGGTATTCACGACACCGCAGAATGTGCCCTTCCCATCTATGCCATTTCCCCGTTTTAGATATCTATCGATGTCTTCACATCTGTACAAAAAATCATCCAAGTGCTGTTGTAGACAGGCGTAGAATGGGATTGGATGGGATGGGATGGGATGATCGGGTGCTACGTACTAAGTCAAGGCATGGTTTTCTGACTCTTATCTCTAGGGTGCCATACCGCTGGGTAAATACGAGTACGCCCAAGGTATTCCCGCTAGTTTAGGCAGGTAGGTGGTTATTGTAAGTATTAAACGAAGTATACAGAAGAAGCAAGATGTCTGGCACCTAGCTCCTGCTTGGTGGTGGGTTGGTTCGGTTCCTTGGAGCCACTAGGTAGAAAGATAGACCAGTCGTCGGTCGTTCGGGCATGGGGGGGGTAGGTAAAGCGTTATATGGTATGGTATATGTACAGTTCTTTTTTCATTATTCTCATTTATGTTTCTGGATCTGGTTCTCTTCTTCCCCTCTCCTTATTCCGTTGTTTCGGAGCAGATTCGACACTGGATTCGGACGAACAGACAGACGGACGGGGTAGAAATACCGCCGAACATGTTTCTCCTCCACTCCTACTTGCTTGTTCCATCGCTCTATACACGATCGACTCCTCGTTTCGTAGCACGGCATAGAATACATAAACCATGAACGAATAGATCGATAGATGGAGGGATCAATTACTCCTCGCCCCGTCCTTCGAAGCGCGCAGCTCAGCCATCTTGGCAACACGCTTCTTGAACTCTTCGTACTGGCACTTTTCGTAGCTGTGGCGCTCGTTCTGGACGTACACACTCGCAAGTCAGCCCTCGCTCCATCTCCCATGATGGCTTAAACCCGCAGCGTTATGGGATCAGAGTGGAATCGGGAATAGGTACGCACCTCGCACTTCCACGGCATGTAGTACGTGTCGACGCGGCATCGGTTGAGCGGGATCAGCAGGTTGGCGCAGCTGTCTCGGTAGGCGATGGGGAGCTTTGCCTCGCGCATCTCCTCGCGGGTGGCCTCTGCTCGGGTTACCATTGTTAGTTGTTGGTCTTTGTACTCCCCGTCTCTTCCCCTCTAGACTCTCTTTCTCCTTCTCCTTGTCCTTCTCCTTGTCCTTGTCTCTGGGGTTAGGGTGCGGACGACATGGTGTTTGAGATATTAGATCGGTTGCGGTGGGGGTGCGGGTATGCTTGTGCCTGTGCTTGTGCCTGTGCTTGGGTGTTTGTTACGTACTAGCCGGGGCGTCCGAGGCCGTGTTGAAGAGACCCATGGCTGCTGTGCTGTGCTGTGCTGTGCTGTGCTGTGCTGTGCTGTGCTGTGGTGGCGGCGAGGTTGGTGATGTTGGAGAGCGAGTTGCGGGTGGGTCAATTGCAACCTCGAATTGAATTGGCTTGGCTGCTAACGTTAGCTTAGCTAGCTTACGGCATGCTTAAGCTGCGCTGTAAGGGTCTATCTGCAGTCTCTGATTGGTTATAGCCATGGGGACATGCGGCTGTATCAGCCACATCACCTCCCACCAAGCGTGGTAAATTGTGGCTACCTAGGTACCGAGGTACTTACCTAAGTATATTCAAAGACTGCAAGCTACATATCTCATTAAAGCACTTAAACTTTAAAGTAGTAGACATCATATAGAAATAGTAAATTAATTATTGGCATACCTAGGTATGAGAAGATATTATAAGCGATGCTATTCTGGGGCCAACCACCTGATCACAACAAGACCAGATATTGCATACAAATGTTGAAGTGTTGGCATAGAAGCCTCAAGGACTAGAAGTTCTAGCATCCAAAAATAAAGCCCTCTATACCACACTCGCCCCACAAGACAGTAACCTTTAAATAACCCACACCATATAAAACCTAAGTAAATTCACTAATTAAAGTAGCAGTAGTAGGTAGTAGACTAGACTAAAGCTTGAAGAAGGGAAGAAAGGGATGCGGAGCATGCCCGGAAGCAATATGTGTCACAGTTCCAACTGCTGGTAGGCCAGTGTTGACTTATTGTTATTGTTATTGCATTCTAGGTCGGAATCTATCTAGCTAGTATATATGCACGGGCCATGGGGCCATGGGTCCATGCCCGATACCCCCGGTCTCCGGGGGTTAATTCGTAGCGTTCCGTGCAGTATGTCTATATGGGCCGGATCTGGTGGCCTCAGGCAGTCGTAGGCTGGCCATGACAGTCACTGATTGTCCGACAGGTGTTACACGGCTGTTTAAAAGGTGCGACCTGAACATTCATCTCTACTGCTCTTCTTGTAGGCCAAAGATTTAGTACAACATCCCCCCAAGTAGGTGAGATTCGCAGTCATGATACAATTTAGCAAGATATTCGGAAGGGCTAACTAACTAGGAGCACCTGTATAACGTCGAATTTTATATAGGAGACAATTGAGGGAGAGCTTAGAGATATATCCAGGTAGGCAAACAGCCCACTACGCGATCGTAACCCGATGTAGCAAGAGAATAGATATATAAACAGACAGGAGAGGCCGTTGGAGAATAAACCACAGTGCAAAGGGAACCGGATTGCGGGGCGTGCGCCGTACGGCGAACTCGAGGTAAAGAAATATAAGGTAGTCCTAAAAACATGAGTACCTAGTTTTACCAAATCCGCACCGAGAAGATTAAGCTCATGCACTTGTTTCGGTCCGTAATGGAATGGCAAATGGAATGGCATGGGGAAAAAACAGATACCGAAAGAGATCGTAAAGTCTACTTGAGCATCATGTGAACATCTTGACTACCTAAAGGGCGAATGAGCTGGTTTCTCTCCCCTCAGTTATTCCCCCAACATTAGGGTTTCCCAAACCCGATCACAAAACTACAGCGCCAGGGAACGGGCTTGGCCAGATAGTCTGCGCCATATCGCGTTGGGGGCCGTTTTTATCAAGTAATTGAGCTCCGAAAGAGTAAGGATCTCAACTAGCTCAAAGGGGAGGCCAAGCCAGAGTTATTTCAAGAAGGATCCACACGCAACACCACTGTTACTAAATATAAGTCACCACACGAGCAAGCACAGCTGTCGAAAAAGAAAATATGGGTGCTTCAGCTTCAGAAGTAAGCCGAGTCTCAGTTGGCCTAGAGGCTAATTGGTCTCGTGAAGCTACAAGATATGGCCCAGGCATATCAGTCTGGCAATCGGATTCTATTTCATGTTCTTGTCCACACCCAAGCGCACTAGGGTTGGTTATCGATAGCTTCGCTACACGCTGCGCCACACACTGCGCTACATATACCGCTCCAAGCGCGCTCTGCTCGCCTCCCCCTTGATTTTATACCCTTCATTTCATATTACCTAATTTACTTGAATTACTCGGCAAATACTTGCCTCAAGTCAAGTAGAAGAATCGCGTCAAGCAAACAAAAAGCCCATTTTAGGTCTCAAGTCGGTCAAAAAAGAAAAAAGGGCTTTTTTTTTTTTTTTTTTTTTTTTTTTTTTTTTTTTTTTTTTTTTTTTTTTTTTTTCTTTGCTTGTGTAGAACGCTGTTAGAAGTATCAATGCAAAGAACTAAGCAGGCCCAAGCTTAATATGTCTCGATACACTACCAACCATGAACCTGACGTTAACCTTCCTCTTCGAGCCTTTCGGTCCGGAGACGAGATTCAGCCAAGTCCCAGACAAGAAAGCTTTTCCAACCCAATCCTGAGGCATCAAGAGGAATCAGAAACATCAACGTATTCTGTTACTAATACGCCCCAACCATGGACAACTTCCCAAGATCAGATCCCCAGCCACATTGAATACGATCGGTCTCATCTCGCCGAACTAGCAAGATGGCAAGAGAACACATCAAATGATTTCGAGAACGACTTGCATTCTATTTCGACATCTGGCATGCAGTCATCCCGCATGAACACCACGGCTTTGCCTTTGTACGACACGCCCCTTCATCGTCCAAGCCTAGACAGTAATTCTGAGGATTATGGTGTCAAGGCGTCCACCTCTCGACGCATAGGCTCGTATATTCGTTGGTGGTATCTGGACATAATAGCTGTCGTGATATCTTTTGCAAGCCTGGGCGCGATCATCGGCATTTTAGTAGCTTATAACGGAAAATCTCAATCCGCGTGGCCTAGCGATGTCCTTACCATCAACGGTTTGGTGGCTATACTCGCTACTGTCTGTCGCGGGAGTTTCATGATTTCCGTGGGTTCGGCTCTTAGTCAGGAGAAATGGAACAGATTTGCGGGCGCGAAGAACGCCCTCGGCGAATTCTCGCTCTTCGACGAAGCTTCAAAGGGATCTTGGGGAAGTTTGAAGTTGCTCTCTAGATTCAAAGTCACGTAAGTGAAGCTCCCTCGATTCGTGATCTGAGCCAAGACCCTCACTGTTGCTAACACCGCTAGCAGTCATCCCGGTTGCCTCGGTGCTGCTCTGACGGTCTTGGCTTTAGCTTTCAGTACTTTCTCTCAACAATTGATCATTTTCGAATCCAACGTGTTAAGCGAAGCACCTACTCCAATGGCATCTGTTCCGAGAAGTACCTACGTCAATACCGTGAACGGGGTCGGTAATGCATGTATGATAATATCACGACCAAAATACTCTTGACACTGCTTTGTTAACTATGAGACTAGTCAACCCAACGCTTTCGACGAAGCTAGCCATATATAATGGATTTATGTCGTCGACCATCACGTACCCATCAGCGAGTTGCCCAACAGGGAATTGCACGTGGCCTGTCATTCCGACGATGGGCGTCTGCGGGTCGTGCGTAGACTTGACGAGCGAGATTAAAGTGAACAAGTCTACATCTTCATTCTGCGCTGTCACGGTCGGGTCACTAAACTTAACTGGATCATGCGACTCTAAACTATTAGATTTCATGCCTATTTTCACGGTAGGCCGCGGTTCCGGGCGAGTCTTTGAGAGAGTAGACGACATTCAATGGGATTCTCCGAACCTGATTGGGACATTTGGTGCTCTTGGTCTTCCGGGGAGCAAGACTTTATCTTCAGGGCTAGATGGATCTGTCGCTACTGAGTGCGCGCTTTGGTATTGTCTCCAAGCACATGAGGTCGGGGTAGAACTCGGCGAAACTCGTGACCGCGTGATTCGATCCTGGAATAGGGCTACCAGCTTGGCTCCCGGTTCCACGAACGGTAACATTACTTTCACATCCATCCCGGATGAGATGAATGTCAACTCGACCGACCTGTACGGAATGCCAAACATGCAAGTGCTCGGCATGTCTCAATACATCAACAAAACATTTATCGGGGGTGTCAACGCTGACGGAGGCCTTGGAGTCATCGCCCCGACGACTGATTTTGCCGAGGGCATGCAGAGGAGCTTAGATGACCCGGATTCGTGGATTGACCGTCTTGCCAGGAGCATGACGAACGACATACGCTTAAATCAATCCGTTGTCGGCACTAGCACGCAATATGACGGGACTACTTCCAACACTGGCGTGATTATCATCGTTAGATGGCCCTGGATTGCTTATCCCGCAAGTCTAGTCTTTTTATCTTTTGTCTATCTCGTCTACATCATCACCTACACGGCGCAACTTCCGGTTCGGCCCTGGAAGTCAGACGCGCTTCTACCACTTTGCCTTCAACTAGATAACGATTTGAAAGCCATGGCGGCAGAAGGCGCAGACAAACCTGGTGGGATTGAAGAGAGGATAGGGAGATATCGTGTAAAATTGGATATGCCAGGGAACAGGCTCGTAGGACTTACTAGGGAGGGGGAGTGAAGCAAGCAGTATGAAGACTAGAAAAATCTATATGGCTTTTGTGCCGGCTGGAAATATATTGAAGTAGTAATACCTATCAGAATAAGCAAGCCAGTCAATTGGAGGTGTAGTGGTCTTACTGGCGGCGCCTACAATATCGGCTTACTAACTGCTGGACGCTCGATCTAAAGCATCGGCGCCGGGGGTATCTATGTTTTTATTGATATTGTATGTTGCGACCTAGCGTTTCTATGTAAGCGGGGCAAATAACTAGGTCCTTGCTTTTCATTCTGCTTAAATATTAGTCTTTAAATTGCATTGTCTTAAGTAATGGATTAATCTCCTTCTCTATTACCTAGGAGACTCCAGTTCACCCTACACCTCCTTATTTAGAAGCCCCAGTCAATATGATACGTTACAGGAGATGGTACAAGGCAGCGACGAAAAGGTTCCCCATACGTACGACTGAGCCGCGAAAGGCAGTTGCTGATCCAGATCAATCATGTCGGTAGTGATTGCTAGTTGCTAGCGGTCATCCCCTGACTTGCATGGACCTCTAGCATCCGGATTTGGCGATCACCAAGTGATAATGGTTGATAGAGATTGTATTGACTGTAGGAGAACGCCATGCCTGGTATTGGAGGTCTGGTACGTGATAATTGATTTTGACTTGAAGTACTAGATCTAGGATGGGAAAGGGGGGACGCACTGCTATGATGAGTCAGCAGGGGCGTTCGTATCAAGTGTTTAATATTGCTTACGAGATATCCCGTTCTAGTTCATTAGGTACCTTAGGTAAGAAAACATATTAAAAGGGACAACCACGCGTCTATTACATGATATAGCGTCAACTACCATACTCGACAATAAAATAAGAAATAAGCATTAATTGCCCACTGACTAATCATCGTGCAACGATGAGTTCAGTCCAAGCCCCATGTACTCACTCGACTAACACATACATGGTTTATTAGGGTGACCTACAACAATCTCTTAACAACAATTTGGAAGCAAGCAAATAATCCTCCCCAGCCAACACATAACCTGGATAACAACCTCAGTCCAAAAAAAGTCTGTTTAAAAAAAATAAATCAAAGTCCCAGAGCGCTAGACAGATGACCAATATCAAATTGCCACCTACTCTGCCAACAAAAAGAAAAAAGTGAGAGAGGAGGGGACAGAGATGATAAGAATAGTAGATAGGTTAGGTAGACAAACGACTGACGAGGGCAAGACATACTCGAGTTAACCAAAACGCAACAAGATGACGACGTGGGAAACGACTGAGAGTCAGCGCGGTGACTAGCACACGACAAATACTGACGACCAAAAAAAGAAAAAGAACCGATGTGTTTTTTTTTTTATCTTTCCCTCTGTCCGTACCCTTTTCCCCGATGGATATCGTTTGTCGTCGCGTTTGACTTGACTTGACATGTCATGACATGACATTGGCCGCACACGCCCCCTTTCTATACACCGTGGCATCGATTGTGGAATGGATGGATCTCACTCGGTGTGTGCGCGGCGACCAATCAGGAAATATAATTAATGGTCCCCAACCAAAGTTTATCATATTTTTCTTCCCCTTCCCTTTCCGCCCCCCCCAAAAAAGCAACAGAGGATTCAATCCAGAAAAGAAAAAACCGCGAGATAACAGATACGGCAGCAAGGCCAAGCCAGCAATGCGAAGGAAGTAACTAAGTTATAGCAACCCAAGAGAGAAAAAAAAAAAAAGGTAAATTTTGGGAGCAAGTACAACATGGGTAAGTAAAGAAAATCCGGTTTCCCCCCTATCCTCTCGTCCAAAAAGCACCGGTTGGGGAACGAGGCAAGGCAATGCAAGGCAAGGCGAACCGGTCGATGTCAGAGTTGTCCTTCCTTGTCCCGCCTGACCGTTCATGTCGGAAGCATGCAAGAAAGGACAGAGGAATTGAGGCTCAAAAAAATCAGGATCGGAAAGCACGGATGAACCCTGTCCCGTCATGACAGCAGCAGCAAGCAGCAGTGGAGTGGTAGCAGTGATAGTCCTGCACATGGACGAAACGAAAGTCCGACGCGGTGACTCGGTGGACAAACAGCACAGCACAGCACAGCACGGTGTCACGACGCGCGTGCCGTGTCGCGAGACAGACTGACTGACAGATAGGTGGGTTATCGGGCACTCGGTCAGCGTCGGACAAGGCCAAGTAGGTAACCAACCGAACCTGGTTACCGCCGCAGCCCAGGCGGGAAGAGGGAAAAAAAAAAAAAAAAAAAAAAAAAAAAAAAAAATGACGAAGGGCGGTCAGGACCCGACAGACAGGTATCCGGTATTTTTCTTGGAGAGGAAAAAAAAAAAAAACAACCACAAAAAAACAAAAAGTCGGAATTAGAATTAACAACCAAAAACAAGCGAGAGAGATGAAAGAGAGACACGCAGCGTAGCATGCGCATCCTAAAAATAGAAAAGGAGACGAAAAACAGCCCCCGTCGTTGTGCAGCACCAAAGAGAGTAGGTAGGCAGGTAGGCAAGTAGGGAGGTAGTTGTACGACGGAGTTTCGTTCGCTCGCTCGTTCGTTTCCTTCGTTCGTTCGGTCGGGATGTCATGTATGTATGTATGTATGTATGTATGTATGTATGTATGTCCCCAACCGCGCACCGCACCCGTCCCGTCCCAGACATACGCAGTAGCAGCAGATCAACTCGGGCGCTCCCTTGCCCCTTTTCCTTGCGGGAGGGAGCACGTCGCACGTCGCACGGCGTCAGCGGCGTCGGCAACGTGGATCCAACAACGCGGGAGCAAACGTCTAGCTATCTGTGCCACGCAGTAGTATCGTCCCGTGCAGTGCAGCGCATAGTCTAGCCCCCACGAAGGCTCCCCGCAGATCTCCGATGCGCGTCCTCGCGCTGACGGTGAGAGCTGCTCGCCGCCGACGAGGAAGACGACGAAGCGGTGCCCGCGCCCTCGAGACTCCGTGACACAGGAGGAGGAGGAGGAGGAGGAGCGCTGGGAGGGACGACGTACGCGCTGGCGTGGTGCGATTCGGGGACGTAGACGTGGCCGTTGGAGAGCAATGAGCCTCCGCCTCCGGAATGCGAGTCGCGGCGGCGCGCGTGACTATCGCTGTAGACGTAGCTAAGGGGGTCCTCGGCGCGGTCGGCGGACGCGTAGAGCTGCTGCTCTGTCGCCGTGGTAGCGGGCGGGTAGGCTGCGTCGGCGTGTGCGGTGGCGCGGTGGGCGATGGCGGACGCGAGCGCCGTGGTGGTGGAATACGGCTGTTCGAAAGATGGCTGGAGCGCGCTGTATGCGACGTCCGAGGCTGTCTTGCCGTTCTGGTAAGTGGGGAGGCCGTCGGTGCGATAGTTTGACGACGATGAGCTGGTGAGAGTCCGGTTGACGCTGGAGTGCAGCCTGTCCGAGGCGCTGGGGAGCGAGGCCGCCATGCTGGAGAGCGAGAAGCCCTGCGCGTCGTTGCCCGCCGCCGCCGCCGCCGCCGCCGCCGCCGGGCGATGGACGAGGTTGCCATACGAGTAAGACGGCGTGGTCTCGGCGGGGTCGACGTACACCGACTTCCGCGCATTATACGGGGTCGTGGCGTAGCCCGAGACCAAAGGGGGGGCCGGGTCCTGATTCATGATGGGGTACGACGAGTAGCTGAGACCGTAGTCGACGCCGCCGTCGTCCTGGTACGTGCCGGCCCACCCCGACATGTTCGAGTAGTAGCCCTTGCCGGTGGTATAGGGGTACGGGCTCTGGCGGTACGCGGTCAGGCCGTCGCCGGTCATCTCGTGGGCGTACTGCGGGAGCGGGCTCATCGGCGAGACGGCGTTGCCCCGCGGGTGAGCGTAGGCGCGCGACGCATCGATGTTGTACGTATATTCGCTCGTGTCTTTGAAGGGTGTTTCTTGGGAGGAGACCTAGAACGGCGCAGGGCGGGTCAGAAACGAAACGAAAACGCAGTCTTGACTTGGAACAATCTCCCCACATAGGAGGCTGTCGGACATTGTGTACATTGTGTATGTGTGTGTGTGTGTGCTTTCGTACCCGTAGGAACAGACACGGTTCGTAGCCCGCGTTCTTGCAATTAGAACATGGCCCGCCGTTTCCCGGATCGCCGCTGCACCGGATCTTGCGCTTGCGGCATCTCCCGCACTTTGAGTAGTTAGTTCCCGAGTCAATCCTAAGGTGGCAACAATCTATAGGAGATTAAAGAAAGGGGGTTGGGTTGGGTTTCAACAAGAGTAGGTGGGGAGAGACGAGTTCTTACTTACCGCGACAGCGATCCGTTTCCGAGGCTGATCCGAGTCCTCTCTATCCGACATGGCGCGGTTATCGTGAGAAGAGATGTGAAAGCGACGATGATCAGGATAGGCCACGGCGTACGGCGGACAAGGACGGCTATATCGTCGGCTGCTTCCTACTGCTTCGCTAGGCGCACAACAAGTCGGAGTCACCATCTTTTCCGGAAACTTTTGCCCCCTGGTGTCCGTCGACGACCAATGGTCTAAATAGTAAATATGGGATAGGGAGGGAGATGAGAACGTTTCTCAGAACTGTTGCCGCCCGGTCCTTTTCGGGGGTCACGTCGACTCGTTTGGGCTTGCTGAACAAGAGACAAGCAAGCAAGTAACAGATCACTTCTGACCAGAAAATACAAAATTAGAATAAAAATAAAAATAATAAAACCCGAAAAGAGACAAAAACAGGTCGGTCAGAATCGTTGTTCTGCAGCAGACAGGTGCTGGGGGTCGTCATCCGAGACGTTCGAACAATTAACTGTATACCTCTTTCCTCAGCCTTGGAAGAAGCCAGCTGAATTGCCCCCGAGCTTCACTAGGTCTCTGTCGTTGTTCAACTCGAAATGTTTCAATGGGCGGGTCAGATGCCAGCTTCCATCCAGGAGGCAGCGGAGGATTTTCGCTCGCTTTGGGGGAGGCGCGATATGAGAGAAAACAACAACGGGACGCTGCAAGTCTCTTTCATGTTATACCCCGTACGACGCTTCGAGACACGCCTTGAACCTACGCAGACACGTATTTTTGCAGATCCAATGGGGGGCGGTTGGGAAAGGCCGAGTGTATTCCCAAAGTATTCACGGCAATCTCTTGTTCTGTTTGCTACTACTCTCTGTCTCTCTGCCATTTCCTTCTTCTGCCTCTCTCGTTCTCTCTCGCTTTCGCTCTCTTTTGGGAATGAACCTATCGAGTGGCAAGGTGTCACATAAATGGGTGCTTGTCAATAAACAGCCCGACATACATGGTCACATATTCCTGGCACTCCACGGCTGCCTGCATATTCTTTGCATGGAGGTAGATTTGCACACCCATGTGTCGCCATCTATGGCTTTCCCCTGTGCCGGCTTCTGGTTTAGCGTAAGGCTGTCCCCCAGCTTTGCCATTACGGCCCAACAGGTCTAGTTGGTCCTAGTCTAGTCCTTCTCTGCAGCATCCGAGGCCACGGCACTTTTCACGGGAAGATCTCTGATGTGACCTCCCCGGCACAGTGCTTTGCTGCTACTGCCTCCATGTCTCAAAGTGAGACTACCATGCTCGTAAACTACCTGTTTGGCACGTGTCCCGACACTACGTCGAGGAGGCGGAAATGGCTGCTCCGCATGTCTTCACATGAAAATAAAATAGGGGTGTGAGATCGTGGGTCGGTGGTGGTCCGGGGAACATCGGTTGCTAGTCCTAGTCGATTCTTCCGTCACACACGAGCGCTGTTTCCAGCGCCAACCGCGTGACCTTAATGGGAAGCACTGCTAACGGTGACGACGACTGCGGTGCGATAGTAGCATCCAATCCATCAACGGTTGTTTTTCTACGTGACGGCCATGTCCGCCCAAACCCCATTGAACAATCAATCTGTCCTGTTCGACTTTCGTATGCGGCCAGTACAGCGTGACAGGTAGGGTAGGTCCACCATTGACACTCTGTCCATCCAGCCAGTGCCTGGCGGCTGCACAAGATGGAACCCCCGAGGGCGAGCAAGCAAACTTTTGACGGGAGTACATATATACTTGAGCCCAACAGCGTTAGCCCTGCTGCTCGAAGCAAAAGGAGAGCGTGACAAACGCAACGTAAGACAGCTGTGACGCGTGCAGGAACTCCAGGTAGTACCACGATGCTAGACATCCCCCCCATCCCCCCCATCCCCCCCCCATCCCATCCCATCCCATCCCACTGTCTGGTCTAGAAGGCGGTCCAGTTAGGTACCGACCGCCCATGGCGTACGTGGCGGGAGAAAGCAATCTCCAGCCATGAGGACGAGGTATGTGGGTTGCGGCATCTCCTACGGCTATCCGAGGGTTGCTTCACTTCACTGGATAAGGGGAAGAAAGAGGCGCACTTCCCTGGGCCAGGTTCATGACTGACTTAGAATAGAAACAGAACAGGATTCGCGAGAAATGTAGAGTCCCGATTGTCGTCATTGTGACATGACAAGAAAAAGAGGGTGACTTGTTCCATTCGAGGTGCTGCTGCTGCCGTCGCCAAGTAGCATCATGACATTTGTTTGTTTGTCTGTCTGTCCATTACCTACTCTACTTCTAGCATGACGGTACAGGGCGACATCTTCTACTATGCCCCCGAAATTCCCCGGTGCAAGCTAAGCCGAGGTGGTCAGAATTATGATAGACTGCTTCTAATCTAAGTGTGTTACACGACGGGCCCGCCTAGGGTAATTATCGTCAAGTTCGAGTTGCTCTGGAGCGTGCCGTGAAATCCTAAAATAGAAAGAAAAGTTAGATCATATCTGCCATAAAGAATTAGGTTCCGGAGCCACAGTATGCACATGACATCAGTTCTGTAGCTTGGGAGGACTGAGACACCGGAGGGGTGTGCGTGAGGTGAAGAGCTGCACGAAAGCAGATAGATGTCGAGTGCGATGGCTGTGAGCCGTGTCATTACAGAATGGAGCCGGTACGATGCTCATTTGCTCGACGACAAACACGGTTGCGGGTAGTCTTGCTCTCTTTCCTGCTTCTGTTTGATCAACGCCCCCCGAGATTGCGCCTTGATTGTCATTCGCCTAACGTTGAGATCATGAAAGGAGGTTAGCGCGATGCGTCATCTAGATGGAAATGCTCACTGACGGGGACGGACGAAGCACCTTGACTCTTGTCCACCGTTACTTACGTTGAGGTGATATGCAAGCAATACGCAGCAGATCATCCTGGCCATGATGCCCTGCAGTAAGTGGAGCCTGTGGCTATAAGACACACCCACAGCGTGTTCGTTCATCATATTCGTGTCATGCAGGAGACGGGGCATGCCGCTCAGTGACGGTTACCAATGTGAGACTTTACCGGGCTAGGGAGGGAATGAAGAGCCGGATAGTGCATCTAGCCAACCCTGACGCAGCTGAAATCACAGAGACAGACAGACAGTCGCGGTTAATTAGCAGAAGACTTGTGAACGTTCAAAAACTCCGCCTTGCGAGCTGATGCAAAACATGCCAATCTAGGCACTACAACCCACGCGAGTCGACGGACCAATGGCCTGCACACTCGTCCACTGGGCACGAACGAGCCCGATAAGCGAGCTGCATTTCCGAACCGTGTAGTGTACATCGTTGTGTCGTCTAGCCTAGCCCGTTCTGTTCAGCTACAGATCAATTATTGAGATCATTGACGTTCGATATCCCCGAATAATTCCCCGGTGTGTTCTCTGTGTCCCAGCTTTTGCAAACCTTCCTCCTTTTGAAACGGGGGGCGTGGGAAGAGAGAAAGAGACAGAGGTAGATCTCCAAGTATCATTGTCGGTGATTGTTTGGTGTGGCTTCCCACAGCAGCAGACAGGACACACAGGGGAAAGCAAACGGGAATTAAGAGACAAGCCGGGATGGTGCAGACCCCGCTCCCTTCCAGCAAAGGCTGCAGTCATCCGGAACTCGCACGACCAATGAGCCTAGAATCACGTCCGCCTCCTTCGGGGCAATGTGCGCGCTGCTGCTAAGGGGACACTAGCCGCCATCCATACATGACGCCCGCGTTGGCGATTTGTTTCGCAGTTACTGAGATAGATACCCAGATAGATAGCATGGTCGGCCCTCAGTGGCGTTACGCGCGTGCGCCGCAGTATAATGAATGGTCAGCAAGCAGACAAGTTGCCCGTTTTCGTAATACTGGCTTGACTCAGGAAACCATTAACTTCAACATATACGTTTGCTTCCTGGTGGACATTATGGCCCAGCTTGGCCTAGGCCCAGGCCGAACTAGAAGAATAGGCTCTTCAAGACGTGCCACTGTCGTATGTAGTCGACGTCACTCGTTGTGGTCACACATCCGAGCCCAATTTCCAACGATTACATGAAAAGAACCGTGTGCTCATGTTTCACAGACTCACGCTTCACTAGAGAGTGCGAACAGAACACCAATGATGAAGACTCGCCGATTCAAATGCTTGCTTGGCGTTGACAGTACATGCCGGCTCTCGAAGCTAATAAGGGCAATATTAGTACAAACAATACTATGGGGATCCTGATAGATATGTGAGTACTAGCACATATACTTTTTAAATAAAGCAGCTTCGTCCAACCCTTCCAAAAAGGACAAGAGAGGGCAAACAGGAAATGGCCAGACTAGTGCCAAAATTTTCTTGATTGAGGTATCTTTCGGTGTCCAAAAGGTTGTATGATTGAAGTAAAGGGCGAGGGTCCTTGCAGATGGCGGCTTGGCTGCTTAAAGAAGCCAGCGGAAGATCGACGTAGATCGGGCGTGCCAGGAGGTTTGGCTGTCTTGTGTTGGAGGGAAGGGGCTGATGGCTGACGGCAGCTGGATGCCAGTTAACTTTGGGGGGCCGATTCGCTTAATGGTGATGGTGTTGTAGCATCTTGACTAGGGTCGACTAATCGGCCAGCTCAATACCGAGTTGGAACGTGGGAGAAGTGAGACATGGGCATATCATTCATGTACCTGAGTATCCGTATCTGTGTATTTGTCCTGAATCGGATGCCCGGAAATCTGATCAGGAGAGACAAGACCGATATAGCTCACACCAACTTCAGAGTAGTGGCTGTTGTCTTGAATTGTAGAAACGTAGGTTCCCACGTTGCGTAAACTGTGAGGTCTCTCCCGCCCTCCGCCATTCCGACCTTGCAGTAGGGAAATGTGTAACTACAGAGGCGACATGCCTGACTGAGGTAATTGGCTCTCAGCCCTGTCTGTTCCGGCTCTATACGGAGTAACTGGACCAGTAGCGGGAAGATCCGGACGCCCGCACCCCAAAGACAGCAACGGAGACTCCAAATCTGTTATACCTTGCGATTGATACCAGCCCTTTAGGTAATGTATGAAGTCTCGTATCTTGCCGAGGCCGAAGAATGCTGCAGATTGGACCGTCATTGAGCTAGCACCCTCATTTGATGGCTGTGCTGACTATCTGATTCTTTGTTTAGGGATAGGGGATATAAGTTTTACGACGTCGCCGCCGAAACTAGCGGAGGCTGAAAATAACCAAGAATCAACTTGAGTATGGCAAGACATATTCATCATGAGCACAAGACATTTACATTGTGTGTCAGTATCAGGATGTTGCTGAATATCATGGGAGACGGTACTTAGAGGGCGGAGAGACGAGAAACTCTACGAATGTGATGTAGAAACCCCAAGGTTTCATGTAAAACGTGGCGTGATTTAATGGAATAGCATCACATGGACACGTGACGCTTCGGACCACTCCCGTCAAACAACCCCGGTTTCCAGTAATTCGCTTTCGGATTGACAAGTCGCATGATGTCTCGCTGTCATGGAGTAGTCGATGTAAACGCACCGGCTGCAGAGCGGTCAACAGCAGTGGTGTATATGCTAGAGAACGAATCCTACATATCACATCCAAGTCAAATTAGCACCTGGTGGCCTTGGAGATCTTGACTGGGTGGGACGAACGGGAAACCCCTTGTCTTTGCTGCCGCGTGGATTTGGATACACGTCTGACAGAGGAGGTACCATCGTGTCCACGATCTGTGAGTATGAGACGCTAGACCCTGGTGCTTCCACGAATGAATCCTTGCTTCCGTCCCGCGTGCAAGGCTGACGAGCCCTGGGAACTTTAGCCATGAAACCGTGATACAGATGCGATCTCTGTAGAACGTAGAATGTGAAGAATAGCTAACTATACGCCAATGGTTTCCATATGTATAAGATGGCAAACGTGTCTGACGAGCTCACTTGCATGGTAGATCTAACGGGCCAAGCTGCTGGGAGCCTCAATCACACCGTTATCTCGTTCGATCGCGATGATCCTCTCGACGTCGATCACGATGTCGAGGATAATCCTGGTGATATGAGTCATTCCGCCGAGAATCACGATCTCGCCGACTATCATAGCCGTCTATATTGCGGGGTCTGTCTTTCCTAGGGCTCCGACTGCGGCTTCGGTCCCTTGGGTTATGCCGACGTTCCCTCTCTCGATCGTCCCTCGTATCCTTACCACGCTCCGCTCGGCGATCCACATCCTCTGATGGCCCAGCACGATGACCATCTTCGTCACGTTGCCTCTGATGTCTCCCACGCATCTCCTCTTCGCCGTACACCATACTGTAATGATGATCGTTGCCGCGACCGTCCTCCTCGTTCCTGTACTTGCGCCACTTCTCTAGGCCTTGGACACCACCCCAGCCGCCACGACCACCAGCCCTACCTTTTCGTTTGGCATTCTCGCCCCCTCTCCAGACATCGGCTAATTTGCTCACACTTTGGCTAAAGTCCACATGTATCCTTCGATCGTCGATGAGGACCCCCTGCATCTTGAAGTAAGCGGCCTCGCAGGCACTTTTGTCTTCAAATTCGATGAAGGCATACTGCAGACTGTCGCCTGTCTTCTTGTCGCGTATAACTTCGCAGGACAGGATCTTACCGAAACGGCTGAATATGAGCTCGAGATCTGTATCGGCCGTGACGGGGTTAAGTTTGCAAACAAATAAGATATTCTCGGGAGGCTTGACTTCGGCAAAGGGTAGATCGCCCATCATCTCCAGAGTCAGAGCCTGTGCGCGGGCCTCCCTCTCGCGACGAAGCTTTTCTGCGGCATCCTGGTCGACTTCTCGGTCCAGGTCAGCGGCGTCATCGTCGGCAATCCTTACGGTGGCGAGCTGGGCCTTGGAGGGCTGTGGGGATTGGCTGGGTTCGCGTAGGTCGCTTGGATCGGGATAAGGGTCGTCGAGGACTATGGTGTGTTTGATGCGGATGTCTACGAGTGGATGGCCATCCTTGTCGGTGATGGCGCCATTGATGGTCTCAAGGGCGTCGAAGCCCTCGACGACCTTGCCAAACACAGAAGCCTTGCCGTCGAGATAATCGGTGCTGTCGCCTAGGGTGACGAGGAACTGGCTCGCGGCAAGGCGGACGTCGGGGTCCGAGGGGTGTGGCGCAGTAGCCATGGACACGGTGCCACGCTCGACATGCTTCAGCTTGGGGTGGAAGGTGGCGGGAAAGTTCTTTTTGGAGGGGCCGTCCAGAAGGCCCCAGACAGACGAGCCGCCATCGGATTGGGACGAGTTGGGGCCGAGGGGGTCGCCGGTCTGGAAGGAGAAGTTCTGCTGGATCGAGTGGACGGGCGAGAAGTTATAATACTTGAGCTTGCAGAGCTTTAGGAAACTGTATATCACGGCGATTAGCAAAGGCACGCTGCATCATCCCACTCGTCCAAATGAATGCATGCATAGGGCATGCGATCATACACTCGAGGTGCTTCCCGAGCAGCAACCAAGCGGTGACAACATACTTCTGGCACTCCCTGGGCGCGTAGTCCACCAGTAGATCAATCACGATATCGCCTGCGCTGGTCTCGAGCAGCACCGACATGGCATAGGTAGCGCACGCGACAGCCCTGTTCCTAACTCGGCGACCTCAGCGGCCTGGCACGTATCATCTACCCGCAGCAAAATTCGCTCGAGCTGATGCAATGCTTGTTGAACGGCGTGATTGTTGCCGAGTTGACTGTCGGTAAAACGGGGTGCGTGGGTGCGTGGGTGCGTGGGCGCGTCGGTGCGTCGGTGAGTGGGCGTAGAGGTTGTAGTATTTCGCGGGTTTGGGAGAGATGGGATGGGATGGGGTGTATCTGAAAGATGGAAAATACAGCTACAGATTGTGATGCTACCCTGCCGTGGTTGCTTCCTTCCATCACTTCATACTGCATGCAAGGGAACACACTGGATCTAGCAATTGCCTATTTAGGAAATGATATGTCTGTATCGATCGCCATGTATCTAAAGGGTAGGTGCCTATTTAGGAATTGACCTACCCGTAGCTAGGCGTTCCCATAAACACCCCAATGATATATGATCAAGTCTCTAGATTGGAATCCATATGAAGGGGAAAAGGAAAAAAGCAACTTCGATTCGTATGCATTCACTCATCCGATGAAGGTTCAGATACACCATGCTTTCTAGACAAAACAGTTGGTCTTTAGCTGTGATTGAACCAAGACGCCCAATGGTCCGCCCTTCCTTTCTAACGCCGCCAATGTTCCTCCATACACCAGCATCCAGCCCCATTTGGAATCGAAGCTGGAAGACAACCTAGATGCCAGATGAAACGCCAAAAGTAAGAGCCAATGCCGGCCAACAAAGTAAAACTGATGCCGGAGTACCCCGGAGCACTACACCAACTCCAACGGGCAGCCGTGGTTCCCGTACAATATTAGCACTAATAAATAAATATATCGCTTAAAGCCCGTCAGCAAGAATTGTCGTATACCTCCCTTTTCCCCTCCTTTATCGTCTGTTTTTGTTTGAACCCAGCTGTTTTACCTCTTCCCATTTCCAGTCTCTTTTTCGATGCATCATAATAAGATCCGCCAAGGCTAGTCCACGGTCGCGGAGCTTCGCCGTCTCCTGCCACGTCGGAGCTCCTTCTCCGTCTCGAGCAGCCGGGTCTGCACCCACGTGCGCATAACCCTGTCTTGCCGGACGGCCTCGCAGTTTAGGAGCTCTGTCAGCGCTCGCTTCATGCCCTCGTTGACGTCATACAGCTTCTGCTCGCCGGCGGCCACCTCTCCGACGAGGGACTCGTTCCGGCCGGTACGAACACGGCAATCTAGTCTCGACATCCTTGTGTGTGATGTTGACGTCCTCGGTTGATCCCGGGACGGGGATGGAGAGAGCTTGGATGAGGAGGAGGGGCGGTCCCTGCCCATGAACGAGCGAGTCGGGGAGACGGAGGGAGACGTTGCGATTGTTGATGCTGCTAATGATAACGTTGTTGTCGTCGATGAGGATGACGACGATGGGGACAGCTCGTCAAGACGCTGGCGGAGCTCTTCGTGCTGGTCGTGCAACGAAAGGTACTCCTGCATGGCGAAGTCGAGGTTGTGAGTGGCCACCGGCCACACGGCACTCGGCTCGAATTGATGGTCCATGGTATTTGCGGCGGAAGCAGAGCAGATCATATTAGATCATGGGATGTAGATATGGCACGGGGATGATGAGAGTTGTACCGCGAGGAAGCGTGGCTACGACGTGTAGCAGGCTATGGCAAGTGCATCGAATTGGTTGCTATTGTAAGTGGAAGTGGTATCAGAGTCCACAGGCTGCAGGTACGAGTTCATTTGGCGGTGTGTTGAATGATAGACATCGAGCACCGGGTGCTGGTGGTCATTGGCGGTGACGTCCCTCCCTATGTATGTAGTATACGTGCTGCACCGGCTCCACGTTTCGGGGACGACGACGTAATTGTGCAATGCTTTAGCCAAGTACAAACGTGACTTCATCAAACAGCCCGGGGTTCTGTCCGGGGGGGAAGGGGAAATTGATAGCAAAGGGGGGAATGGGTGGGTTTCCGGGTGGGTTAAGATTGATTTCGTTTGCCGTATCCAGAAGCGGAACGTTGCTTAAGATGTCGATCTCGATCTGATGATCTCAATTGCGGGTATTTTGCTACAGTATTGTATGTATGTATGTATGTATGTATGTATGTATGTATGTATGTATGTATGTATGTATGTATGTATGTATGTAATATGTAAGCATGTACGTATGTATGTATTTGAGAGCTCAGACCTTAGATACAAAAGGCAGTTGTCGGCTAAAAATGAACAAGAAGTAGGTAGTAGGTATGGTGGTGGTGTAAGTGCTTTAGTCAAGACGTAATGGTCTCTGGGCCACC
The DNA here is from genome assembly GCA_022495065.1 of Xylaria telfairii. Lineage (NCBI taxonomy): Eukaryota > Fungi > Ascomycota > Sordariomycetes > Xylariales > Xylariaceae > Xylaria > Xylaria telfairii. The sequence continues at coordinate 28,043 of MU383932.1, forward strand.
ATGGATGTTTATATGGGATGGATTCGAGAACAGCGCCGGTGTAAGCCGTTGTCCAGCTTCCGTGCTGCAGCATCTCTGGATGCAACATGCAACGCTCAGCTGTGCAACTCGCCTATACCCGATAGAGAAGGGGGTTTGATGGGCTAATGTTGCATCATTGCCCCGTCAGCTTGATGGTGGGTACGCATAGCGAGCAACGACCCGTCCCATGCAAGAGTGCTGCGAGAGCTCGAGAGCTTGAGGTGAGCGATGGCTGACTTGGGCTGATGGGGACCTGATGGGGCGCCCCTGAGCCAATATTGAGGATAGCTGGGGACCAGGTTGGTGGTCTGGCCGGAGCGGCGTCAGATAGCCAAACGCCACCAACGGGTGGAAAACGAGGTGGTGGTGTGGGCCAGGAGCTTGAGGTGGACCACTGGGGAGCTACACTAGGTAGTGTACTGATATATATACTAATAATACCTACGCCTGCCTGTATCACTGAAGCCGCTATCAGTGATATGAATTGACAATGCTGTTGCCATGCCAGATGAAAAAAACACAGGTGGGGGGGAATAAGTTTACGAAAACTACCTACCTAGGTATATGTACGATACATACCTACATATGTACCTAGCCCAACCTTGAATGCCGTGGCTCTCTTTCATCAAGGGGTGAAAAGGGGCCGTGACAACCTTAAACTCGGTAGAGTTCGCTGAACGAGCATAGCGCCTAATAAAGGAGTAAGTGATTCAGTTCACAACTTGACGTATAACCCCATTTTCTACAGACGAGAGAGTAGGTACATAAGTCAGGTATGTATAATGTTGCGTAATGCAAGTAATTCATTATATCATCGAGAAGATCATTCGAGGGTGTGCTGGTGCCGAACGACAGAACGCATCTCTACCCACCTACATACATACAAGTGCCATGCCTTGTGCTGGATACGACTTGGTCTCATAGCCCGTATCGGCCATTTACTAGGTACATACAGGCAGCCGCTAGCAACGAAAGGGCGAAAGGGCGAAAGGGCGAAAGGGCGCGCCTTTGAGTGCCGGTTTTGAAGTACTGTAGGTACTTGGCGATAGGAACATCTCAACCCCGCGACGGGAGTTGATATATAGCGGATCTACTCGAGTCACACAGAGTCTTGTGGGGTATATCCAGGTACACTTTAATAACATCGTACCGTTCAATTGCCGTCGCTATTTCCCTCCAAGACCCAAAACCGTAGGGTAGCATATTAATCTAACCTAGCAACACGTCGTCCCCGACTACATACTTAACCTGCCATGGCCACTTTACCCTTCAACATCCTTATCTTTGGCGGCACGGGTGCCATCGGCAAGCACATCACCAACGCCATCGTCTCGGCCGGGGCGTCTCCCGGCCACAGCATATCCATCTTCACGTCCAATGCCACCGTCTCTAGCCCAGATAAGGCATCGCTATTATCATCATGGAAATCCCAAGGCCTACAGGTTGTGACGGGTGACATCCACAATGCCCGAGACGTGTCGCGTGCATACGAGGGGGTGGATGTGGTGGTGTCTTGTCTCGGCAGGAATGCGCTGACGCTACAAGTCGAGCTCCTGAGGCTCGCGGAAGAGAGCGCCGACGTCCAGTGGTTTTTCCCCAGCGAGTACGGCACGGATATCGAGTATGATGCCTCCAGCAGGGACGAGAAGCCGCACCAGAACAAGCTCAGGGTGCGCGAGTTCATCCGGAACAGCATCAAGAGGGTGCAGTGCACATATCTCGTCACCGGCCCCTACATCGACATGTACTTGACGCTCATTCCGAGTGTCGAGGCGCTGGGTGGATATGACGCTCGTTCAAAGAGGGCTGTAGTGATCGGCAGCGGCAACGATGCAGTCGGATTCACAACCATGCCCGAGTTCGTATTCTCATTCTCTATCTCGGCTCTCCGTCCTAATTGTAGATGGCAATCTCTATATTTGCATGCCCACGCTGGTTATCTATCTTAAATTTCACGGCTGTCATGTTGTAGCATTCATTATCTATCACCCCCACCATGTCCAATGCAGACTAACTCGGCGGATGTAGCGTCGGCAAGCTGTTAGTAGCGGCACTGCATCATCCGGCAGAGGCCAAGGGCAAGGCGTTAAAGGTCCAGTCGTTCGTGGCGACACCACTCGAGGTACTGCGGGAATTCGAGAAACAGACCGGGGGAGCGTGGACGGCGGAACACACCCCGAGCCAGGCATTGCACGAACTGGAAAAGCGGCTATGGGATGAGAACAGCCCGCTGGCGACGGCTGCGACGCTGCGACGCATCTGGGCCGAGGGCGGGACTCTTTATCAAAAGACAGACAACAAGGAGCTCGGAGTTGCACCCCGAGATATGGAATCGCTAGCCGATGTTGTCGGAAGGGCTGTCAGCGAGACGAAAAAGTAGAAATACCTAATGCAGTAGCAGGTTTTAAGACGGCTTTCCCTCGCGTCTTTGATTCCGCGGCATGGCGCTTATAATCCCCAAATCACCCTCTCATCAGCGTGGGCTGCAGCTTAGAACTGCCTACCTACTCTGACTTGTTCGCATAACTTGAACAGAATATCACCCCTACTTATCCATCCATTGGATTTTAAAGACGTACGTATCTACATGTATAACGTCGTAAGTAGGTATGGAAGCAGCAAAGGATCTTGCTGCTACTGAACAAGCAGTATGCTTGTTGTTGTTTGACTTACATGTACCCCGCCATCCTGAATTGGACAGGACTGATTCGGGGCTATCGTCTCCAAAATGCCGACGCCCCATAAAATTTTCTTATCGGTAGCTACAGGCGCCGCATTTTTTTCGTGATCAAGTGCTTCTTACCATTACATTATTCAACATCACATCGAAGTGTCCCCGGTAACCCGACCTCTTCTCTCCCGGCCTTAGCCTTGGAATACCCCCCACCACAAACCATAGCCTGCGAATGCGACAATGACCGAAGTAGCACCCGCAAGGATGCCAGACATGGCCGGTCCCGTGGGCGACCATGTGCGGAAATCCTCCAAGCACAGCAAGAAGCGACACCGAGACCCGAGCCAGACAGAGAAAGCCGAGCGAAAACACAAGCGTTCAAAAAGCGACGCAGCGCCCATTCCTGGACCAGCCGCCGAAGAAGTAGTAGTAGACGATGAGTCTGCACCCAAGCAGAAGCGGAAAGGCCACAGGTCAGGCAAATCAAACGGCTCTCACATCACCGAGCCACAGTCGCAGGACGAGGTGGTGCTGGTCCCTGATGCCGACGAGAATGGTGAGGGGGACGACGCTAAACGATCAGAGAAGAAGAAGAAGAAGAAGAAGCACAAGAAAGGAGAGAAGACCGAAAAAAAGTCCAAGAAGAAGAGTAAACAGTCGCCCGAACAAGTCCCCGACCACGACCACGACCACGATGACGATGATGAAGATGCCTCAGCCGCACAGGGACATCCAGATGTTGTGGTGCTCAGCTCATCGCGTTCAAAAACATACCCCGGCGCCACGTCGACCAAGCATCGATATCCCTTTTACACCCAGACTGTAGCGCAATATCTCCCGCTCCACCCTCTAGGAATCAATGAGCCTATAGAGGGCTATATCAACCAGCATCTCGAACCCCTCCTCAACCGTTACGTACCTAGCTTTAGCGGCGTTCTCCTAGCCTACCGCAACCCACGCATTGGGGAGGCCCCAGGAAGCGGGTCACTCACGCAAGACAGCGGAATGGACGATGTAGCTGTGCTCGAATCTATCAATGAGCATGCCGTCAGCTTTGGTTGGCTTACCGTCGAGATCGATATCTTTCGGCCGTCGCGAGGCGCATGGCTAGAAGGCCTAGTCAATATCCAGAGCGGAGGCCATATCGGAGTCGTCTGTTGGGGTAAATTTAATGCGTCGATCGAATCCGGACGACTGCCACGAGATTGGCAGTGGGTCGACCAGCATCCTGGCAACAAGAACCAAGACTCCAATCCCGAAACCGAAGAGCCCTCATCATCACCCCAGGACAACACAGAAGCTGAAGATACTGAAGTCCATGCGACAGGATATTGGGTGGACGGACAGGGTGTCAAAGTCACAGCCGACACGCCGACACGCTTCCGCATCAAAAACTACGAAGTTGGCACCAGTGGCGATTACGGGTACCTGAGCATCCAGGGCACCATGCTCACGGAAGAGGAGGAGGAGACGAAGATCCGTGGGGAGATGGAGGCTCTGAGGAACAAATCAAAGAACGGATCAACACTGCGCAGGGAGAGGAGACAAATGCTGGAATTGGGCATAACCAAATTCGGCAACGACGACAAACAGGAATCTGAAAGCTAACGGGCCGAGGTTTAGCTGTCGGGTCGGTTGCGCAAGGGGCGAAACTAATACAAGGCCAAGGCTGGCTTTCTTTCCTTCTGATGAAAATATTCTATGATATCCCCTGATACAATGGAATCGCTCCCAATCGGGAATGATTCAAGGTTCAAATCACTTTTCAAAAAGCAAATGGAGTCTACATTAGACTCGAAATTCCAGTATCCTCAAAATAAAGACGAATAATGATTCAAGCTAATTCGTCCCGTGGAGTTACAATGCTTGCATTGGGGCAGTGTGCACTGTGTATTTCTAATCACTGCTTTCCGGGGCGGCTCTTGTGTCCTTAGCCTCCTTCTCATTAATCTCCTTCGCACTAGGTTCCGTAAGGTCGACACCGAGCCGCATAGCCTCCGTGACCTCGGCCGCCGGACCCGTAAACCACTTCCGGGCCCAAAGGACCCAAGTGCCCGTAGCACCGATAGCGATAATGCCGACAGCGACAACGGTGTAGTTGAGCGTCTGGCTGGTGACCGGGTTCGCCGTGGGGAGGACGAAGACGACAGTGATAGTGATAATCCACGCGACGGCAACGAAAGCGACGACCCTGCTGAAACCCCGCAGATTAAACGGCCCCTTCATAGCGACGAACTCACGATGCCAGATCAGCCCCAGAAGAATGGGGATGCCGTAGCTAATGTACAGCCCAATAGTAGCGATACTCGTAGCGGCAGCAAAAGCAACACTGCTGCCGAGGGAGGGCAGAGCCAAAATAAAACTCAAGGTAGCTGCTAGCCAGACGGCGCGAATGGGGCTGCGGAAGCGCTCGTCGACACGATGGAAGAAGGGGTGGATGCCGCCGTCGCGGGCGAAGGCGAACATCATGCGGGAGTTACTGGTCATGCTGAAGAGACCGCAGTGCCACACACATAGAATAATAAGCGAGAAGAGGACTAGTGCGCCGTTCTCGCCGAAGACGTCGATCAGGATTTGGAGCACCGGCTGCCCGTACTTGGACGATAGAGTCGCCTTGAAGTCCTGGATCGAGAATAGTAGGGATAGGAGAACCAGTAGCCCGAAGATGGCGCTGAATCCGACTGAGGAGACGACGCCGATGGGCGCTGACCAGGACGCCTTGCGAGTCTCTTCGGAGAGATGCGCTGAGGCGTCGAAGCCGGTGAGGCTAGATATTTAACCAGTGGTTAGTTCGTTCAAGGCGTGTAATACTCGGGGGTAGAAAGTGAAAGGGGCACGAACGTATATTGCGCAAGGAGACTCCCGCAGACAACGAGATACGCAGGCGAAGCACGCTCGCTCCAGCCCGGGCTCCCCTCAACACCAGTCCCGTCATTGAGGTACCCAAAGACAAAAGAAGCAGGCTGATGCTTCGGCGCCTTGGCCAGAACAGCAATAGCAAGAGCCGTAACACCAGCAGAATGCAGCACAATCGAGACATTATTCAAATACTTGAGGACGCGAACGCCAAAGGTATTCACGAGACCATGAGAGACGAGCACAGCGGCGTAGATACCAATCGTCTTGGCAGGAGTGGGTTCATAGCCGGGGCTCTTGACAGTCGCGACGGTAGCGACGAGGCCGGCAAGGCCGAACGAGATGCCGGTGGTGACAGCAACCTGGCCGAGGAGGTTGAACCAGCCGGTGATCCAGGCGGCGAAGGGGGACCAGCGCGGGGGCGCCATCAGCGCCGCCCAGAAGTACGGCCCGCCGCTCGTCGGGATCGCGGACACGATCTCCCCCATCGCCGTCGCGACCGCGAGCGTGAAGAAGGATACGATGATCCAGCCGATGCTCATGACTGGGGCCGGTTAGACACATGCTTAGCGGGGGGTATGGACTTGACGGATATGAAGGTGAAGGAATCTCACCCGCTGGACCGCCTGTGTTTAGTCCATATTGGAAAAGCGTCGTCAAGCCTGTTATCACACTCTAAGAGAGTATCTTAGTCTTCTGTATGTGCATGCTCTTCGTCACCTCATACTCACGATGATTGAGAACGACACGCCGAAGTTGTGTGCCAGGCCCTGTTGAATATGAAATCAGCAGTGTAAGCAACAAAGACAGAATCGGTATCAAGGTCAAGCAGATAAGTAAGAAGAATAAATAAAGGAATAAATGAATGCCGTACCCAGTCTCGTTTCAACTCCTGCTTATACCCGAATTGCGCCAGGCGGTCCTCATCCTGCGCCTCGGCTGCCGCCGCCGCCGTATTCGATGCCTGCCGCTCGATTTCCAGGTCCGTCATGATGCCCTCACTCGCTCGCTCACTCACTCACTCACTCACTCACTCACTAAGTGGGTATATCGCCAATCAAAATACCACCCAATAGCAAACCATACAAGCCTAGCGACAAGCGATTACTCAAGTAGGCAAGCATAAAACACCTAGTTACGACGCGGGCGCGTATATGGTGTATGTAAGTAGATTACCTAGGTAGAGTAGCATCTCCAGCCGCACGACGTATCTTATATCCCGCTTGGCAGCAGAGACACGCGGTAGACAGGGGATAGATACCGTACTTACTGTAATACCTATGACGATTTCTATCTCACAGAGTCTGCGCAAGATACCTGCTCCTACCTCGGCAGATACAGTGGTTGGGCTACTGATAAAGCCCCCCCCCCCCGGTCGCTCGACGCCATTCCAAGACCTTAGCGGATGGGAATAGGTAAGCTTGATGTTACCTTATCTATCTATGCCCTGCACAACACAACATGCCCGGCAAGACCACTTGAGTGCCTTAATACGGATTAGGTTTGACTCAGATGGTACCTAGTTGGATAGCTCTGCTGTAGAAATGGACATGACTCTTTGAGAGCACGTATGCGATCGGATGGTTAGCACTTGTTTGCAGTAGCTGTTTATGATTACCATTTCTCATGTTGATCACGCGACCAGCTATCATCTACAGCGTTAGTCAAACAACAAGAGGTCCCTACATACATGTAATCCGTACTACCTATGCGATAGGAATGACAAAGCAGGGTCATGCTAGTGGACCATACACTATCTATCTATCTATCTACCTGAATTGGTATAGGTTCAGTAAGTTAATTTAACTGCTATCAAGGTCCAGCTTCTCGGACAACTCCGTCTACCTAATGCCTATCCAGGAATTTAAAAAAAAAAAAAAAAAGAGAGAGAGAGAGAGAGAGAGAGAGAGAGAATAAGAAATAATTGCCCTGGGCACTTACCATTGCTGTCCTAGAGTCTCCCTATCAATCATCTCAGACAACGTCATGCGTGCTATCGACTCAACAAATTGACAGCTCAACGGAAATCGCCCAGCTTAGCGCCATAGTTGTATAGTACCCGGGAACCCCTAGATACCGGACCAGCGGTTCGAAGCCATGCGTCCGGCACTCCACGCAGTCGGCTGTAAACTGTCAAGAATTGGCTGGGTCAACTCATCAATAATCCTAGATAGTTCATGATAAAGGCGTATCGATCTCGATGTACCTCGCTTTGGAGGTCATGCAGAAGACTTGAAGAAGTGTCTTACGCTACAGCAGTTGCTTCCATCGTCATACCGGGCGTAATATGCCGGGGGGGGAGGGGGGAGAGAATCCGAGTCCTCCGTGATAGCTTGATATAGATATAGACCCCAGGTCTTCTTGAACAGAGGCAAGCAGCTTTCGCGCTAGTACTTCCGAGGGCCGTTATTGTGAGAAGGGTTCCCATGTCAACTTGGCGTCATACTTCACCGCAATAACTTGCGACGGCTCACCTCGACGAACCGAAATACAGTGCCAATCATCCTACTAGCACCAGATTCCTGAGGGAATGCTACTTCTATAATTAAAGGACTGATTGGAAAGTGTATAGGGATTTACTTTTATCGAGGGATTCCGTGACGTATTCTTCAACATCGCTCTAGTATGTGCGGGCTTCATCTTCGGGTATAACGCCCCTGGCGGGAGTAACACCCCTCTTCTTAACTTCCGAGCGCAGTCTCATGAGGTTATTCTCGAAGGTTGCAAATTCAAGACTTGGGGTGACATTTGACTGGCCCTTCTTCTGCGAGGATGCGGTTTTCTCAAGCTGGGTTAGCAGCCTCTGCTAGTTTCGATCATTTAGAGACACTACACCGCGGTCCGTCAATACAGTCACCCACGAGATAACTCTTTATAAAACGAGTAGACACATATATATAGCATAATTCGAAAACAGGAATAAAAACAAGACTCGTAAACCTAACTCCCAGGCAGAACCCCTTCGCCATAATATATAATCCATGAGCCGGAGCCTGAGAAACGTACAGCTCAACATGCCCAGGGCCCGCTGAGGCTCACCCTGCCCGCGTAAACGAAGCGCGCGTATTCCGCGTTCAAAGTCGCCGTGATATCCAGAACCCCATTGGGGAAGCCATAGATAACATCCACACTTCAGCCGTCCGCAGTTTGCTGAAGTCTTGAGGCGGTAAATGAGCGACGTATTCGACGTCAGGGGAACAGGGCCCCACGCGCATCTTCGTTTTCTTCCCCTTGCTATATCGTGGCCGGGGCAAAATCACCAACGCAGCAAGCTGGCTTTCCAAAGGTGAAAGTCTCCTGGGGGGAGGACCTGCTATACGGGACACCACGGCACCGTCCTCCGATCCGCAGCTAATTGCTATTGCTGTCGTGTATTGCGTGAAGGGCGGTGCTAAACATAGCTAGGGGGTTGAACTGTCTACCGATTCGTCGGCCAACGTTCCTCTAAGAAGGGTCATGTGGATGTACGTGTACATACCTATTCGACCAAAGCCATGTGGCTGTTTAACCTGTATCAAGAGATACCCGGCCGCGCCCTGGAGACGGCTGTCGCTGAACACTCCCAGTGACCCAAACGTCGACGACGGGGGCGAGGCCTTAATCCTCGTAGATGGTAGTTAATCCGCCGTAGGTCCTCGCCGGCGAGGGGACCTAGAACCGAGGAGCCGAAGTTTCGCGATGATGGACGTCGTTCCATTCCGAACTGGCTTCCAACGGGTTCCCTGAGCTTGCGACTTCTCAGCACGCAAGCGCTCTAAAAATGATAAGGCGGGTTGGGTGCGACGATGGTCACGCCCCAGGACCCGAATGTACGCCTGGGCACACGGCTCCATCAACTCGGTTGCCTCGTCTATATGGCCTAATTCCTTCCAACTAAGTGCCTCCCCCATTATGCTCTCTAGGGTATCAGGATTCTCTAGCCCTAGAACCCTCTTCCTTTTTTCTGCTACTTCCGCATACAGCGACTTAGCTTCCTTCCACCGTTCTTGTCTGCTGTATACACTAGCTAGGTTGTGCATAGACTGTAGTATACCAGGATGCTCTGGCTCTAGCATCCTCTTCGCCTTTTCTATTACTTCCGTATATAGCGACTCAGCTTTCTGCCACCGTTCTTGGCCCTGATACACAAAACCCAGGTTGTGCATACTGTGTAGTGTATCAGAATTATCTAGCCCTAGCACCCTCTTCTTTTTTTCTATTACTTCCGTAAATAGCAACTCAGCTTCCTTCCACCGTTCTTGTTTGCCACATACACCAGCCAGGTGGTGCATACTGTGTAGTATACCAGGATGCTCTGGCCCTAGCACCCTCTTCGTCTTGTCTATTACTTCCGTATATAGCGACTCAGCTTTCTGCCACCGTTCTTGACCCTCATACACAAAACCCAGGGTGTGCATATAGTGTATTGTACCAGGATGCTCTGGTCCCAGCACCCTCTTCGTCTTTTCTATTACTTCCGTAAGCAGGAACTCAGCTTCATTCCACCGTTCTTGCTTTATGTGTAAGGAAGCTAGGTTGAACATAACCGATAGCGTACTAGGAAGCTCTAGTCCCAGTGCCCTCTTGTCCCCTTCGATTACTGGCGCAAGCAACGATTGGGCCTCGGTCAATCGATCTTGGCCCAAGTAGGCCATTATTAGAACATCCTTGCATCCTTGCACAGCAATATTATCGGGCTCCGAAGCCGCCTCATTTATCCCGAGTGCCTCCATAGCCCATTGCTCAGCATCTTTCCACCGCTTCTGCAATAAGTATGTGCGAGCCAGAAACCCCATTGGCCTCGTAATGTTGACATGCTCTGCACCGAATACCTTCTTCCCTGTCGCAATAGCTTTCTTAAGCATCCTTTCTGCTATGGAATATCTGCCTTGTTCTAAAGAATACCAGCCACCCCGAAATAAAATGTTTCCGAAACCTTCTAGCAGTCTCGATATCTTGTTGTCTGGGCAATATTGAAATGCTAGTTCAATATGCGGGAAAAGCTCGCGGCAAGTTGGCCAGTTTTCGAAATCTGGCCATGGAAATGCGTAAGCCAGCCGATGAATGAAAGTTGTAGTGAGTTTTTCGGTCTCTCCGTGCATTTCTAGCCACTTTCTGGTAGACAGCTGAACCAGTCCGTGCATCTCGAATGTGTCACCCGTCTCATTTATACTGATCAAGCAGTAGTTCTGAAGTGTTGCGATGTCTTCGTCGAACATGGTCTTCAAACGTTCACTGTCGTCTACACTTTTATTGCCTGATTGTGCTTCATTATCTGACTGTGCTTCATTGTCCGATTGCGATTGGTGATCCCCGTTCCGGTCGTATGGGCGAACCAAGTAATCTTGAATGGCCTGACAGTCAAAAAAGCTCATGAGTGAGAGTAAAGTTGCCGCCGTGGGTCTTTGCGAGCGGATGTACTCAAAGGAGATCTGCAATGTGGTTACGACGGAATTTGGCGTGTCCGCATCACGCCGAAGATCACCACCATCGTGATTCAAGAGGGTTAACCTTTGCTTTTCATTCTGTTCAAATTCCTCCAAGTACTTCTTGACCGAGGTACGCGGTGCCCTTTGCTGTATATAAGCTGCAGCTTGACCGATAGCTAGGGGAATATGTCCTAGAGCGGTAATGAGCTTTAGCCCATCCGCTCTATCGAATTGGGATTCTGAGCGGGAGCCCATCTTCTTTTGGAGAAGTTCTAGGGCGTGATGGTCGTCCATCAGCCCGACATGGATGATATTGTCTTGATGGCCAGTCAGCCTGAAGGCTAAATCTTTATGTACAGAGGTGATAATAATCGACCCGTTGGAGCTCTGCGGTAGATATGTCCATAATGCACCTGTCGTTTCTCCAGCTCCAGCAGGTCCAGCTTGTTTCTCGTCGCGATTAACACCGTAGAACACATCGAGGTCATCAGCGCTGTCCAAGACCATCAACCACTGGCCATTGTGTTTGTTACATAGCCACCGATAAACAAGCTGAGGAATGTCGGCATTGGGCTGGTCCCGACCACGGATCTTTACGGCGTCTGCAATTGCCTTGAAGCCTTGTTCAACGCGCGCTCGCGTACCGGCATGGACCCAGAACACCCAGATCTCTTTATTCTGCTGTCTGAAGGCATCTCGAACTCTATATGCGTATTCGATGGCAAGTTGAGATTTGCCGACGCCTCTCATTCCCACGAGGGCTGCGCGCGAGGGTGGTGCGGAACATGCTTGGTGTATTTGGTCGAGGATGGCCTTACGCTCGACAAAACGGCTGTCGCGGCAAAAGGGAATGAGACATGAAGGTTTCGGCGGTGTCTCGGGTCGTTCTATTTAGTGGTGACTGTGCATTAGTTATTAATTCCGATGCTTGGCTACGGCCGAAAGCTTGAATGAACGCGAACGCACCGGGAGCAGCTAAGTGGAACTGGACCGAAAACGATCCACTGAATTGTCCCACTTGAACTCCGTTGTTGCTGTCTCCAAAACGGATCTCGGTCATTTCTGCCGTTGCGAAGAACTTGTACAGTACGCACAACGACACGAGCGTTCATCTATGTGAAAGTGAAAGTCTCCAAAAGGCGAAACAGGGGAATGGCCTTCTGCAGCTCCTTACCGGGGCTGAGCGCCTGCACGTGATGCCACGCCGCCTCTCCAAATCATTGGCTGGGCTAGGCGCCGACTTCTGTCCGCCCTCCAATTCCCCCGCCGGGCATCAAGCTTCGCAGTCTGTGTCTGTGTCTGTGTCTGTGTCTTTTTGCTCGGATCACTTGTCTCCCATGGCCGAAGCGTTGGGAATTGCCGCCGGAGTGGTGGGTATTATTGCCCCGGCGCTTCACTGGACACGGATCCTGTTAGTCGATCTACACAACTTATCTGACGCCCCAGCCGTCGTCAAGAGCCTCCAAGGAGATTTGCAATTGATCGACAGAACATTGCAGTCACTCGAGGCAATTACTCGACCGCAGTGGGAGGCGCTTGGCAGCAGCGTCATAAAACAGTGCGAAGAAACCGCCTCGACCTGTACCGAATCATGCAAGAAATTCAGATCCGATCTTCAAGGCTGGACAAGACACTCCAGCGATGGTAAGCTATCGTGGCAAGATCGAACGAATGTTGGCTTTTTCCGGCAGGGCCGCATCAAGTCCATGTCAGATCAGCTACATCACTATGAAGCGTCCCTGAATTTAGTCATCAGCACAGCTACATTGTACGTATGCTTTTAGATCAATCACACGACATACCTAGTTTTAATTTCAGTTTAGCCATAGCTCCCTTCAACATGCCCGGGTCACCCAAGATATCAAAACGGCCATCTTGGAGAAAACGACAGAGATTTCCAGCTCTATTACCTCGACCGACAAGCAGCTTGCAATTGTAAGCGCTGAACTGGGAGCCCTAGATGTCGGAAGCAGCCCGTCGACCATGGTAGACGGTACGTATGATCAAGGCATAGACCACAGTGCACTAGAAGAAAAACGAGTTGCAATTCAGCTCTCCCTGAGACTGCTCGAAGCCTTGAAGTCGAAGAATGAAGAAGAGAGAGAAAGAATCAACCAAAAAGAACGAGATCAGTCGATAACTGTCACATTTGGAAGTAACAATTATGGCTTCCAGGCGGGATCCGTCAATGGCAACTTCTCTGGCATGACTTTTGGCGGGCGAAGCAGTTAAGCCTACAAGGGTTTCAGATGTATACTATGTAGATTAGAGTGATTGGCAGTAGGCCCTAGGGATATACAGCATACTTAAGTAAGCTGCGATGAAGACCTTATCAATCTAACCTAAGTACTTTAGGTAGTGACATAACACGGAGCTACTGCAGTATCCCCGGTATACTAGGTGTAGCTGATGGCTGGCCTGCAAGGCAGTCTTTGTATTCATCTGTAGTGGGTTGTATGAAGGATGGTCCACTAACACTACTGCCACTGTGTACAGGATACTACTTATAGTGGGGTAGACCTCTGTAGGTCAGGTGACACTAGGGATGGAGATTATGTCAAGAATGGGTTAGCGCCACTGACCAAGTGGGCCGGCCTCCTTCTCCACGTGCAGGGACGGAGCTTAAAGGCTCCGTTGAGTGAGCTTGCAGTAGTTGAACTGCAACAACAGTACAGTAGACTTCGTGTTATTGACCATCACTGTGCACTCCTCATGCACTAACAAGTCAGAGGTATTGCCTACCGCTGCGGCATCTTATATTCATCATGGCCACGCCTACGCTGCGACAGTACATGAGGGACGTATCCCCGTTTCTCCTCCTGCTCGTCAGCATCAGCACCCTCGGTCCACTGCAGTTTGGATTTCATCTTGTAAGCCCCCGCTGCCCTCTTCCAAGCGTCGGTCATGATCCCAGGTAGCTGATGAATCCTATTGCCATGTCTATTAGGCCGAGCTCAACGCACCGCAAGATGTCATCTCATGCCGTGTCTCGAAGTCGTCCGTCTCGTCGAGGCTTTCCGCCGCCTTCCACTCCTGGACGTCGTCGTCGTCATCGAGCTCGAACCGCGCCGTCACCACCACAGCCTTGCCTGGTTGCATCCCCATGAATGACGCCCAGTTCGCCGTCGTGTCGAGCATGTTCACCCTCGGCGGCCTGATCGGCGCGCTTGCGGGCGGCCCCATCTCTTCTGCTCGAGGCCGTCTCTTCGCCATGCGTTTGACTGGCTTGTTCTTTGTCGCCGGGTCCGTTCTCCTGACTCTGGGCACCTCTATTGCCATCATGTCCATCGGCAGAGTCCTCTCTGGCATAGGCGCCGGTGCGGCCACCGTCATCGTCCCCATCTACATTAGTGAGGTCGCGCCTCCTCGGGAGCGGGGCACTTTCGGCGCCATGACCCAAGTCAGCATTAATGTCGGCATCCTAGGAACCCAGACGCTGGGGTACTTTCTAAGCTCCGAGTCTACTTGGAGGTGGATATTTGCCATCGGCGTTGTTCTTGGCGCTCTCCAACTTCTCGGGCTCCTGGTCATACCGGAGAGCCCCGCATGGTTAGCCACAAATAAGAATGTGTCCCAAGCCAAGCGTATCCTCCAGCGGATCCGTGGCAAGCGCTATGATATTGAAGAGGAGACTGCGTTCTGGGATTCGGGAGTCACGTCATCTGAAGAAGAGGCGCTTCTCGACGAGTCCACCACGCCGGCCATCCCGATACCCAGAAGGGCCTCGACCTCGAGCAAGGCAAGCGGCAAGTCTAACTCTCACGTAGGCTTCTTTGAGATTATCAGAGATGTGCAGTATCGCCCCGCCTTAGTAGCAGCGGCTGGGGTCATGTGTGCCCAGCAACTGTGCGGCATCAACTCCATCATTATGTACTCCGTGTCTCTACTAAAGGATCTCCTGCCCATAAACTCGGCAGTGTTGACAATCATCATCTCCGCCATCAATCTTTTCACGACAATCGCGTGCTCGCCGTTGCCTGACAAGCTCGGGAGAAAAACCTGCCTACTTCTATCCATCGTCGGCCAAGGGACCAGTGCACTTGCGCTAGCTCTGTCGATTGTCTTCGGGGCTAAAATCATCTCCGCCGTAGCCGTGTTGTTCTTTGTGGCCTTTTTTGCCGTTGGCTTGGGGCCTGTCCCCTTCATTCTCGCATCTGAGATGGTAGGTCCTGAAGCGGTGGGTGCTGTACAGTCCTGTTGTCTGGGGGCCAACTATCTCGCCACGTTCCTGGTGGCTCAGTTTTTCCCGATTATCAACCTCGCCTTGAATGAACGGTTTGGCGGCGCTGGTTGGGTCTACTTTATCTTTACAGGTCTGGCCGTTCTCTGCGGTTTGTTTGTGCTGTGGCGCGTGCCGGAGACCAAGGGGAAGAAGGATGCGGACGAGGTCTGGGGACGAACACGACGTCTGGACTAGGAATTTTATCCACGTAAAGATAATTCAAGTATGGACAAATAGGCAACGCCTAATCATTTCATACAACTCAGGGTTTCCGCCCAGGTCGCAACCGCTGGTTTTTAATCATGTGATCTACCTGCATGATGCCCGCCCTGACACCATCAATGACGTGAAGGGTCTCATAGGCGAACTCTTCTCCACGTTCCTCACTCGCCGCCTCGCGGATGATCTCCTCCAGACCCGCCATGCCCGCGCACCCCATGATAATAACCGTAACATCGCCCGCACCCAATAGCCGCTTCGTCGCCGTCTTCAGCTTCCGTCTCACGATGGCGGGATCCACACCATGGTGGAAGTCGGACGCATTCAGCCCCGTAGACTTGACGCCCGCGAACTTAGCATTCTTCTCCCCTTGCGCCGTATTTGTTCCCAGGAACGCCCCCACGCCGTCAGAGAGGTGCTCCTCCCAGAACTCGCCCGTGGTCACGATGCCCCATTTCTGCCCTGGCTGGAGCAGGGGGATCGCGGCGAGGATGCTGGCTTCGAAGATCCCTATCACGGCGGGTGTGTTTCTGCTACCGCGCGATTGTAGCTCGGACACGAGCGGGTGCACGCTGAAGCAGGCGACTACTATGCCGTCGTAGCGTTGGCTTGTGATGGTTTCTAGGTCAGCGAGAACCGCGTCCGTGCTTTGCTTTATATCCGCCTCGTCGTTGATGCTTGCTGGTGAGTCTGGGGGTGCTGTGTAGGTATATATTTCTGTTGACTTGGTTGCGGCGAGGTGTTAGTATGCTCTTGATGATGGCGGGGTGAGATCTCAGGATTACGTACCTGAGGAAGATTGACTGGATAGGTGGTTATTCGAGTCAGTACTATTCTCTTCTTGAAAGGCGGATTTCTCATAAGTCTCAAACTACGTGTAATTCCCACGTATACGAGACCAAGCGGATTCACATCTCGGAAACTTGATAACGAGAACCGAAACTCAAATAGGAGAGAATTTTAACTAAACTCACCACTCTCAATGGCTGTCTTCATCCCATCGGTCATTGACGAGGATGAGTTGGGGTTTAGGAGCAGGATCTTGGTGCCCTGTCCTCTCACAAGTGTGGTAGACATTCTTGTTGGAACTTAGAGACGGCTGATATCTCGAAGTACCTCTATCCCACGTTGAATTTCCTAAAGTAACCGGAAATGCACGCTTTTGTCCCTTTTTATATATCCAGTTAAGAATTAAATAGTCGGGATTATTTGTTTACCTTTTGATAACTTTGTGAGAGTGTAAGTAGGTGATGCTTAATAGGTATGAACTGTCCCTCTGCCATACTACATACAGTAAGTTTGGTTTCGAGGTGGGGTTGGTGGGGTTGGTGCTCCCCCATTGCGGGGTGGTTGGGACATGTCACTTCACCACGTAAATACAGTGTGTGCGCCTTAAAATGTGCTGTACGTGGGGCTACAGGCACGGAACAGCCACAGCCACAGAGCATACCTGCCACACCGTCAATTACCTACCTGACGCTTAAGTAAGGTCTGACGACAGCTGCCTGTCCCGTCGACCGTCTCCAGTCTACAGTCTACCGTCTCCCCGCCGTCGCAACCATTATTTAGGAGCTTCATACCCGAGCCAACCCAGCCCGAATCCCACTCAGTCCCCCAGCAAGACTCGAGGTGGTGTTGATCCTCTCGGGCGAGCCGTGGTCATCTTCGCGCTCCGACAGTACGCCCGAGAGAGATACGAAGCCATGACAGCTCCTCCTATCGGTTGGTAGCACCTCTCCCCAGCGCCTCGGTGTTTTGGTGCCTCGTGTGCGCCCGCTGTCGCTCACATGCCATGCTTGCACTCCTGTCTAACATCAACGACGACCAGTCCTCGACGGGGGCACCGGCTTCCTGAAGGTCGGCTACGCCGCGCAGAACTTCCCCGAGCACCAATTCCCGTCCATCGTCGGCCGCCCAATCCTGCGAACCGAAGAGAGAGGCGGCGACAATGACATCGTCATCAAGGACATCATGTGTGGCGACGAGGCCGCCGCCGCCCGCACCATGCTCCAGATATCCTACCCCATGGAGAACGGCATCGTCAAGAGGTGGGACGACATGCAGCACCTGTGGGACTTCACCTTCTTCGAGAAGATGCAGATCGACCCCCGCGGCCGCAAGATCCTACTCACCGAGCCCCCCATGAACCCCCTGAAGAACCGAGAGCAGATGTGCGAGGTTATGTTTGAGCGCTACGAGTTTGGTGGTGTATATGTTGCCATTCAGGCCGTGCTGGCCCTATATGCGCAAGGTATGTTAAGCTGCTCTTCAACCATTTGCATGCAATTGCTGATGAACTCTGGCGTTTATCTCTGTAGGTCTGAGTTCGGGTGTGGTAGTCGACTCTGGCGATGGTGTCACACATATTGTCCCCGTCTACGAATCCGTCGTCCTCAACCACCTAACTCGCAGACTGGATGTTGCCGGCCGCGACGTCACACGCAACCTGATCGCTCTTCTTCTACGGAGGGGCTACGCCCTTAATCGAACCGCTGATTTCGAAACTGTTCGTCAGATCAAGGAGAAGCTCTGCTACGTGTCATACGACCTGGAACTAGACAAGCGCCTGAGTGAGGACACCACAGTGCTGGTAGAGAGCTACACACTCCCCGATGGTCGTGTGATCCGGGTAGGCAGCGAACGATTCGAGGCTCCCGAATGTCTCTTCCAGCCTCACCTCGTGGACTGCGAGCAACCGGGCATCGCCGAGTTCCTCTTCAACACGATCCAGTCTGCCGATGTCGACGTGCGCTCCTCGTTGTTCAAGGCGATAGTGCTTTCGGGTGGCAGTAGCATGTACCCAGGTCTACCATCGCGACTCGAGAAAGAGCTGAAGCAGCTGTGGTTGACGCGCGTTCTCGGAGGCAATCCGGAACGACTGAACAAGTTCAAGGTTAGGATAGAGGACCCGCCGCGTCGGAGACACATGGTGTTCCTGGGCGGCGCCGTGCTGGCAAACATCATGGCTGACAAGGAGAGTATGTGGATCACCAAGGAAGAGTGGGCAGAGCAGGGACCGAGGGTGCTAGAAAAACTAGGCCCACGTTAAAATGGGGAAAAGGGGGGGATTTGGGGGGTTTGGGTGTTGAGAGCGTTGTAGCCTTCGATACTATCGAAAAATTAAACCCATTGAAGAACGACGATCCATGCATTAAGTCCTAGAGAACATTCTCAGTCCCATTAGATATATATAGTGTTATGAACGTGTGGATCAGGGTATCCCTCACTAGCGAGTATGTAAAGAGATAGTTTACCCTTCGTCTATATGATAACAAGCGTGCGAAAAGTGCTTGGGGCCGTACTTGTCACCTTAGTAGATAGGCAACTCCCGTTTAACATCTTCTACGAGCTATTTTACTTACTTGATAAACAGTGCTACTCACTAGGCAACGTTTGGATTTTTACTAGTAAGTGCTCTGACAGGTCTCTTTTTAATACCTGGATTATATTAGTGGGCAAGCAGGCTAGGTTCGTGCTCTCACATATACCACTACATAGAGGTAGGTATAGATGACTATTAGGTTTAAGGGAGTATCAGCCTTGGAAGGTGACAGATTGGTCGGGTGAAGCAATTAGGTAATCTTAGATGTATAACATGCAGATAGAATTTATATCTGCTTCCATGCTTAGATATCTTATGTAACATAGTCGTGATAACCTTGGAATTCGCAGGATGGGAATTGAACTTACGTATACGCCTGCTCCCACCTAGTACTAGATCCGTGGCCTATTACAATTACTAGTCAAAGCTAATAGATCTGTATGAAAGGTGGTTAGTTGTATTATAACAAAAAGTTGAGGTCCCTACCTAGTCGGGTAGCTATATCCTTATACACCTAATTACAGTAGGCCAAATAATAGTACAAAGACACTTTATTCTAGGCAACCACGGTTAAACACCTGCATTAAATAGCTCTATAGCAAATACAACCCTTCAATTTATCTGTGTCGTTTACTGGTATACTGTTTCGCAGTTGCCTTGCCTTCACTGCATTTTTAGCTCCCACGGGCAGGCTGTTGAGCTATACGAAGAAATCATACTGTACTGCACTGTAAGAGCTAGAAGTGGGCTGAATACGTGTTACGGGTATGTATGCCGTGTGGGGGAACCCTTTCCCACATACTGGTATCCCGCCGCCTCACCGTTTCAGCTACAATAGAGGTACATCCAACCCTAGGTAGGCAAGGGAAACTTGATTAAGAACTGCCCATGACGACGAATAGTGGCAAATCAAAGTTTATCAAATTCAAGGTTGTTAATCCCTAATGTGTTTCGGGGTAACGTAGCGACTTGAATGAGTAACATAGGTGCTGCGCCACAAGGGTTTCTCATCATCAGCCACACTTGATGGCTGGGGCAGAGACCCAGCCGGTTGGGGGCGATGGATAAACCGACCAGGAACCGACTTACTCATCACCTGCAGTAAATGATTCAACCTTTTCGTCTCATGTTTGTTGAATGAATCAGTTGATGAACAAACAACTTGACATACCACCTACCTACCTAAGCAGGGAATGCCGCACGGCCATACCCGATCTGTGTCTTACCCATTTCTCCTTCAATCAACTCAGCCAGCCAGCATTCAGAGTCGCCGACGCGTATTACAGCTAGCTCTTCATTGTCGATCCACTTGATACCTTACTGAGGTAGTATTATTTAGCATTATTGGGCATTGTTACCCATCCAACATTTCAACATTATCTACAGTAGGTACCATCGCCATCGCCATCGCCATCGCCATCGCCATCGCCATCGCCATCGCCATCGCCATCGCCTTGGGCCTCTCGGCCGGGGAGAATCCGTCTCGGCCCCTCACTCTCTCGCTCGATCCGTCTACCATCGTCGCCCGGCTGGCCATTTGCCATCAGAGACACATGCAAGGTGCCGCCACCGAACGAGTGTGATATCATCTTGTCTCACCTTTTCGGTTCCGGGCTTGCCGGCTGTCACGGAGGGCGACTGCTCCTTTACACGACATAACGGGTACTAAGTCATCAGGAGCAGCCATGAGTAACACCAACCCACCCTCGGCAGCGTCGGGGCCCGCCTCGGTATCCGCACGGCCTCAGACATTAAAAAGGAGCGTTCAGGCTGCCTTTGAAGGTGAGACCTACCCGTTATTTCCTTGTTGCCAGCGCTGCCTGAGTGCCTGAGTGCCTGAGTGCCAGCTTGCCAGTGTACCTGCCAGCCAGTCAGCCACTTACCTTATCTCCCCACACATCATCACGTCAAATCGCACGCATCGCATCACAAGCAAGAGACAAGAGACAACAAACAACAACGAGCAACATTCGACACATCTTTTCCCCGTTCTCGCCTCGCCTCGCTTTGACTAGTGTTGAAGCGACTGACAGATAGAGCGCTACAAGAGAGTTGATTCACACATGTTTACTACCATATATCATGAATCCTCCTATGCACCACTTCAACAACAACGCGCGAGCCCCCTATGGCACACGCGGCCCGGGTGTCGCCAACAGTGAGTGTGCACTGCCGACTTGTCGGGTGCAGGTCGTCAGCCGCCCAGTCTGCATCGAGATTGGCCTGGAAATGTCGCCCTCCTTCTCATCCCCCAGCCAGTCCTCGCCACTCAGCTCCTCCCCCGGCATCAGAGGCTTGGCCGTTCTCACCACTCTGTAGATCTTGATGTAGACCATCAACTGACTCTCGTGCATCTAGATCCCAACGACAGAGGTGGCAAGGTAGGCTACCAGTCTAAAGTAAAAGTAATGGACAAGTATCGCGTAGTGGGGTTCATCAGTAGCGGCACCTATGGGCGGGTATACAAGGCACATGGCCGTCAGGGCCAGGTCGGCGACTTTGCCATCAAGAAGTTCAAACCCGACAAGGAAGGCGAGCAGATCCAGTACACGGGCATCTCGCAGTCCGCCATCCGCGAGATGGCCCTCTGCTCCGAGCTGCAGCACAGCAACGTCATTCGCCTGATCGAGATCATCCTCGAGGACAAGTGCATCTTCATGGTCTTCGAGTACGCCGAGCACGACCTGCTGCAGATCATCCACCACCATACGCAACAGCCGCGCCACAGCATCCCGCCCACGACCGTGAAGAGTATAATGTTCCAGCTGCTCAACGGCTGCCAGTACCTACATACAAACTGGGTCTTACACCGCGACCTGAAGCCTGCCAATATCATGGTCACCTCCTCGGGTAAAGTCAAGATTGGGGACCTAGGACTCGCGCGCCTGTTCTACAAGCCCCTTCACTCCCTATTTAGTGGCGATAAGGTCGTAGTGACAATTTGGTATCGCGCACCGGAGCTTCTACTAGGCAGCCGTCACTATACGCCCGCCGTCGATATGTGGGCCGTGGGGTGCATATTTGCCGAGCTGCTATCTTTACGGCCCATATTTAAAGGAGAAGAGGCAAAGATGGATAAGAAGACTGTGCCTTTCCAACGCAACCAAATGCAAAAGATCGTCGAGATCATGGGCATGCCGACTAAAGAGCGCTGGCCCCTCCTCACGAGTATGCCCGAATATAACAACTTATCGACGCTCACGCCCATGATGCTGACGGGCCACCCGCACCATGCACACCACCATCACCATCACAAGTCCTCGGCAGCAGCAGCATCGACGAGCCACCTAGAAAAGTGGTATTACGGTACCATCGGCGGACATGCCTCGACCTCATCCCCAGCCTCGAACGGTAGTCTCACATCCCTAGGAGCCGAAGGCTACCGGCTCCTCGCAGGACTCCTAGAGTATGACCCAGAGAAGCGGTTAACGGCAGCACAGGCGCTGCACCATCCCTTCTTCGGCAGTTCCGGGTCGGGCATGGGGGCGGGGGCGGGGGCGAGCACCGAGCAGATCAGTAGGAATTGCTTCGAGGGGCTTAAGACGGCCTACCCGACGCGCCGCGTCAGCCAAGACGACAACGACATCCGCACAAGCAGCCTCCCCGGTACTAAGCGGTCTGGGCTGCCCGACGATAGTCTCGTGGGCGTCTCGCGGCCGGTGAAACGGGTGAAAGAGGCCTAGGAGGTCTTTTCGAAAAACGAAGAATATGAATATGCCGATGCTATCAGAGGCAGGGAGATACAGCAACAAAATAATAACGACATGGGCGAAAGAATGGACGAAGACTATGAATATGCCGAGGCTATCGGATATGGGGGGATACAGCAACAAAAGAATAACGACGTGCGTGAAAGAATGAACGGAGACTATGAATATGCCGAGGCTATCGGATATGGGGGGATACAGCAACTAAATAATAACGACATGCGCGAAAGAACGGACGGAGAATATGAATATGCCGAGGCTATCAGAGGCAGGGAGCTACAGCAACATAATAATAACGACGTGCGCGAAAGAAGGGACGGAGAAGAGGTGTGGGAAAGGATGTGGAAAGAGGTGAGTAGAGAAATAAATGAAGGAATGAACTGGGATTGGGAATTAGAGGGCGCTGGGCCTTCGGCATCGCAGGGCTAGGAAAATATAGGAGGCATGACGGTGCACCCATTTCCCTTTCCCGGGTCGTCGGTTAGTCGTCAGTTAGAAAGGTTGGTTCGCTAGGTTAATTGGTTAAGAAAGGTCGGTGTCGAGTTTTGCTTGTGGGTATTTGTATCTGCATTCGTTGATGTTTATGAACAGCCTGGCGTCTAGAGAGAATCGTTTGTTTCATGAGGCTTTCCGGGATGTATATATGTACATACCCGGTCGGTGGATAGACATATTGTATTAGAACGACTTGATGATTACCTCCCACTTGAGATCTTTTCCCGTGTTTGTGTTTACTACTATCCCCTCGTTTTCTTGCATTCTGCTATACTAAGTGACAGGGTCAAATGAAGGGCATGGGAGGCGCATATAGTAACTAAATAGTAACTGGGTAGTTAGTCTTGAGACTTTTTTTTCATAAAGTTCAATCCTGGCCCCCCGTCAGCCCGAAGCCCAAAACTATTTCGCGATGCCATAAACAATGTGTCTTCTCTAGAGACAAACCGACCCGCGTACAGGCTACCGGTAGGAAGTAAAGTAACGATGATGCGAAAAAGTTGTAAAGTGGCTGCCTGGTAGCGTTTGGCCGACGACACGACACAGGGCGGCCGTCGACGAATTGATCTAATAAACGCGTTTCCAACGCTGGGCCATCCATCCATCCATCCATCCATCCATCCCGGATGTGGTCTCAGGGTTACTAAGGCCTTACGATGACTGATCTGATCGCAGTTGCTGGCCCGAAGAGCAACGCCCGAGGTTAGCCGGATCTCTGATTCCTGGAGTGGAGTGACCGCGGGTAATTAAGATGAATAATGCCCCAACCAACCGCCCTTGAACGGCTTAACTTAAGCTACTTAGGTATGTCAGTATCGAAACGTCGGATTCTTTCTTTAACCTACCTACCTACCTACCTAGGTACCTACCTACCTGGCATTCACCTCCGGAGTACCGCTGAGAGTACAGACAGAATGGATAATGGGTCGCGAGACCTTATTCGGCTACAGCTGCACAGATAGATGGACGTAATATAAGTTAGATAGATAAACCCGTAGGTTAGCTGTTTCCTTTCTATTTCCCGGGGAACACTGTATATTTGGAGCCGTGCAGTTTATATTAAGATCGTCCGGACTGTGTAATAGGTACATAGGCAGGCAAGTAGGCATATAAGGAAGTAACAGCCCCGATGCATTGGGAAATGACAGAACGGGAATTCCCTCGTGATATCGAGCCGAGGAGGAGGACGACGACGACGATATTCTTGGATGACATGAGGCAGCCCCGCCTCCGCCCGTGGACGTCGGGATTGTGGAGCTTGCTTCCATACATAGGTAGCATCGGCGGCTATTATATCACAAGGCCGGTAGTAGGGTAGGTCTCGTCTTATCTAAGGCAACTTATCCACCACTCACCGAACTACTTACGTTTCATCATCTTCTTGTGCCATCTCATGCCATCTCACCTCGTCTCACCTCGTTTCCTCCCAGAATGAAATCGGCCTACTCAGTTTTCCACAACTTGCGCACTTCTTTACCCACTTCCATATAGCCTTACCATGTCCGGCTATGAATGTCAGTGACAATGCTATGTCGGATAATTCATCCCATAGTGTATCTATACGACGTGGGGGATGAAATTGAACGTGTTAAGATGAGACTAGAGGCGAAACAAAATGAGAGGGGGGGGAGAGTCGGGACTTTTGATTTATTCCTTGACCCAATTGTTTAAACAGGTGTACTCCGAACTTGAATTAGTAGCTCATAAAATATACGGCATAACAATCAAATACAGCACACATCTTAGGATAGTTGGTATATCACGGCATAATACCTTACGTAGAGCATGGCATATATCACAGAAAGGAGAACGCGAGACTAGTTCACCTTAATTAACCTACCCCATCATTAAATTCCCCATTCCCCCCTTTCACTCACCTCTGGATTCAGTGCAGGGCATGAAGGAGCGAGTGAGTGACTGGGTACCTAGTATAGGTATGGTCAGCATGACGAAACAGAGGCAGTATACCGGGAGAGAGGGTGGTAAGAAACAAAATTGGGAAAAAACAAAAGAGACAATATATTGATTCTGGCTGACTTATAATGTCTCATATTCTGTTTCGCTGTACCATTGCATCATAAGAACCCGATTATGCCCATGTAATAAATGAATCGTTACATAGCTGTTTTAACAAAGTGTCCCTACTGTCGCAGGTTTTCCACAAGCACAACCCCCCACGGCCCTAAATCAATGGCGGATGTCTTTCGAATGTTATATTACATGTGATCTAGCTACCTAATCTCGCCTGTCTGTCCCTCCCACTTCTCCCCTCTTCCCTGTCGGGAATGCGACCACATCTCATCATCTTAAACAAGTCTCATCTCAAACAACGTATACATTCAATTCATATCGTTCCATAATCTCAGAGGGACATTATTCAGCGAGTCAGCAGTAATGGTATTATGAAGAGGAAACATGAAAAGTAAAAAAGAGGAATCGTCATGAATTAAGTAAGCGATAAAAAAAGTTCTGACTGCCCACCGCTGCTTCTGGTCCGTTCGCCGATGGGGCAGATGGGTAGGTTAGTTGGATATCATCGCGCCCAGCGTCGTTCTCGATTTCCCAAACCCCCTACTCCTATTCTGAGGTTTCGCTAGTCGACCCTTATTATTCATTCGCTACCAATTCGCGTACTGCCAGCGGATACAGCGATCGCGCGAGGATGACAACCGGCAAAAGAGCAAAGCAATGTTTTTGGACCTGGTCAAACCTCCCCCCTCCCCACCATGCTCCGTGGCAGAGGGCCCCGGCATAATTATACAGTAGGTAGCGTAGAGATAGCTGTAAGCAGGGCTGCTTTGTTTACATCGCCCGGCGCTGGTGATGTAGGGGTATCATCGGAAAGTGGGACGCAAGCCTCGACGAGCCATCTAGGTAGGTTCCGGGTGTGGGACGGGGACTGAAAGAATATGACTTGGAACATGAAGCGAGATTGTTCGTGGATATGGCCTATCGAGTGCCGGGGTCGATAGATAGGCCATGGATATCGTGTGCGTGGATTAGAAATTCTACTTCTTTACCGGCGCAGAAGGGGCCTTGACGTTGTTGGAGAGCCAGGCCAGACCCTCGAGTAGGCCTTCACCGGTCGTGGCGCAGCTGGGTACCACGTACCAGATCTTATCCTTGAGCTTAGAAAGCTGGAGAGCCTCGGTGACTTCTTGGGGTTTCATAGCTACGGCGGGTTAGTGGACGGTATTCTATGCTTCTACGCATGTTATTGTATGGATCGGAACGTACCATCTTTGATATCCTGCTTATTTGCAAAGACCAATAATAAGCTGTCCTTCATCTCGCGGTCGTTGATGATGCGGTGCAGTTCCTGGCGGGCCTCTTCTATCCGCTGGCGATCGGACGAGTCAATGACAAAGATCAAGCCCTGGGTACCTGTATATGCGTCAACGTGTCAGTAGTTGTTGTGTGGTCACGGACCGCCATAGCAAGAGACGGAGAGGAGAGGAGAGGGAGAGGAGAGGGAGAGGAGAGGGAGACATGACTGACCACTGAAGTAGTGCCTCCACAGGGGTCGGATCTTGTCCTGACCACCGACGTCCCACACGTTGAACTTGACGTTCTTGTAGGTGACGGTCTCGACGTTGAAGCCGACGGTGGGGATGGTGGTGACGTCCTGGCCCAGCTTCAGCTTGTAGAGGATGGTGGTCTTTCCGGCGGCGTCGAGACCCAGCATCAACAGGCGCATTTCCTTGGATCCGAAGATCTTGCCCATCATCTTGGAGAGTTGGCCACCCATGGTTGCGTGGGTTGTTCGTTGTCTCGTCTATGTCCGATGTAGGCAGAAGCAGTAGTCGACTGGGTATGTATTATGTTCCGTCGTCTGCCTTGTGTTGTTTGATTGCTTTTGGGTCAACCGTGTTTATCCAGCAGGTAGCTATTTACGAATGGGGTTGGATGCTGGCTGGGACAACGCGTGGGTGAATAGGCGAGGCTGCCTATGTGCGTGGAGCAATGAATTGAGACGGACGGATGGATGGGTGGATGGGTGGATGAGTGTGTGTCTGCCGCGGGTATGAGTCGATGTTCGATGTCGGTGTCAGTGTCGGTGTCAGTGTCGGTGTCAGTGTCGGTGTCGGTCTACTAGTCTGTATGCCCTGTATTGTGCACGACTGAGTACAGGCTGTGGTGTTATAGCCAAGTCAAGTCAAGGCGTGTGTGGACGATTGATTGCGCGTTGGCACGGACAAATTACTGTACACGGGTAGTATAGCGATAAGCAAATGGATCAATCAGAACAAGCAGCCAACAGCGCGCGCGCTTCGATCCGTCAGGCGTGGGTTATTGTTGTCGCCGCCGCGTTTGCACCGTCGAAAGGGGGAAGAGGTGGTAGGTATGTGGACACGACAGGAGAGAGACACGGGCAGAAATGAGAAGTGAGCAGAAGTAGGCGGCGCAACACCACTTCGGGTTAGGGAGCCCCGCACTAGCTCATCATAGGCCCTCTTCTCGGGTACCTGCCTGCCTGCAGCCACTGGAGCATGCCTCTTGCCTGCTCTTGCCTGCTCTTGCCCGATGCTAGGTCCTGTATCTAAGCCACCTTAGGGCAGGCAATAGTAGCCACAAGTGCTGATGACCGCAAGCGTGCATGTCTCAGAGATGAGGTGAGATGACATTTCAATGCCGAGCAGGGATCCTTCATCTGTCTACCCATACTATACTATACTATACTACTTACCCAGGGGTCTACAAAGTGAGTAGCGAATCATACTGTACCTATCGACAATGCTACCAAGATAACAACGAGTGTAACTGGATAATAGTATGAAATTGTTCTTTGAATTTAGTACATGGGGTACTATTTTATAGGTACCGTCGGGAGTATACATGTATGCAAGTAGATATCGAAATGGGCACCCATCTCATTAAAAAAGGGGCATCTCATCTAACTAATCTAGGTACCGCCCAAGTCGAGGTGGGCAACGCTATAGCATCCGAACTAACCTAACCCGCACTAGACCCATCTTGGCGTAGATGCAGACGTGTAGTGCAGAGAGCTAATACACTCCATATCCATACCTATACTAGTAGACTGATGGTCTAGATATCACAACTTCAAGTTCGTAAAGCAGGCGTATCAAGATTAGGTAGTATCTACCCAGAAAGAGCCAGGTTGGGCTCTTGGCTACGGACACGTTCTTCTTTTGACCATTTATTAGAGTAATAACCTGTTCGCTACAACCCATACTAAGCCTTTCCCCATCTGTGTAATTCAACCAAAAATATATACCTAGCATCCGACCACAAGCCCTGAAAATACCCCTGCGCTGTTGATAACATCGTGTTTCAATCATGTTCCCCTTCAACACCATTCGCCGAGGAGACGTTGGATAGTCGCATATAAGATAACCAGCCCGGCCACCGTCGCCCTAGGAACCCATCCAAAGGGCCAATGGCAATGCGAAAACCCTCTAAGATAAAAATAGGAATAAATCAATCCGCCGATTAGGCCCGGTATTCAACCACGTGCCGACGGGTGACGGCTTGCATCGTATTGCTGCTCTCTTCGCCCTCGAACTTGAGGTTGACCTTTTCACTCCCATCCATCCCCATGACCTCGGCCTTGTAGAATGTCGTCGTGTTAGGATATAATGCCAACACCACCCGGCCCTCCTCCAGCGGCGGCAACACGGTGCCCTCCTTGGGAATCAGAATCATACTGCTGGCACTCGTCCTAAAGTCCTTTTGGTGGTGATTCTGATTCTCGTCAAAGTCGGCATCGAGCACCCTATATCGTCGGGACTTGCCCTCGCCGCGTACCTCCTGAACAATGCCCAGGATCCAGTCCGTCTGTTCGTTGCCCGTCGGCTTCGGTTTGAACGCAACCTCGTCGTCCTTGGCAAAGATCTGCTTGGTGCGGATGCTGTTCGAGGAAGGTCCGGGCTGTGGCTCGGCACTACCGGCCTTCGCAGCCGGCGTCGACCGGTCCGGGAATTTGGGAGGCACGGAATCACTCCGGTCCCCTTTGCCAGCACCACTACCGCCACCCATGCGCCGCTGCACATTGGAGTTGGGCGAAGGCATAGGGGAGTCTTCCGGATAGTCCCACGGATCCTTCCGCTGTCCAGTACGGGTGCTACTCGCTTCCTGGGTTTCTTCGTTGTGCTTTACTATAGCACGCAGCACTTTAATCTTCTCTATCTGCTCCTTGAGGGCCTGCGCCGTGGTTTCGTTGTGTCTGACCCCTTGGCGGGAAAGTTGATCGAGCTTGTCGAGGTCGTCCTGCATCAACGCTGGTTGTTGTTGGCATGATGGGTGTGGCAAGATACGACACAACATGAGACAAGAGGGGGACTGTAGTGCACTTACTCTTGTTCTTCTTCTTCTCAGCGCACAGCTTGTCCTGCTCATACATGGCGTCCGTGTTGGCAGAGCTCTGGTTGACCATGTCAACCACGCCGGGAAGCCGATCCTTGATGTCTTTCCACACGGAAAGCTCCTCGCCATGTTGGCTGATCTCATTGTTCCGGTTTGGCCCCCGGCGCTGATTTCCGCGGGACGACATGGCTCCTGCCGTTGACTTGGACAAATCCTGGGTCGAGACGGAGCTCGAGGAACGGGGCCGTTCTAACGGACTAACGGACGGTGTAGCGTCCGTCGAGACCGGTCTTTGCCCTCGCTGACGAGATGTAATAGGGGTTTGCCAAGCAGGGCCCAGCTCGCTCGAGAGATGCCTCAAGTGCTTCTTAGTAGCCTTGCCAGACTGGTCAGTATCTCTGCCCATCGTGCCGATATACCCAGGGACCGAACGGGAGGAGGTGGGAGCCGGTTGCTACGATAATGACGACGACGACGACAATGACAGAACCCAAGCGAAGTAAAAAGGAAGGAATCAAAGAAGCCACAGTGGCTATCACGGATTTGCAAATGTAGGAGTCTAAGCAAGGAGATGACAGATGACTATGACTCAGCACGAAACAAATAGACTGACAGATGGACGGATGCTGATGATGCCAATCGTTTAGAGGAATTAATGAATGGACCCATAACAGGCTGAGCAGGGGGAGCTTTGAAGAGGGACGACCAAGCTACTTACACAGCCCGAGTAAAGCAACAGCAGCCGGAAACGACGGGACCAACTGGCCCAAGCAGGAGAGATGGACGACGCGACGACAGGTCGAGGAGGCGGGGTCAGATAGGAGGCGAATATGCGGGAAAGAAGAGACGTTCATGAAGAACCCACAAGCAGGTGATCTAGCGCTACCTATGCTCGAGGAGGAGAAAAGGAGGAGCAGGCATCGACTGGACAAGGAGCGTGCCTATGATATACAGGACGAAGCAGGAGAGAGTTGGGGGCCAATTGCTATTCGGCTGTTAGTAGAATATAAGATAATCTGCATGTCCTCACGGGTATGGGCATCGATAGCGGAGGTGCAGCACATACGTATAGCATGCATGGCGAGGCGAGTCTATAGCACCTGCATACGGCCGGAGGACTGGGATGAGGGGATGTGTAGGTAGAGTTTGGGATGCAACTTGGATACCAAGGTTGGAGATACCATGTAGTTTCAAGCTGAACGATTCGGGTGAAGCGAATGGGTGGACAGCGACCTAGGTAGTAGTCCGGGGCAAGCCACACGAGGCGTTACTGGCGCGAACTCTGTCGGTGCAGGTGGTAGCAACACTGTATGAGAGTTGGCTGAGGTTGAGAGCTGTTTCCCGCATCCGCATCGCGACTGGCCACCTGTGGACTAACCTAGAGGGGTACAGTGTGGATGCGGCAGAACGCTGAGCGGTCTCCCAATCGGGAAACGTGCTCTCCAATGACGTGGGGCTCTCAGACACGTGCCGGCACTGTATGTGCTTGGTATCTACCCCTCACAGGACCCTCAGTCGTAGGAGTAGGTACCTTACGCAGGGACAGTGCACTACTGGCATGGCGGGGTCCTGCGGTACCTACTACTTAGTAACATGACATTGAATTGATTAAAGTATGGATCTGGTGCAGCTCCCCGCCTTGTTTATTACATAGTACACTTAGTATATATGAACTCATCGTTGGTAGGTATCCTTCCAAGCTGTTTGATACAAGATAATATCAGACATAACGCCCGTATCGTCCAAGACATTCATTGCACTACCTAACTTGTCCGCTGTATTCCTCTTGCCTCTGTACCCCTCTCCCCGCAACTCTCATATCGTTGCTATTCAAACCACGGAGAAGAGGCGGTAAACAGACAACAATATACATAGTTTGACTATTTCAGCAGCACAACTTACTCTGGCCCTTGCATCTTCCACAGACGCGACGTAAAGGACGGAAAATACATCATGGTCCTACCACCTCCCTTGTACCGTCTTCAGTGCGGTGTGAACTCGTACGACTGGGGCAAGATTGGCTTGGACTCAGCCGCCGCTAAGTTCGCCGCGGCTACTCCTTCGGATGGCCTGACCATTGAGTCGGAAAAGCCTTATGCCGAGGTTCGTCTCATTTTTCTATCTTGTCGTCTTCTCACTGCTATCTTGTCCTGTCATCCACGTCACCATTGAGACCGGGAGACTGACATGAGAACACTGATAGTTATGGATGGGCACTCACCCCTCCAACCCCTCGAAGGATCTCGAATCCGGCCGCACTCTCCTCGATCTTGTCGGGTCTAATTCCATGCTCTTGGGCCCCTCTGTTAAAGCCCGGTATGGCCCCAAGCTCCCCTTTCTGTTCAAGGTGCTCTCCATCAACAAGGCCCTCTCCATCCAGGCACATCCCAACAAGAAGCTCGCAGCCCAACTGCACGCCCAGGATCCCAAGAACTACCCCGATGACAATCACAAACCCGAGATGGCCATTGCAGTCACCGACTTCGAGGGTCTGTGTGGCTTCCGCCCGCTCGGCGAGATTGCCCACTTCCTCGCCAGCGTGCCATCTCTACGCCAGCTCGTCGGTGAGGACGCCTCCAAGGCTTTCATCGCCACCGTTCGGGGCCAGGAGAGCACCGGCTCTCCAGACGCTTTCGCCCAGAATAAGCGTGCTCTTCGCTCTGCCTTTGCTGCGTTGATGGAGTCTTCGCCCGAGGATGTGGCATCTGCCGCTAAGTCTCTCGTCTCGGAAGCCGAGGCCCAGGGTGCCGGATTTGCGAATGGCGGCACTGAGTCGACGAGTGGGGAGACCATGTCCGGACTCGTTAGCAGGCTCAACAAGCAGTTCCCCGACGACGTCGGGCTGTTTGTCCTCTTTTTCCTCAACTATGTCACGCTATCCCCGGGCGAGGCGCTTTTCCTGAAGGCCGACGACATCCATGCTTATGTGTCTGGCGACATCATCGAATGCATGGCTGCGAGTGACAATGTGGTGCGAGCGGGCTTCACTCCCAAATTTAAAGATGTGCAGAACCTTGTCGACATGTTGACGTACGACTACGCCCCGATCGAGAAGCAGAAGATGTCACCCACCGAATATCCCTATGCCGTTCTCAATCGCACTGCATACAGCTCAGGGTCTGAGGCGATATTATATGATCCCCCTATCGACGAGTTTAGCGTCATCAGGTCCGTCCTAAAGGGGAATGAGTCCAAAGTGACTTTCGATCCGATTGACGGCCCAAGTGTTATTATTTGCACGGGCGGTAAAGGTAAGATCTCGGTCGGTTCCAAGTCGGAAGAGATCAAGGAAGGCTATGTCTTCTTCGTAGGGGCTACCGCAGAGCTCGTCATGGAATCCGGAGGTGAGAAGGATGACGAACTCATCACTTTTAAGGCGTTCTGCGAGGTAGAAGACCACAGCAACGGGGCATAACTATAGCTCCATAATCGCGAACACCAGGCTCTCATTTAAGGAGAAGAGCACATGTTTGGTGACTTAGGGCTTTAATCTCATAATGCAGTTATGATTGATTTACCGGGATGCACCTAATGAGAGCACGAAGATGAGGATAAAATTGCGACTGCACGGGTAATTTCATGGTGGCTTGCCTAAAATAAAAATAAATCAATGGGTTCTACTGGTATCAAGGTGTATATTCGTCCCTCACAAGCACCCTTATGCGTGTGACGGTTAGTGACTGAGCTTAGTCGCGTATGCGTTTTCATCAGAACTAATGCGTGAGAGGGGTGTGTGTAGGTAATCCTATTACTAGAACCTAGATCAACATGATTAGGCATGCCGCCCTAAAATTAATAGGAATATAGAAACGGGATCTACAGAGCTTGCATTAGTTCGTCCATTCCTCTCAACTCAGATACGCGGAAGACAAGCTAACCTGTGACGAAGGCAAAGGTGAAAATCCACGCCGCTCGTAACGCCAAGACCACCTCCGCACCAATAAACGTCCACCAGCAGACACCCTCCCGCCTCCGCGTCGCAACCCGTTAGCCAGTCGTTCCGGGGCGCGGGGGCCATGTCCAGACGCCGGCGTTGCTGGCGGGGATAGATTTCTTGGGCGTGGATGACTGAAAGAGGTGTCCAACTGCCCTCTTTGTCCCCTCGGCGGCACAGCCGTGATGCACAATGGGGCTTGCAAAGAAAGAACCGTGTCATCGCGCTGTTTGGATCTCGTTGATTGTGAGGAAACTCAAGTGAATCGTCGCGGCTTGGCGTTGTGTTTGTTGGAGATGGGTTGGTGGATCGATAGATGGCAATATATTATTCCCGTTAAGTCGGGGAGTTTTCTTCCTCTTCCTCTCCTCTTCCTCTTCCCATGACTTCTCTTCTGTACTGTCTCTTGTCATATCACTTTTTGCTTCTACTTGCTGCCTCCGTGGTATTCTATTCTATTCTCGTCCATTGTTCGTTGTTCCTTGTCTGTTTCAGCTGCATATCTTCGGCCTGCTGCGTTGCCGATCAAGTTCTCCATAAGGGATCCTTCATCCGTTTCTTCTACTGCGAGCGAGCGACTCTGCGCATCTTATACTTTGGGCTGGCTCCCAGACCATCTAGTCATTCACTCATCCATCCCTTAATTAATTTCTCCTGTGCAACTTCGAGGGAATTAAAATACTACCCCTCTCACCCACACCATCATCAACCGAGCAACACAACCACGCAGCATAACCAAGATGCAAGCCATCCGCACACTCCTATTCCTCGCTCTGCTCTATCTCGCAGAAGCAGGTCTGCTCAGGGCGCCTCGAACAGCAACCTCGGAGCCACAAACCTTCTCTGCATTCCAAATCACCACATCCACCACCACCACCACCATCACACCCCCAGCGACATTCATCATCCCGGCACAAACATCCCCCACAAGCACCGCGCTCCCCTACGGCTTCGTCGCCATCGTGGAGACCGCGAGCACAAGCGACCCGGCGCCCACCGAGGCCCCCGCGCTAGCCGTCATCGACGCCGGCGGCAGCAAGTTCGTGCAGACGACGTTCTGGGCATGCGAGACGTTTCCCATGGAGACACACTGCGGATGGCATGAGCCTCTCCTCGAAGTGAGTAGTGGTGCTGCGGCTCCGTATCCCCGCCGTGTTTTTGTGCGGGCGGGTGCCGTTGCTGCGTTTGTTGCTGGGGTGTTGCTTCGTGGGGTGTAATTTGTATCGGGGGTGGTTCTTTTAATGGTTCCTTGTAACGGTTTGATACCTTTTGATTCTGGGCTGGGTTGGGCATACATGCGGCATAGAATGGTCTCGGGAGTTTGGGGGTTAAGGATACTGTCTTTGCACACGCACATATCTATCTGCGTATAGAGATTCTTCAGATAGTATAATCTACTGAGTTCATGTCATATGTATTGCAGACCATGCCGCGAATATCGTCCTGTAAGGAAAAACCCTGAGGGGATAAAAAAAAGCAAGCTTAATAACGACAGAAGCAGGAAACTAATTTATAAAACAGTTTACACGTCCCATATTCTTCTCCGGCGTTATGTATCCCAACTAGCCAACCAACTAACAAACTCACTAACTATCCAATGTTCTGTATCCCCAAGGCAATTTTCTCGGTACTCACCCCCAGGGTGCTGTTTAGATCTGCTCGTCTGTTGCGATCCTAAGTTCAACCACGCTCTACGGGCGTACCCGGAGCAGAATCTTGTTTCTCAACATATATTCCAAGCACCTTCTCCCCGCTGACTGCGGATTCTCTGAACCCCAACCGGAAAACCGCGTTCTGCCCAAAATACCAACGTGAGATTTCACTCAAGGGCATCTGACACGCATTTGGTGGCAAGAAGTCGTTCAGATTGCCATCGGCGAAGAGGGCTATCCAATTCGCTATGGTAGTAGGGCTTCGGGGTACTACCGTGATATTTCTCATCAAGAACCAATTTACGCCAAGACACGCAATTGTTATTGAAAAAAGCGATTGAAGCACTCGGGTTGAAGCTGCATCCTGGAAGATTCGAGGATGTGCAGTAGGGTCGTAAATAGTTCCATTAAGAGGGGTCGTCTTGTTCCATGTAGGCACCATTTGGCCACGAACACCGGCTTCTTGCGCCTGACTTTCATTGTCATACCGGCTTGTAGAATGTAAGAACTGGCTAACTAGTATGCGATGATGAAAACGAATCGCGTCCGCCACCGTTGATGCTTGCGAGGCATTTCCGAGATATGAAACCGGTATGGCGTAGCGTGAACGGGTGATTATAGAAAAGAACAAGTCAAAATCCATATTGTTTGCCACTGTCGATATCGGAGGAAAATCAGAGTAAATCTGATTTGGGTTCCCTGGGTAAAATGATGCCACTGTAACTGCAGTTGCGTAATTTGGGATTGGGGGACTATTAGTATCAACAAGCATCGTTTGCGCAGAGAACACCACAGAGGTATCTACAACTTGCAAACTATCGTTGCACCCAAGCGCAAATATTGAATGAGGTCGAACATCTGTATCATCTAGTAGATCGTCTATCCAAGAGCCCCAAACCCAAAGCTCTGTGCTGCAACCGGTATGAGTAGTACCGAAATAAAAATGATCAGGCATCGGCTCGTTTCTGTATATATATAGAGTGTGGCTGTAGCGGCACCCCTCCTCAGGGTGTATATTGATATTCAGGGATCGTATGCTCGGATCCGAGATAACCATGTGAGCAGAAATATGAGATGAATTATATAATCTGCAATTAGAAAAGTCGGAACGGACTGCTGGAACAGTTAATTTGAGTAAGACGTTTGATTGAGTAGAATAACCAAGCGAGGTGCTATTGATTGAGTCTATACCAGGGAAAGCTAGGTCGTCGTAGGTGAAAGGTGGATATGACGCATTGTGCAAAAGGATGAGTATCCCATTAGTGAAGCCTTGGTGGCCCCACACTGATTCCAAAAACGAGTCAAAAGTGCCGTAATATATTAAACTACTGACTTTGACCTGGACTTTGCTCTCGGCAACGGTAGTAGCCGCAAAGAAAAGAGAAGCCGAGAAAATGGTAAGAAACGATGTGAAGGCCACTGCGAGTGTGGATGCAAACGCCTCGAAACTACGGGACCGAACCTCTTCGATCATCAAGGTCCATGTGTGTCGGTCGACAAGATTGAGGCTTAACTTTTCGAAACTGATTCCTTGACTAAGCCGCAAAAGAGGACTTTGAGCGCGAACATCTGAGTCCAAAGACGTAGTGTACATGCCTATTAGTGTAGAAAAGAGTCCGGGCAACGCCGTCCACAACCGGTATGTATTTCCTTCGGCAGGAGAGTTCGCTATGCCATAGTTACGCTCAGACTTATGTAACAATATCTCTAGTATCATGGTTGCGGCACCGACGAGCATAATGACAAGTAGCCTTAATGTAGCAGATAAACTAAGAGGCCGGAAAGTGGACGCCTTCGTTTGTGCCATCTCCGTGTCTTTGCGAAGTGGAAACCGCTGATCGGTGTACAGCGACAACTGTTGATTTTGGACAGTTTCCTTAGGCTCAATTTGGAGACGATAGACCCAGCAACTCAAAATGGCATCCAAGTCAGAGATAGGAGCGGAGCCCATCCCAGTCAAACCCGACAGTGGGCTATGTGCCAGAAGGATAGCATTGCCGATGATGGAGTTCGGCTTATGTGGCAGAAGTAGCCTGGATTGCTCGCGCCAAATTATGACCAACATGATAATGGAAATAAACAAGAGTGTAGCCATAAGATGTGTTGGATTGGTTTGTACAAGCAGGCGGTTCTCGGACACGATCGCTGACCCGAGTGATGGAATCGATGTAGCCTTCATGAGTAATACGCGGGCAAGAACTGCGGTGTACTGTCGGTAATAAACGGAAACGAGCCGTACAATATTATCTCCGGTGAAAAGAGACGACTGGGAGAGGAGAATATTGGAGTGCGTATAGTTTGCAAAGGCGAAGGCAAACCAAGAATACGGATCAAAAGTTACAGGCAAATCGGATAGCCATGTTACTGACGGTCCACCTAATACCGTATCCAAATTAGTTTGCATGATGTCCCACTAGAACACTCGGAGTCAGCTATCGCTATCTTGGGCATGATTTGTGTGCGTCTTAGAAGGGTTCAGATACTGTCGTGGCCCAAAGAGGAAAGCATATACTCTTTAAACTGCCAAAAAAAGAAGAAAATAATTCTGGGCACTACTCACGGGGGGTACAGAGCTTAGTTGTCGAGATGTCGTATTCGGTACTAGCGACACTTGCGTCCCCGCGTAACTATAAACCGTTTTGACTCGCTCTATAGAGTAGAATGGTGTACATATGAAAGAATTAGCTCGCTGAATAGTGAAGTTTCCGTAGGAGAGATTGGGATTAGATGTGTCGGCGATCCGTGTGACATTTGCCTCGGTAGCTGTAGACGCCACGATGCCAATCCTCCTGTCGTAGTTACTGTTAGATCCATTGCAAGCCCCTGGCGACATGCAAAGGCTGTTGTAATGCATATTAGTCTTGCTATAATTACCAGCGTAGGGCGGCCAAATGCAATCGATGTTCATCTCGCAATTGTTTGATAGCAGCCCAATGGTGAACTGATAAGTGGGGTTATAACTATATTTGATAGTTCTGACTGGAAAGGCAGTTGCCGGTTCACATCGTAGATCGCCGAATAAGCCATCAACTATTATTGTGAGCTCTAAAGTGTTATTAATATGGGT
The DNA here is from genome assembly GCA_022495065.1 of Xylaria telfairii. Lineage (NCBI taxonomy): Eukaryota > Fungi > Ascomycota > Sordariomycetes > Xylariales > Xylariaceae > Xylaria > Xylaria telfairii. Next base: position 65,947 of record MU383932.1, read on the forward strand.
CTTCGCAACTTGGTATGCATAGTTTCCCGAGATTCCCCCAGGTAGTGAGGTGTTGCTTAAAATCAATGCAGATAGGCTGCTGTATCCTATTGCACCATGTTCCGAAAGCCCGGATGGGTCATCCACAAATTCGGAATCGAGAATAACTTCAATATCTCTCTTGTGGACCCCAGTCGGCGACAAGACGATAAAACTTGTTGATATAACAATAATGAGGCGTAGTATGAGTGATATCGCGGCGGCAGCTGCTACAGGATAATCTTTCTTCTTAACTGCCGCGTATATGGCGAGGGGTTGGAACTGGGACACGTAGTCCAGTAGCAAGCATTGCTGGCTAGTTGCCGGCCCCTTTAGCATTCGACACCATGGAGCGCTGATCTTCGTTTGATACTCTACACGCGCCCAAAAAGAGGCTATGAGCGTGAGTACTGCCGTTGGGCCGTAGGTCCATAGGTAATGAAGACCTTGATAGCTGCTTGCTAGGCCGTGATTCTCGTTCGAAACGTAGAGCAAGACCTCAAAGCTGATAGCAAGTACCATGAACAAAGCGATGAATAATACGAGCACGCTCTGGTCGAGGTAAGAAGGACGCCAGGAAGAAATCTCTGTATTTTGCGACTCGTCTTTGGAGCCCGTCTCAGAGCAATAACGATCAGTCTGATCGAGTGAAGAAAAATGTCGCAACTTCGAAGAAAAGACTTTGCGCCAGGCTTTCAGTAGCCGTATTGCCATCCTGTCGCAAATAAGAACGTAAGGGCTTTGGCTGGTGGTATCTATTCGGGCTCGTTTGGTAAGTATAAACGGATATGTATTTAGGGATTAAGGAAATGTGCGCGATGTGATGACGGTGGCCTTTGACATTTAGCTGAGCTAAATGAGAACGTGATCTTATTGGCGAAAACCATACACACTGCCTCACAGAGGCCAGAACGCCTCGAATACAACTTGATGTCGCAGATAGGGGGGCCAAATGGTATGTTCCCATCTGTTATACACACGAACACCAATGAACGGGGTGGGGGCTGGACACTATGTGACCTCTTGGGTTGCATAGAATATTATTATACGATAAGACTACCATTCCAAGCCCCTCAGGTAATAATTAGATGGCGGCGCCTCTATGTATGGCAGTCGGCGTAGTAGCGGGGCGTAGCCGGTACTACGATGTGTATGAAAACTTGCTTAGGTAGACATTATAGATGGGTTTCGGGTTCGGAATCCTAAGGGGGGATCCGTTCCATTTGAAAGCTCGTCGTGAGCCTTACACCACACATCTATTAAAGTGTCCAGGCTACGCAAGCTACCTACCTAGCTAGGTACTTAGTGATGCGCCTGCTTGCTCCTTGGACCCCCTTTAGGGTGGGCCATACGCACAGGAACCAACAAAACTAGATTTCAGGTTCCAGATTTCAAAAAAAGAAAAAACCCACTATGTCATAGCCAGCCTTTGGCTGCCTTAGGCCACCAGATCCAGCCCATATAAGCTTACTACTTTCGGGCGTGCTTCGCACACCTTTTATCCCTTCTCCAAGCTTTAGTCCAGTCTACTACCGACTATTGCTAAGGCTAATATATTGTTGTACTTGACCTGAGGACTTCTCTACTTGTAACACACTATAAGTATAGTGGAATAAACCATTAAATACGCTATAAATTTTATATATGGCTGTACGGTACAGGTCTATAGGTACGGAGTAGCGAAAGCTACGTGCTGTACTGTTAGCGTAGACAGTGTGTAAACGGCGCGTAAACGGCGCGTATATAGAAGTAGCTATATAATGTACTGTGACGGAGTAAAAACAACGCTGTTAATACCCCTACAGTATTAACAGTATATATACGACGTACACGCCGTATACTAGCCCGCAACATGTACAGTATATTACAGTAGCAGCTTTGTTAACTACTGCGCCCTTATAATAGTATAGATTAGCAAGTAGATATAGTTACGGCTAATAGCTTTAGTAGCAAGGTTAAGTAGTAGGTTAAGTATAGGTTAGGTGGTAGGTTAGGTAGTAGGTGTATAACCTAGGCAGGACCCTAGGGGTATATTTATAGCGTATTTAGTGGTTTATTCTACTATACTTATAGTGGGTTTTTTCTTTTTTCTTCTTTTTTTGAAATCTGAAATCTGAAATCTAGTTTTGTCGGTTCCTGTGCGTATGGCCCACCCTACCCAAAACCCCCGATGAGATCATGTTGTCTAGGTAGGTATTAGCTTCTTGCTCGGATAAGTTGACTGATATCGTTGAGCTGGTTAGGATTGATTTTGAATATGATCTGGCCATTTTAGCTCGGTTAACTGTCATCTGACCTCCAAAGTAGGAGATCTTGGAGGCAGGCTGTACTCTGGCGAGTTTATATTTCATCGCCTCGCAGTGTGTTTAGAATCATAGAATTAGCATACTAAACCAAAGGGTTTCATCTGCCAAGTGACAGCAGAGGGCACTACAAAGACCCTCTAACCAATGGAGTGCGCAACACTTGTTTCGCTCTCCTTGGAGGCCTTAATATTGGGGTAAGGGTGACATAATTTTGCGCGTTTCCGTCACCCGTAAAACACAAGCGGTGTAAGCCCTAGGACAATTGCTGGGCAACATTTTATATCGTAAAATAGTAACATTGGGGGGAAATTGAATTGAGGCAACTATGTCCAACAGCTCCTCATAATACGATTTTCCTATTTGGACCATGGAGTTGGCGAAAATTGTACCTCCTTCGCTAAACGAAGGAATTATAGAGTAAATACATGTGACAAGGGCTTATGTAATAAGGGCTTGGAACAGTGTTCTATTCAACTAATTGGAAAGCTTTGCTTTCCCAAGCACGTATTAGCAATAACAATTAAGTGCGAAAGAAGGCGGAGCTTGAAAAGTTCATATCCGGAACCCCCTTAAACTCTAAAAGTATCTGCAGTTCTCTAGTTAGTCAGTTCAATGTCTGCAGCCTATCTATTAGTTAGTTCGCCGATAAAGAATAAACCACAACTTTAAATATAAAGTTCGTAGCTTACGTACTCGAGCCCTAGGACAACAATCTACAGTACAGTAATTAAAGCCTTTAAAAAGCTTCAAAATCGTTAAAGAAAAAGGTTTATATAAGCTTAAGCAAAAAAAAAAGGTCTTTTTTTATACAGATCTATACACCTTATATATATAAGCTTAAGCAAAAGCGTCCACAGGTTTAAAACTTAAATCGAAATACCCTGCACTTTAATTTATAGCATATTTAAAATAAAGCTTCGCCAGCAAAGCTTTTTATTTTAGTAACCACTTGCTTAGCACTACATAGTTTTATAATTCTCTTTAGATCTAAAGGGTCCATGCCTCCCAAATCCATCCTTCGATACAACCTCGACTTACGCCTTATATTTATAGACAGCCCGGAGGCTGGCGCTTTAGGCATCTAGCTATTACTCCTCCTTTAGCTGTCTCAGATCCAGTCCGCAATACGAGGCTCCTATGACTCTTACGAGTCCCGTGATAATTGCCGACCAATGGTGGCGGCTCCTTAAGGCTGCGTGTCTTGCCGGAAGGCTGTATATCTAGACGGAAGGCTAGCTTAGTCCATGTGACAATACGTATAAATCAAAGTATCTAACCCTTGGGTTTTACCAGCCTCCTTAATTTTAACATATTTACTGTTCGGCTTAGAATTTAGAAGGGTTCATATCATTCATATATAGAAGTTTTATCAGGGCTCTCTAATTTCCTTTTTTCCCTCTGGTTCCTAAACTGGTACAGTAGCATAAAGCAAGAAATAAGAATTGTGGAAACTAGGGAGCTAGTAAAAGCCAGCTCCCAGGCTTTTCTCTCTAAGTAATTACATCTGGTGAATAGCATTATGGAAGTGCTATGTCATTAGACGGTACATAGGAATTCTCTTCACTGTTCAGAAACACCGATACAAATATTAACCATATTCCGTCAGGTTAAACGGTGCTGAGGGATAACAGAGGACAGCCTGAAATCAATTGATATAGAGCCCTATATCATGCACCAACGATTATATGTGAACCTAACCGTATCAAGGTCGCCAGGTATGCAACAGACAAAATGTTCTCCGAGTTTTATAGTGTTGCTACCGGCGCGCAATCACTTCTCCTCATCTACCGAAACCGAAACCGGTAAGCCTAGAAGCGTACTCGTCTCTGTTATTGGAACTTGAAATTTGTGCCGCCCAGCCCAAAAGTAGTACGTCATCCCAAAAGCCATCCATCCAGCTAACACCACTGTAGAGTAATTCATATTTTCTGGCGTTGCTGGAATTTTTGTTGGGAAAGTACTAAAGATGACAGCCACGGTGATCCAGACAATGCTAATGACATTCGCAAGGATACCCAGCAAAGGGTGCAAACGGAAGGGACCGAAATCCGGGTTTGTTAATTTTTTAAACCGACCGTAAACCAGCATATAGACAATCGGCAGGCCGTAAGATAAGTATAAGCCGATTATAGCTATGGAGAGAATTGCATTAAATGCAGTGGAATTCCCCAAATATATGAGGCCGAGGAGGGCTTGCAATGCCATTACAAGGACCACGGCGTTGATGGGAATCTGTGTTGCCGCATTTACAAAGCTCAGATACGAGCCAAAAGGGGTCGCCTTATCACGAGCAAACGCCCATAGAGTGCGAGATGTTGACGTAACTCCAGCGATCGTTGCGGTGATGGCAATGATTACTAGCGTGAGGGCCATAACCGTTGTTCCCGCTCTAGAATGCGTTGCATCTAGGTATATTTGCATGTAGGGGAAACCAGTGGGTGTCCCAAGTAGGGACTCGAGCGAGCCGGCGGAGTAAAGTAGGACGATACAATATGCGAAGCCCATCAGTCCATTGAGGACAACACTTCCTATCATGGCCCTGGGGACGTTGAGGCTGGCGTGTGGAAGCTCTTCTGAGAGATGGCAGGCGGCATCGTACCTATTTGAGGATTAGTGACTTTCGTAAACCCAGCTTCAGCCCAAGTCTCTACTACTCGCCCGAGAAATGGATACACCGCGCTCTGTAGTCCAACGAGCCAGGAGACGGCGTCGCTATCCCAGCCACTAGTATTGACAACTTCGGTGAATACAAAGCTCGAAGTGTTTTTGGACGCCAATACACCGAGGGTAACAATAATGCCAACAAAAGCTGCAATATGGATTATACCTGACTCCGGATATCAGTCTTGAACGTATACGAGTAAGAAACAGGTGCGTTATTCGTTACCAGATACAAGGTTAACTTGAGGTATCAGCTTTGTGCCCCATATGTTAAGAGCGCCTGCAAATGCTAGAATGGCCCAGTAGAAAAGCAACGCTTGCCATCTTGTTGGGACGTAATTATCATCGTTCACAATGATCAGTGACTGGATCTGAAGACCTGCGGCGAAGGCAGCCGAGGCAGTAAATACAATTTGGCCTCCGATGGACACCCAGCCAGTTACCCAGGCGGCCACGGATCTCGTCGACGGGGGACAGAGCGCGGCGACCCAATGGTATTGCCCTTTAGGTCCCAAACGGTCAGCTTGCCATTCTACGGGGCGAGTAATAATGTCTAACTTACCGCCTGCAGTAGGATAAATGGAAGCAATTTCGCCAAGGGAAGAGGCAATGCAGACGGAACTCAGGAATGACAACACGCTTAATGTTGAAATTAGTTGCTTTTCTCTCTTGAGGTGGGGAGCAAATGAATATACTAATTGTAAAATAGACAGGGGGCGCCGCCGCTAACCAGAGCAGCAGCGATGACTGCAGATAGGGCTTCCCATGTCGCCATCAAGCATAGGCAGAGCGCCCCGAGGGCTGGAAGGGAGAAGGTACGACGTAATTCCTGAGGGTGACCGATTTGGGCGAGTCGCTCCTCGTCAGTGAGGCCATAAGTGCCGTGCGAACAAGTCTTCTCGAGGTCCATGCCATTATTCTTCAAGTGCGAGTCCTTGGGTATTTCCATGTTTCTTTCGAGCCAAATCGATGTCAAAAATAATGATTCGGGAGATTTCATGGCAGGGAAGATAAGAATCACGCTCACACCAGGAAGGACCAAATCTGTGAATGTAGCAATACTGAACCAGGGACCTACGAACGCGGACCCTGTTATCGGCAATCCGGGGTCGCTCCCCAACAATACAATTAGTTACCTACGTAGATCAAACCAGATCCGGAGAACCCGGCCCTCGGAATTCGATTCCATATAACTTATCTAGGAGATATCGTGCGGGGTAGTGCCGTGTCACTGACGGAATCAGACCTAAGGGGAGCTGCCGATAAAGCAGACACCGAAGGCCGGACATTGTCACGTAAACGAAAGCTTAGACTCGGTACTATACATGTGGCGGAGTGCATTTCGTTTCTAGGGAGTAACTAAGTAGCCCGCATGTCAGGTTACATCCGCAGCATCTTGAAACGAAGCCTTGTAGATAGTAGAAGATGTCAGACATCAGTTCTTACATCGCGAACAACTCCACTTGATGCGCATATCCAGGTCTGAAAGCAGAAGTCTTCAAAGATCAGACCCGGTAATGTCCAGGACGATAGAAATGCAATACTTGCGCCCCAAAGTGCACTAGAAATCCGATGCAAGCCTCTGCCGGAACTCAAGAACCTTGGTTTTCAAAGGCCAGAGCGGAGGCCAAGACTTCCTTACATTCCCTGCTTAGATATTGGTTGCGTATTAGAAATAATTGCAATTTGACCATCTGTAGCGTATACAACTTTGACAAGGTCCTTCGTATAGTTGTTTCGGAGGTGCATAAACGCCACGGAATCAAGGACTCGGAACCAAGACTCAGGTTCCGAACTGAAGTTCCGACCCCGGATCAGCGGCGGTGGGATGTGAATAGGAGACGGATATAATTGCCTACCACGTAAAGTCGGCCGGGAAAAGGACACCCCAACTCAAGAGGCGATAAAGTCCACCACGAGGCTCTCCGACTATCTCGGTTTTAATAGAATTACAAGAGTGAAAGGTGATAGAACCACATCATACAGCATATCTTTCTAGACAATCAATCTAGGGTTTCCATTTAGTAGCAATGCGCACTGACGTTCAATTTAGCCGAGAGGGGCATCACTGGACACCGCAGAGTGGCCTTCAACAGGGACTCCCTTCCATCGGCGTGATTCAACCTCGCTCAAACCGAAAATCCAACCAGGTTAGCGACGTTGTGGTCATTGGTGCGGGCTACGCTGGTTTAACTGCTGCCCGCGATCTCAGTATTGCTGGACACGATGTACTCCTCCTGGAAGGCCGAGACCGTATCGGTGGGAGAACATGGTCCTCTACCATAGAGGGCTATCATTATGAATTAGGTGGGACTTGGGTTCATTGGAACCAGCCATTTGTGTGGAGAGAGCTCGCTAGATATCGTATGACGCACGATCTCGAGGCTACGCCTGCCACCGGCCGAGGCCTTGAACAATCTTGGATCAACTGGCCGAATGAAACGATGAAAGTCAGTCTCCAAGAAGAGGTAAGTACTCTGTCATTCAGCTTCCGCCTTGGGAGTTGCTAAACTCCTTTCTAGTTCGCCATCTTGGAGTCGGCCGTGAAGAAATTCATCAATGTCGATGGGAACTTAGGTCGGGAAGTTATTCCATTTCCGCATAACCCTCATCAAAACCCCATCACAGCCGTATATGACAAAATGTCCTTCGCCGACCGAGTAGCACAGATTAAGGCTGCCTTGACGCCGGTCGAGCTTCACATCCTTGAGATATTTCTCTCCGTGACGTCTGGCGGCACGATGGAGAACTCGAGTTTCTTCGATATGCTACGCTGGTGGGCACTCAACAATTACGACATGAGGCAATTCAATGAGATGTGTCTCACATATAAACTGCGAGATGGGCAATCGGCATTAGCACGTCGGATTTTCGACGACGCCATCGCGACTGGCAGAGTCACCTACCATTTTGATACTCCTGTAGCCGAGGTCGAAGATCGGGGCACTCACATTGTGGTGACGAGTCAATCGGGGCAACGCTACCAGGCCAGGCGCGCAATTGTGACGATCCCTCTCAACGTGTTGAAAACCGTCAAGTTCACCCCTGCTCTACTTCTCGGAAAGCAAGCGGCAGCGGGAGTAGGCCACGTCAATCAGTGCACCAAGGTTCACGTCGAAGTCGCCAACCCAGATCTACGGTCGTTTAGTGGATGGCAAAAGGGTGCCCTGGGTATGTCGTTTGGCGATGGTACTACTCCAGCAGGCAATACTCACATTGTAGCATTCGGCTGCTCACACCCGGGTGTCCGCCTTGAGGCAACAGCAAGTGGCGGCCAGAAAGCCCTGGAGGCCATGCGTTCCTTTGCACCAGCCCAGTTCGAGGACATTCGACGTCTCATATTCCATGATTGGAGCAGTGACGAGTTTGCTCAGGGTACGTGGGCATTCTTCCCGCCGAACATGGCAACGGAGCACCTACAAACGTTGAGACAAAGTCAAGGCAACGTCAAATTTGCAAGTGCTGACTGGGCCATGGGTTGGAGGGGGTTTATTGATGGGGCGATTGAGGAAGGGGCGCGAGCAGCAAAAGAGCTGGATGACGAGCTCAAGGAGAGTAGGAGGTTGGGGCTGACCCGTCCGATAAAGCTCTGAATTCTACATATTAATTCCGGACTGTTCTGGTAATTGGCCCGTCTCGAATCTGTAGGCCAGTGCGTTGGCGGGTTTACGGACCGCAGCCTTCCTATCGTCACTCTTTCGCTCGTTTTTTTAAAAGTACTACTCGTGTCTCTCACAGACAATCACAGGTTGCGTTCATGTCATATATCACATAGTCGCATCTCAACGGCTCTGGTGTACCATGGTAGCGGACCTACTACTTCACGAATGAGGGCATAACCAATCTCCTTTCTTACACCCGGGTAATATATCATATATTGAGAGTAACCGTCGTAGGTAATGGTGATCGTGGACGTGAGAATTGGTGTAAATATATCTGCGAATTCTAGTGTCATGATAATGCCACTTGACAACTGAATAAACACTCAAAGAATCCGTGTTTACCTTATGCGTGCTACTCTAGTTGAATTTACTGAGCATGTAGTAGGAATGAGACTATTGGCGAGGCCAGGAACTCCAGAAGAAGAACCACCGAACTTCAATGAGACCTTTAGCTAACGGGCTCAAAGCTTCATGAGCATTACAATCTTGACCAGTCCTTGACAGACACCCACAACCGTCCGGTTTGAGAGCACCGTCCCAGCAGACAGGATAGCACAATGGGACTCCATTCCCATCGATAGTGCGGCCATAATAGGCCAAGCAGCATGTTGGCGAAGACGACACGGCTAGTCTTGTCAGTCAATGATGGTCCTACAGTAAACGCGCATGGATGCTGGGGATGAATGTATTTGACATGGCATTAAAGGTCCATCACATACACACATGCCTACAACGCCGCCTAGCTCATCTCTATAGGTTCAGAATACGTGCCGGTCAGCTTATGCTGTAATGGCATGGCATGTTTACTCCTTTGAACAATCTGCCTGCTTGCACCCTGAAATAGTCCGGAATCCCAGTCCCTAGTATTGTACAAGATACCAACCTACCTACTTCCTCGGCCCAGCTAGCTATCCTCCACCCCTTCTCAATCCCCTCCTTTCGGCCCCAACCCAAGAAACCCACCGCCTACTTCGGCAACTTCCCAGCCGCCATACCAGCAACGAAATTCCTAAACACAGCGCGGCGCCCATCCTCAAGCGTCGCAAAATTCGCCTTCAGGGGCCCAACCAGGATCTCCTCCTCGCCGGCCTCCAGGCCCGCCCAGCAATCGCTGATGAACTCCTCGACAGGAATACCGATATTCGCCAGGCCAGCGGCGACCATATCGGGCTGGAGTTCGTGGAGTTCCGTCTATCGTCGGGTTAGTTAGTTACCCATCAACCTATGAGAAACAGGAGACTATGCGGGATACAAGACCCCAGACACCGCCGACATACATACCTGGACAGCCGGCGGAACAACCTCCACGACCCTGATATGCGCGCTCGCAGCATCAGCAGCAAGCTGTGCGCGAAGCGACCACAGAAGCGCATGCAGCGCGGCCTTGGTAGCGCAGTAATTGGCGCAGCGCGGCAGCGGGACGAGCGCGAGGCCAGAGGAGACGCCGAGCACGGCGGCCGGCGCGGGCCCACGCGTCTGCAGGTGCGGCAGGAAGCCCGCCAGCAGCGAGATGTACGACGTGTAGTTGGTGTCGATCTCCTTGCGGACCAAGGCCAGGTCGATGGCCGCCGGCTGCGCGAAGTCGAGGCCGCGCTGGATCCCCGCGTTCAGCACCACGCAGTCGAGGCCGGGGTGCTTTTCGATGATGCTGTCGCCAGTTAGTCGTTACTTGAGCGAGGGGGGTACCGAGATGGGTAGGTAGGTAGGGGGGTGAGGTCGCGTATGATGAATCAATGAATCAATCGATGAACCAGTCAATAAATAAGGGGTAGATTGAATGTAAGCATCTCCGAATCTTGCCTCACTTGACTCACCCTTCCGCCCACGGCTTGATAGCCTCGAGGTCTGAGATGTCGAGCCGCGACGTCGCCACCTTGTCGGGGCCGTGCTTGGCAGCGAATTCGTCGAGCCGGTCCTGGCGACGGCCCACGGCGATGACGAAGCTGCCGTTCTCAATCATGCGCTCCGCCATGGCTACGCCGAGGCCGGCGGTGCAGCCCACCATGAGGACGGTCTTATACGGCCAACCCATTGTTTAGTTTTTGTATGTGTTTGGTAATAAGAAATATCAAAAGGCCTGGATCAATCTTGCTATATATCCGAGTCTTCGAGCCGCCGACGTCAACCGTTTAATATGCAATTTGCATACTGGATATTTAGCCGCGGAACTCGGGTATGGACTACAAATTTGTTCGAGAATACCTACTACTAGTATCGTAATCGGATCGCTTTGCATATTCGGCTGGGAGTCTCTGCCAACCCCTCTTCGGGGATATTACCTTCCACTTGCCGGACAGTCCTTCAATCCTTGGCGCAGTAGACACCGTCACTACTTACACTACGAGGCTAGCGTGACCCTAGGTTAAAATAGTGACTACATAGATACAGTAGGTTCGAGTTGCGTTGTAAGATTAATAAGACGGATTTGACACCAGGGCGAGACGTAAAAAGAGTTGGTACGGCCTGCAATTCCCGCGATGCCATTGATCACTACCTAAAATATTTCGTCCTAGTTGCCTCCTTATAGGAGGCTAGTACAGTTGGCGATGAGCAAATTGCGCATCTATGCCCATGGGCGCACCCACACAAGAGTCGTCAGTGTGATGCCCCGTAGCCATTCTATCTCCTAAACTTAACATTTGTATAAACCGAGAGAAACAAGCGGCTCCAGACAAAAGAATGACAGAAGAATAAAGCAGGGGTATGCAAAAAGGTCCCCTTAAGGGAAACCCCCCGGTCTCCAAGCGTCTATCCCCTGAAGAGTCTGCTACTGTAGCGGGAGCTGCACCTGAGTCTATGACGTAGTAGACACATGGAATCGTCTTCCGCTTCTCCATCCAGGACTCGGTCCGGAGCGAAATCAAGTTGATAAAGAAAGAAAAGAGCCGTTCTCGGTTTTCCGACCCCCAATCCGTCCAGTCCAATGCATTTGCGTGTCAAGGACTACCCGGAGAGGATCTACCGCTCAGGGAGTGAAATCATGAAAAGACGGAGACGTCGGAAGCATGCAATCGTGATTGGGTAAGAAAGAGTTGACGGAATGGAACGTAGATCATGCTGCCGTAATGCCACCTTTGCGCTTTTCTGCGCTTGTGAGCACAAGTCTGGGTGCCTTTCGCTCGCCGACTTGACCGTCAGCTTTGGGTTGCCGCTGAGATCCATGCTTGAAGACACTAGCAAAACTGTTGTCGCCTTCGGCACTGGCTTGGCTGTCGACACTCCTACGCGACTTCTGGCGCGAACTGGGACGATCTGAACCAATCGCTCCCCAGCCACCACTAGCCGAAGTTCGAGAGCTGGCAAGACTGGGTTCCGCGTCACCGGACAAGCTGCCCGAGCCACTACGCCCGGAATCAGACTCGTTGTCAGTGAGTGGAGTTCCTACTTCTTCTGCGATCTCCGAGACAGGGCTCATACTGCCACAGCTACTGCCAGTGCCCTTGCGTCGTTCAAGACCAGCCTTCACCAGGTTGCGGACAGCAGACCGGCGAGTTCGAGTTGCGAAATTCAGGCTTCCTTCCTGCTTAGCCGTTGGCTTGGCGCTGAGCTGTTCGAAGGAAGGGGGACCATAAGGTTGACGAACAGCATGCTCGCCAGCTCTAGCCTGTCCCGGCCCATAGCCTCCATTAGGCAAGGGAGATAAGGGCAATGAGGCAGTCTTAGGCCCGGCGGATGGTTTAAGAGCATCATCGTTAGCAATGGTAAGGCCCTTGACCGCATTCGCCAACGACGACGATTTCTTGTGACCGCGTCGGAAAGCATTGGCGGACGGAGGCGGAAGGGGTGTTGGCTCAGCCATTATCTCCTGTTTCTTAGGAGGTGAGATCGTTCGTTGAACTGGTGCAGTGTTCTCTGTAGGAGGAGGGGAGACCTGAACGCGTGGCATGCCATGATTCGGTTGCTGAAAGTAGGCGCTTTGAGGAGTGCTCGGCTGATTCTCGTAGTAACCAGATTGCGCCTGACCAGTAGTCGGATCAACGAGGTAGGTGATGCGAGTGGCGGGATCAGTGTACGTAAACAGATTCTGTTGTACGGGAATAGACGAGTTCATCGACTGCTGCATGGCCTGAAGTTGTTGTTGTTGCTGATAGAGCGTCTGAAGTGCCAACTGCTGCTGCAAGGTCTGCTGCCCATTCAGGTTTAGCGCCTGGAATTGCTGGGCGGCCGCCTGCACACTAAGCAACTGCTGCTGAAGTCGCTGCTTCTGTTGCGCGAGATATATGTTGGCCGTGACCAACTGAGCATACAGGTTAGGGTCCATCTGGTCTTGGACTTGCTCGTCTAGGTGAAACTCTGGGGGTGCGAGAATCTGTTCAGGAGTATAGTGTTGGTGACCCATTCCCGACATGTTGTATGCTCCCTGTTGCTGGGTAGGCATACGAGGAAGCGACGTCTTAGGCGCGTTATATGTATGGTGAGAGCCACTATACATATGCTCAGCCACTCCGTTGTTTCGACCGTACACTTGAGGAGACATGCCGGCATTGGCGAATGTGGTGGCGGTAGCAGATTTGGGGGCCGTCCTAAGACCGGCAAGCAGGTGACCTCGGCTCGTTCGCGGAGTGGGAACTCCGTTATCCTGGACATCGACCGACTTCATGGTGTCAAAAGAGAGCGGCTTGATGTTCTGGCCACCGCGGCGCGATGCCAGACCTCCGGAGGGCATACCCAGGCCCGTGGGGGCATTGAAATCGTTGTTGTGCGACATTTGAGCAAAACCGCCGGTGTTCATGCTCAAGGGGAGAAGATAAGGTGTATGCAACTACTCTAGCCGTGCCGGGGCGGACAAGAGGAAATTAGAAGTGAAATCTAAGTAATGAAGGAATGGATGATGACCACTCGAGGATGGGACGATCGATGGTTATTACAATCAACTATATGATGGGGTTAAAAGGGGGAACCCAAGCAGCGTTGGTTGGTAATTACGGTGGCACACTAGGTGCAGCAGAATGGTCAAGCAGCTGGTGCGCTTCTGCTCTCCAAAGGTAGCCTAAGTATTTTCAATGGGATCGATGCTCGTATCAAACGTAGTTGGTTCGGAAGGCAATCCGACAAATCCAAGAAAGCAGGCGATTGGTGATGCAAAGCTGTGGACAAGAAACAGAAGACGGCGGATGCGAGCAGACGCGTACGGCGCAGCGGGTTTACGGTCTGGCGATGATATTAAAAGAGGCCGATTAGTGGCGAAGCGCTAGAGACGGCGGAAAGAGTGGTGCTGTCGTTGCGCCTGAAGCAAGATAGCAAGAGATGGGAGACCACAAGGGACAACCAAGTGGGCAAGACAGGGCTGTGGAACCGCCAAGACTGAAGTAGCTGTCAAAGGAAGGGTCGCCGGTGATGGCGGGAGACGGCGCACAGAAGGTGAACTGGTTGGCGAAGGATCAAAGGATATTGCTTCCGCAGTGACTCGAGGGAGCCGGGAACAGCGAAACGCAGCCGGGAAAGCGCTGAAGTTGTCGAATGCGTCAGTTGCTCTTTGTCCTCAGCTGAGGTAGCCACACGGGAAGTCTTTGTCTGGAAGAACAGCGACAATGCGTGATTCTCTCTCTTCCTTCCTTTTACGGCTGGCAAATGCCCAAGCTTCTCTCCACCCTCTTTGTCTGATCTGTCCGTCGGCAGCGCCGCGTTGGCTGATTAAGTGTAAGGTACTACTAGGTGGTTGCTATGTGCGACAGGGCGAACGATGCGATGCAATGCAATGTAAATCGAAGAAGACTGGGTGAAGTAAAAGGCGAAGCAAAAGTCCAAATAATGAAAACTGTACAAGGATTAGGTGTCGAAATATATGGATCGAGTCGTCCAGAAACTCCTGGGGTAGTAGTGCTGTAAGATGCGTGGTCTGTTGGTTTTTTCTTTCTTTCGGTTCTCGGCAATCCTCCTCTTTTCTTTTGTCAAGCGTCGATGACGTTGTTCCTCTGGATGTTGTGACGATGCTGAAACTGTGGGAAACGGGTTGAGAATAGTCAGGGACTTGCTGTTGTCGAGCTCAGCCACCAGCGGAATTGGTCTCTCGTGATGGCACGATCAGCGGCGGTGACGAACAACCCAACGGTGGCGGTGGGGGACGATTGACGATTGGCAGGGCACACGGGCGCACAGCAAAAAGAAAGAAGAAGATCAAGAAGGATAGCACCCGAAGGGTCGAAGAGGGGAAGGGGGAGGTTAAAGGAAGGGCGGGTTGGTGTATGGTAGGAGAAGTAAGGTCGCGCGGTCGGTGGGAGGAGGGGATGGGAAGGAGAAGAAGGAACCTGGGAGATTTGGATAAAGAAATGGAAATGGAAGGGTTTCGCCGCGGTGGATGGCGAATCGTCGCCTGTGACTGGGTCGTGACTGGCCGGGAGCCCTGCAGCACCCAGCCAAACCTAACAACCCCAGCAAAACCCAGTTAATTCGGGTGGGCGGACCCCTGCCAGCTGCGAGGATAGGGCATCTACCGCCCGAAGCCAGTGGGAGCCAGTGGAGCCAGTGGGAGGTGGCCCTGCTGGCTCTGCTGAAGAGTGGAGGCTGGAGACTGGAGAACGGAGAATGCAGAATGGAGACGCATGCCAAAATAGATGCTGGCCCCAGTGGATGACGCGCTAGTGCAACGTACTGTAGAGAACGGGTGCAGCACAGCCAGTGGTCTGCAGTGGCCTGCAGTGGCCTGCAGTGAGTGGTCTTGGTGCAATGCGTACCCAAAAAGAGAGGAGGGAGGCCAGAGCACGGGTTCTGCGCACTGTGTTTTGATTGAAGCCAGACACTAAAGGGCTCAACTTCTATTAGCCACTCCCGCTACCCACGCGCGTCGGGTTGTTATTGTTAGTTGAAATACAGTGTTCCAATTACGGTTCCCAGGGGTAGATTATGCATTCACGCATTAGGCTCTAATGTGTCTAGCATGCCAGGGTGGCTGGCATTAGCGGATCCTGATTGGCCGGCACGTTGAAGAGCGTGCATTGGTCAAATGAATAGCTCAGCCAATAAAAGCTTGCTACCACCCAGAAAACAACGGAGAAGCCTGCTGTGGCCAACCACATGGCGCAAAACATCGAGGGGTCCTTTCAGGGCGCTAGGAGACTTCATCTACGACCAGGGCACACTGTGTAATGCCACTGTAGGCATTCATCTTCTCGCATTCCCACAACTCTAAATGTCAATATCCGCATGTACCACTTAGTAAGTGCTGCTGTCCGCACACAACTGCACGATCAAAGAACTGGTCACCAGACCTACTCAAAGATGTGTGCTACTGTAGGTATGCAATCAAAGGCTGCATCCTCCCCTATTTGATCGCGCCACAAACGAAATCCACCTACTACTGCCCCTTTAGATAGACTCTCAATTGAGCTTACCAAGAGGTTACTATAGGTACGTCCAACATACTTTACACTGTAATAGTGTACGTAGGTGGGTGTTCGTATTTCTCGATTGATCCAAGCAGGTACAGAGCAGGATATGTCCATGTTTTCAACACCAGTTCATCTTAACCTGGTTCAAAATAGCTACGGTATACTACGACGTCGCTCCGTCTCTGCAAGCCTCTTAGCAGGACCCTTGCGGATCCGTTACTGTATGTAGGCGTTCGAACTGTCACGCGCGCTACAACCGTAACCAGGGATCCTGGGAGAGGAAGTACCTTCACACCAAAAAGATTGCACAGAGCTACATAATAGGCATTGCCTGAGAAGCCACATATTTGTACTCGGTTGCATACTAAGCCATTTCTAGAGTGTGGATTTTCCGTACATCACAGCAGAAGTGTTCGTATGGGGCCTGCATCAACCATTCTGGGTAACACCCAAGAGCAATGCATGTGGTGGTATGCCTACAGTACTCGCTCCGAGACGTGGGGAGGAAGGCCGAATCGAAACCGGGCCAGGGGCTTGGTGGCCTACATATGTACTAGTAGTTAGGTAGCTACCCGGCCTTCGTGCCATACAGTCCATGATACCTAGGTACCTAAGGTATGCACATGTGTGTACGAAGTGTCACTTACGCCTCGTATATCGCAAACAGGATCAATTACCCGACTTGATCTAGTAAGAAATCCCCGTCTACTGTAGAGTTTATAGCAAAGTGCTGTTCGTGACTTTAACCTCGGGGCTCCCCAGGTTCACTTCTACAGTAACAAGGCAGATTAACTGCCCCCGTCGACTTGCGGGTGTACTGATTCAGGTCAGCCAGTCAGTCACCTGTAGTGTCCAGGAGCATGCAGCATGCGGTGATCAAGAGCTACCTACAGTACAGTACCGTCCCTGCAAGGAAGGATGTAACCGTGCACTGTAAGGTGAGACCCAGGGGTTCTCTAGCGTGTGACGCTGTCACCAGCAGTTTCAGGTTTTTTTGGGGAAGCTGAAACCCGACACCCAATCAAGCAAAACACCACAGCCGAATCCAGCCCTATAGCTCTGGGAGATTATGGCTGTCACCCCATCATGCACAGCATAATCAGACACGTACGGCAGGTAGGCACGCAGGCACGCACCTAATCGAGGTCGGAATATTGCCATGTTTCTACAGTACGCACCCAGACCAGATGGGTGCGTGTTTTGAAGCTGCGCGAATTATCCTAGCTTCTCGCGCTGCGTGCCAAGAATTCCAGGGGAAAAGAGAGCGACCCAGCCCCTGGACAAGACCTGGTCCATGGAAACGAGCCCCTATCGAATCTGGAAGCGGTAGGTATTCGGTTCGTGTTACCTCTGGCCGAACCACTCCCGCGTCGATGAATCAAGGCAACGTCAACCGAACTAGCCACCTATACTACAGTATATACTACAGTGCAGTACCTACACTACTGCTGTACTAGTATGTCCCACAGGAGAACCAGGAGAAGGCTCCGTCCTTCAAGGTTTACCGGCACTAAGCTCCGAAATTCTACGCCATTTGCTTTTTAGACCTCTTTTTATTACTAGCGTGTTGGATGTCTTGCTGTAGTGAAGAGTCTAAGTCGAAGCTAATCTTACGTCGCGAAAATAGGTAGCAAAGACAAGTCGCAGGTGTGATCTGTACTGTAGACGAATGGTCAATGACGTGAGAGACGCCATTGTTCAATTATTAGGGCCTACCTACTGTGCTCGGTAGTCTGACATTGAATCTCTCTCCAATTCAGAAATAGAGAGAGACCATCCACCCTGAGTCAAGACACACACAGCCTGCCGAAGAGTCGGAAGCATGCAAACAAAAATAAAAATCGCGTGCGAACCGCCATCGAATCCGAGCGAGCATGCAATCGACTACCTCTCCGCAATGTGCAGCTTATTATCCAAACCGGCCTGTCCGGACCACAAAGGCACCAGCACCGTAGATCTGCTGCAGAGGAGAGAGAGAAAAAGAAGAAAAAGCCGGGACTAACGCTCGTGTGGCACGACTGCAGAGCGATCTGCAAGCTGCAATGCAAAAGGCAGCATCAGCAACGAACGACACGCCGGACACACACCACCTACCTAATCATAGACGGGCGCTTAACCAGCCCCCGCCGCTGATTCGCGGTTAAGCGCCGTTGGTAATGCAGTCGCTTGCCATCGCCTGCACTCGATCTCGACGATCTGTTCTAGATGGTGGGAGGGGATCTTTCCCTTTTCCTTCGATAGGTTGCTGACCTACAGTACAGTACACCACCAACACTACCTACACCACCCACACCACACCACTCTTCCCTACCTACGGTACTTAGACAGACCAGGCCCTCACGACGTGGCACCATTCGCAGCCGTCAGCCAGCCTTCTTCTGTTCTTGTTTGCTGCGCCATCACCTCTAGTCTAACCTTAACTATACTATGTAGCTCGTTAGTATACTACTGTAGGTTAGGTAGATACTGTACTGTAGATGTATGAGAGAATAAAATGGACCGCCGCAGTAAAGGGCTCGCCACAATCCTGTAAGCTCTAACCTATCCCTTGATGGGAGTTGGCCACCGGCCATGTTTCTTGAAATAATGAATTGGCCGTGACGGGTCCTGCGACCTCCAACCTTCCCACGTGCTCTACACGTGTGGGCCGCGGCCGGATGTAAGTATGTACAGTAAAGCTGGAGGGTTCCTTGTTACCTGCTGCTGGTGGTTGCCCTTTCGGTTTTCTTCTCGCCTTTTCTCGACCTTGATGCGCTGCGAGGCTATTGGTGCATCCGCATGCTTATTGACGTCAGTACTGTAAGGGCTGTCTGTCTGTCTGTCCCGCACCACTCCTGGTGGCATGTCGTGCATGCAGCACAGCAAGTACTGTAAGTAGGTATCAAGCACGTGATGCCACCATCCTGTAGATGGGAAGGGCGGGAAGGAGATGTGGCAGTTCTGGTTCGTTCATATGCTCCTTGGAACCTTGTGTGCCGGCCACGAAATTCGGCGAAATCGCCTTCCTTGCTAGCGCTCCGGGCCGCAGACGCCTGGACTCTCGAAGCCAGCACTGCAGCCCGGCTTTGTCCGCCGGGTTCCCATCCCGATGCACATAAGGCCGTTACCGACACTTGTAGGCCTCGACTTCGTAAGCGGGCGATACGGAGGCCGAGCTCCGTCTATCGACCCGGACGATATCCATGCAGTAGCTGGAGTATTATGGCGCGTTGGAGAATTACATTTAGATTTCATGGTATCGGTGTCGGTATCGGTAAAAACACACACCGTTGCGTATTTCTATGACGTCTCGACTTTATCCATCTCACGACAGCAGGGTCCTCGGTCGTTTATGATTCAGGGTCATACAGGATTGTCTCATGTCGGCGCCACTGCTGGTCAAGCTCGGCTGCTGATTCCCTGTTTTTCCCAATCAACTCACGGGTTTCGACGTCCCGTTGGCAGTGTCGGGCATCAGACCATCGCATATTGACTTCTCTAAGCAGGATGCTCGGAATCGACTTTAAGCTTAACCGGGTGGGGTGTATGTTCAGTGCTGCTCCTGTCTTGGTCTCACAAACGCACTTGGTCGTCTATTTGTCGTAGCAGGTGCGTTGTGGGACAGCGAATCGAACATCGAGAGAATACAATTCGTTCTTGTGTGAGTCGCATTACGGACGCGCCAGAGGGTGTCGGCTTATCGCAAACCCGCCTATCGTTTAACATCCTCGGAATTCAAGCCGTGTTCTAGCCTTCTTCAGCTGTGGGCTATCCTCCTAGATACATAGATGGGCCGCTTCAAAAAGAAAGGGGTACGAGGGGTAACGGGAACCAGGGCTTGTGAGTGCTGCTGTCACGGAAAGAGGGGATCGGTATCCATGTGGCCGTAGCGGCAGAAACGTCTATGGCCACTATTCCTGGAAACGGCCCGCTTCGTAATGGCTTCATGGGGCCCTAATAGAATGTCCGGAGACCTTTCTATATGTCAATATAAGGACGGTACCGGCACCGCTATTGAAAAACTACTATATTCTTTAGCTGGGTGATGAAATGATCTTTTCTATCACTTGGATAATATCCACCTATGAGAGTAGTATTTAAGATAGACTGTATCGCAAACATAAAGCTTGCCCCATGGTCGCTGTACAATAATAGTAAGTTTGTATTTCACAAGTTGAAAGAAACATACTCGGTAGTTGGAAGCTATCTCTTATTATGAATTCCGACTTTTTTGTTTCATTCGTACCGGTATAGGTAGAGCCCGTGCTATCACTTTTGAGCCAAACTAACGAGCACTGTCGTGGTTACCATACTTGCCTCATGCACTCCTTATCATTCTCACCACGTTGCTAGAATCAGTCGTCAGCCTTTGCCAACGGGGGCAACATTTAGACGACTCGGCTTCCTTGAGATCACGCAAAAAACAAAGGTTTACACAAGCTCATGAACTATCGCAATGTGTCACAAGACGCACGGAGAGACTTGGAAATAAAACAGCCTTCCGGGTATGGCTAGAGTTCTCCCATGAAGGGGCAGTAAGGACCTTCGTGCAACAAGAATCTATGACCTGCCTCATGTACGTGGCTCCTACACAACGTCCGCAAAGGTACATCAGAGCGGTATAACCGACGAGTCACATACGGATGAGTCACTACAATAACCGAAAGGGTACCTGATATCTCCTTGTGCAATTGGATGAAGAACTTCTAGTCATCTAAGGACCCGAGCCCTCCTAACCAGTCTCTGCCTAGCAGTGTCATACTTATGACTCATCTTCACTCCAGAGCTTGAAACCGAACCTCTTGATAGGGACAGTGCGTCAAGGGCCATGCTGTCTGTAGGTTACGAGATGCACATGATATTCGGGTGAGCGCCCTGTAAACAAGGTAGGCAATATACACTTGGTCGTTGCGCGAAGGTCTCTGGGACATCTTCATGAAACTACTCCGGCTGTACTAAGAAGTCTCTTGTTGCACATGTGCCTTGCGACAGGCATCTTTACAGTCTCTGCGCCGCCTCCAGTCCTACTACGAACATATTATCACCCGTCTGTCATTTCTGATGGCGATGATAGAGTAATACCATAGACTACCTCCCTACATACTGTGAGCTGTTATGTAAGAAGGTACATGTCATGATGCGGTCTGAGAGTGTAATTCCGAGCCCCAAGACACTTTGAAAACTTGGAAGTTTATAGCTAACGCGCCGAAGAAGGGACAGGGCAAGCGATATGAAGGAAGGTAATTAGCATATAGCTGTACAATAAGCATCGTAATCCGCCGGGTTGGTATGCCGACTATAATCTGCAAGTAAGAGATGTCGGGAGAGTTGGAAGACGAAGGGACGAATATGAATATGAATAAAGCTCATCGTAACAAGGCGGTTGGTTGCAGCACATGCTTAATCAACCGCTTTTCATAACCCTCTAGCTTAAGAAGTTACTACTGCTCGCGCTTGAAATAGAGTAGGGTACATGAACCCACAGAGTATTTGCTGATCACATAACTCTTAAACAGTCAATAATCAGCCGGGTAGCGACATGATCATTTCTGAGTTGGCTAACCTTCAAGCTGAGACGCCGAAGTTGCGTTTCGGTTAGGTTGAAGCTTAAGTAGTCTTGCCTTCTTACCCTCACTTACGAGATAGTCTATAGAGTCGTACTTGGTTTTTAAGAGTGTGTGGGCTGGTGTAAGTGCAGTAAACTCGACGAAGCTCGGTGGCTGGCTACTTGAACAACAATTGGAAGAAATGTCCCTGTGAACTCGTAGGCAAGCGCTTGTCTTTATCTTTCTGTAAAAACACCATATCCCGCCAAGATGGGGGGTATGTATTATCACTCGTCATAGAGTTAAAGGTTTCTGGCTATTTAAGCAGGTGTTCTATATACTACCTACGTAACTACCAGCTAGGCATCAGCTGCCCTTCCTACCAGACGAGGATTTCTAAGCATCTTCCCGGATTTAAATCCCCCCCCCCCCCGTCATATCGCATGACATGATATAGACCACGTTCACCAACTCGGCGTAATTACGTCCCTGCGAGAGAATGATGCTCAAAGCAAGCTTCGTACTGATGCATCTCACTAGTCTTTCGAAACTATTATTCGGCACCGAGTGAGTGAGCACGTCGGAATCACCGGAAAACCGCGCTGGCACACGTTGCCCTCACGCGGGAGGAAGGAGCAACCAGTCTCGTACGTGAACGAATAAAAGGCAACATAACATAGAATGTCATCTTAAGTCCTTTTGCCTCTTCGACATCCCGCGTGGCTAACTTAAGCCATCATCTGATGAGAAATCAGTCAAGCATGATCCCGGGATATATCTCTCTCTCCTTGTCACTTACGTACCGAGTCGACCAACTGTAAGTAGAAGAACCTGGATCCGCACGAAGAAGTCGGAGCTTAAGGCAGCGAGAGAAAAGAGACAAGAAATGAAAAAAACTAAACTAAAAAAAAAAAACTAAAAAAAAAAAAAACAAAAAACTAAAATCATGATGCAAATACTGGTATATACGCGCGCATTGTCCCCCCGCCCTCCTCCTTCCTATAAGACATACCCGTGTGGCTATCTAGTTCGACGCCTCTTAATTTGGGCTACTTACAGGACTTACTTCCGACCAAGCACCTATGACGTTGGGCTTCCTGATTCGGCCTGATCCGGCATTCCATTCCGTGTAACGACGGCCCCGCGAAATGCCGCAGCAGCAGCAGGTCGGTAGGCATGTAGTCCGCTCTATATGTACATACTATACATGCCACCTAGGTTAGGCAGGTAGGTAGGTAGGTAGGTAGCGTCGTGGCGTCTTGTTAGTATTGGAATAAAGGATGTGGCTATCTATCAATGACATGTGATTGATTGATAGTTGCATACGACGGCATTGTATTCCTCTGCTACCGACTTACTTACACAGATCCAAATGCCCACCCCGGCTTACTCTGCTGTCGGCGACCGGATGAGTGGGACGAGTACGTATACTAAGTACGTATCTAAAGTATGGGGAATTATTGCCGTAGCCGTAGCCTTCCTGGCCAGACTAATCGAGCGACTAGAGATGTAGTGTAACACCCACGGTTCGAGGTCCATGGACGCTAGCTACTGTGTGTTGCCGACGCGCTACCTGGAAACGGCCGTTTTCAATCGATCCAATCCAAGGTCCCTGCATGTGCGCCGCGCCGCGGTCCCTTGGTGGACACCAAGGTAGGTACTGCCGCCCTGCGCTTTTTCCCGCAGTTCAATTCGGTAGAGGTCTACGTAGGCGGGCAGCGCAGGCAGTCGGCATCGTTCGGCCGTCTTTCGGGTAATATGACGGACGACGGAGTGTGATTCGAGTTGTGTGAGGTCAATGCGGTGTTTTCCGGGGTAGGCATAATATATGTATGATCACGGCTGGATAGGGTAGGTCGTCTAGATACTATAGTGCAAGTCTCTGTCTAGCGTCCCTTGTTTTATTATAATTTATTCTTTTTTTTTTTTTTTTTTGGTCCGTTCGGAATATAGCATAGCATATATGTAGAGGTAGGCATTGCACAGCCTCAGGGGTCCGTCCGGGTTTGCGGAGAGCCTCCCGGACCCTTAGACGGAAGGTGCAGGAGTTTGCAGGAATGGCCTAGGTTGGGTCATCATACTGTATATTATCCCCGAGATTTACATCTTGCATATTTTGCGTGTAAAAGGCAGGCAGCATGATTACAGACCTTGGTACCCGGCCTCTCTTTTACCTGGTTGTATACCCACCTCCAGGTTTATACGGGTCTGATATGGATGGGTAAGCATGCATCATATTATTTTTTGGTTTTAATACTAGGGTGTTTTTTTCGGACTTTGGTCCCTTTTTTTGGGCGAACATTTCGCGACGGATCCCTGATTGGTCGGCGACGTCCCAAAGGGGAAGTGCTTCTGCCAAGGTAGCCGAAAGGTCTTCCTCCTCTTGGTCCGGGCCTGGTCCGGGTCCTGTCCGGGTTGCCTTGTCTTGCACAGATTGCATTTCGGAGGTACTCCCTATGCTACGTATATAGCAACCTGGGGCATGATTACGTACTGTGGTGATTGGTGTGCCTACAGTTCGTGACGTCTGGGGGGGATAGAATACGTGGGGTGTCGAGGGGTATTTGGCCGTGGCTTGCTCGAAGTTAGTAATGGCCTGTTGCAGATGCGTGGTGTGATGTTGGGGTGTTATGTGAGCACTACCTACTGTACATGTCAATGGGACCGTATCTGCCAGTACGCCAGTGCGTGAGAGCACTCGGCCTGGCACTTTACCTAACCTGTCCCGGTGCTGAGTGTACAGTAGCGGTGGCGTGCAGCGCACGGTACACGTGAGAGAGGGGACGGGATTGACAAATTGGGGAGTCAGCAGCCTTACGGGTGGATTCGGTCTGCCTTCGCTCCTTCGCGCGCCAAGGCTTCGTTAGCTCTGTCGCTGCATTAGTTTAAATGGGGCCTCGAGTCGTCTGGGATCTTTTAGTGTTTTCTCAAGGTCGTTAGTCGTGCCCCGTCGGTCGGCCAAATTCATAAGCACGACAATCAATGACGAACCCAGGCGCATGCGAAGCAATTAAAGCATTATCGTGACGTGGCAAACCGCGCATCGCCTCTGCATTCCTCTGCCGCCCGTATTGCCGTTGCTGATGTGGCTTGGAACGGCCATTAGGTCGGCCAAATCCCTCTGCGATAGCTGTGCGCGTGCTTGCGAGCCTTCACCTCAATTTCCACCCGTCTCGTCGACTGGGGATCGCGAGTCGATAGCGTTGATTGTCTATGTTGATCGGCAAGGCCGACGCCACGCTTCCGTTCTTCAGGGGTCGGCCGCAATAACACCTCATATGAAACATAGCCTCTCCTGTATAATGAAAATATTCTCGTTCATTCGTTCGTGAATCATGATAGCCGAAACATACATACACTGGTGGCTGTCCCTAGCATCACCTGCCTATTGAATTATGACGTGGGAAAAAAGCCTCAAAGAAGAAGGAAAGAAAACCAAAACAAATCAAAACAATTACCCAGTCCACCATCTGTGTCCGGAATCGTGCAGGATTCAAATCCAAGTAACCTGCGCCTGTATTGTCCGTCCCCTGAACCATCCCACGTATACTAGTATAACTCCGAGGTGGACGACCCCGGTAGACTGAGAATAGCCCAAATGTCCAGGGATGGCCTGTGTAATGTAGCGTACTGAAGTACGTAGGATGAGGCTGAATGCCCCAACGTAAACGGCCAACGTGCGACCGATTCCCTTCCGTCATTCGCCAATGAACGATGAAGGCCCTGGCGTTCGCGCGCCTCCGGTACGGGACAGGGGGATCGCGTATACTACGTGCGCGTGCGCGCGCGCAACCCCAACAGCCAAGCGGCCGTGTTTTGATAGTTCATCCCCGCCCTGAACCCAAGCAGTATATTTGGGCTCAGAGCAACAAAGGTTGCCTATTACCTCCGCTGATCCAAGGGTACGTTTTCGCCGTAGAAACCACCCCCATGATTGCCGCCCGATGCCAAGCAGGCGAGACACACGCCGCCGCCGTACACGCGCGTATGACGTTTCCAGCCGGCCCCTGAGTCGTCCATTACCGAGACAATTTCCCCGCTAACGCCAATCTCTCTCGGCTCAAGCGCCGCGTGTGGAGCGAGAGGTAAGATCGGACTAGATGATGGAAACGAGCTAGGAGCAAATGCTGAGGAAGTGTCCTCTGCCTCTCCCCCCGTGGACGGGTTCGGCTGAAGCGGATCGAGGGGGAATATCTTAGTGTAAGACTTCCGCATTGATATCGGAGATGAAGCCCTGACATTTGGTACAACCATCGTTGTTGATTCGGGCGAATTGATGCCCGACACCCCCCCTTGGGTAAGAGTTGGATCAAAGTCACCATGAGTAGAAGCTGCTATGCTTAACCGACGATCCTGGAAGGAGAGATGTGTGCTTGATGGGACAGGTGGAGTGAGAGGCATCGCTGGTGGAGGCCTGGCCTTGAGGTTTCGTGAATCGTCCGTATCTGTCTTCGATATCCCTGACTCTTCCGTGCGTTCTTGTCTGCTCTCAGGGCTTTGAGATAGATCACGCCTGCCACCGAGGGTGCCTTCGCCGAGGGACTCAGGGGCCTCAAAGGGAGGTATATCTGATTTGCGGCTGACTGACATAGTAGTCGTCCTTGTGTTGAGTTCACGTGACTGCTTGTGAAGTCGGACCCAGTCGCCTGTGGTCGTCATAGCATGCACCTCAACTACAATGGGATGACTCGACGTCTTATATTTTTTGCTAAATGACACGACCAGTGCCAGCACAGCTATGGGCCCCACGAGAGCGGCGGCCAAAGTGAGCAAGAATTGTGCCTGGTCGAGATGATTAACGCTCGGGTTAATGATGTTATGGGGTTGTTGCACGGGCAGAGAGACAACGGGCATGTTTCTGGTTCAGGAAACTGGTACCAATGTCGTAGAGCTCGACGCGTGTGGCCGGGGTTTAGACCGTATCGGAATGATGGTATAGTTTGTTGATCGAGGGGACCTTTGAGGGGGGGGCCGAGCAAGGATTTCCCGCGGGAAGCGGTGCAACGATACCTCGGAAGAGGCGTCAGACCTACGTAAATGACAAGTGACTAGACTTGCAGAAATTGGGGTGAAGCTGATGTAGAAGTGTGGCGCAAGGAAGCGTTGTGGTTGCTCCGCGGTAGGACTGAACCAACACGGCTTGGCTGACAATTTATCGCCGTGGGGTGGCACGGTTGGACCATATGACTTCCGAGGCTTCCCAGGAAGAAGGTAAAAACATAATCTTAGCTAAGCAAGAGTCCTAGATCTGGCCCAAAATCGATTATATCAGTAACAGCTCTTCTGATACCCTTTGGTCTGTCTCAACGCCTGCTGAATATGCTGAGTATGCCGAATAGAATGAATCGAGGTAGAGGTGAGAGGATAGGGAGAGGAAGGGTAGCAATCATCTAGGGCAGCAGCACAGGGAGTTATATGATGACATCCCGGATCCATGGCTATAGCCATGGCCGGAGCGATTACCTACCTACCTACGCTACCGGCGAAGGGGCATTTTATCGAGCAGCCAATCCGGGAGTACAAGGCCCGGGCGAACCCAAGGACCAAGACCCTCAACAAGCCCGTACACTAGGGATGTGGATTCCAGTGGAGAGCGTTGGTGGGTTTGGCACTTTGCGCAGGTCACCTTGCAGGGCGCCGTCATCCCCAGTCAGCCTCAACGGGCGACCCCAGGCTAGTGTATACTGATGCGGACGGTACTGGTACTGGTACATGGCGAATGGCGGCTATCATTGGATTGATAATCCCATGAAGCGCCACGATCGTTGCGAACCCTAAGCGCGGGCCAAGTCTTGGATTGACTGATCACAAGCTGACAGCGGGTACTGCACAGGGAAGTACACGAACATCGTCGTCGATCGGGGGGGTTGGCAGAGAAGGGCAAGACGAGACATAAGCAATGTATCGTAAACAGCCCTAAAGTGCTGAGCTACGGCAGACTGTTAGAGCCAGCCGGTGCGCTCGCTGATCCCAGAGGGGCTAGTTTGCGAATAGGTAACATATCTTAGACCAGGTACTTGTTATTCCAGTAGTCTGGAATAAAAGCCACCATTGGGTATAAATCAATCAGCTGAGCAGGGTGAAAGATGAGCGGCGGAACTCTGACGATCGAAAGAATCCAGGTGTAGTCAGAGTAGCGGAGAACAGCAACAAACAATACGACAGCCATCGTCACAAAAACCGCAAGCATGCGAACCAAACAACAACAACAATGGAACCCTGCCTCACCTCCTGCCCGCCCTTGACCCGAGTAGGCAATTTGACGTTGCAGTGCAGCAACGTCCTTTAAAATGTGGAGAACAAGATATGCAGGATGTAGAAATGCAGAAATGGCCTAGCCAACCCAGAGCCGGGTCATCCCAGGGGGTACTTCGAATAGAGTACAGCATCTACTGTAGGCCAGCCGCGAGTAGGTCGTTGGCTCCTGGTCGGGACCCCTCATTGGTAGGACAGACCAAAGTAAAGCTTACCTTGACGCACTCGTTGCGCCAGTGAGTAGATGGATTAATGCCGGGTTTCGCGAAACAGTGGTACATGAGGCTGAGGGCGCGAGAAGGCCAGAAAATGAGGGGCACCAATGGAGGGACCAGCAGTGGATGGAGACACAAATGCAGATATTCGCCCTATCAGTATCGGGTGCAGGGTACCGCGTGTTGTGGATGGTGCAGCAGGGAAAGGGAGGGATGCGAGTGCGAGATCTGAACCGGATCCAATCATGAATTAGTCACTGTAGCCTCTGGCCTCTTTTTTTTGGCCTCCTTCACGTCCTCAACCCAGATCGTGATGAGTTCCAGACATGTGATGCTTGTGCGGTGCTATCATTTTTGCCTTTTGCCTGCGTCGGCAAATTCGCGCCACTCGCTTGGGCAAGGCTTTTGGGGAGGCAAAAGTACAGCTGAGGCGCCACGATCCTTTGCCGAATCATGTAACGTGCACTGTAATATTTGTAAATAATGCGGCATGTGCCATCGTAGGAATGCCATAAAACCTGATAATCACGATCACAATGGGGGCGACTGAAGGGGGGACGAGAGCTGAACCTGGCGAGCGATCGGCGGGTAAATTGGAAGCTAGTGGTACGGTGATAGATGACTACTATAAGCAACATTCAAGTTATATTACCTCGGATGGTGAAGTATAGTACGTTATGTACCATTAGTATAGTACTATAGTACTACACCAAACACAATACGTATATCAGGTCAGGCCGTTTATTGCACAGGTGAGGGCTGATGTGTGCGTCGATGGCCTCGACTTCGGATCCTGCTGCTGGTTTAGACGGCGAGAAAGCTTGGCATTATGTTAAGTGTCGACTTTTGGGGTTGAAGGCGCCAGGTTCGTGGATATACCTACATATGCACATATATGCATGGTATTGCCGTAGGTACTGGGCAGACGGAAGAAGGGAGGGGACCGTGTCCGAATGCCGTGATACCGGATTCCGAATATTCAGTTTTCTCCCAGGATGCGAATGCGGATGGCAGGATGAAGTGGCAGTCGACTGTGACGGGCATAATGCGAAGTCGATCATCCCGAGACAAAGCTGCCGACGAGGCTCAATACAGCAGGTCGGTAGATGCCCAACTCCCTAGATAGGCCAATACCTGTTAGTGTAGGTGGTGTAAGTAGATAGCGTAGATAGCAGATAGCAGATAGCAGATAGCAAATCGCAAATCGCGAATCGAGACACACTTGGCCGGCGACCTCCAAAGCAGGGAGGATCCAGGGTCCGCTGATCCCGTCCTCCATCAGCTGAACTGCCAAGGGCCACGCCGCGCCAGGTACCTGAATCCTGCCCGCTACAGCAGGCCACCACATCCGTGAGAGGCAGGTTCCATGGCGATCATCTTGAATGTCGCGCATGGACCGCTCAATAGCAAGAATCTTTAGAGAGGCATTACGTTTGTGTGTATTGTCGCATGAAATTTGGCTTGTGGCGAAGACTGACGCGTACTGAGGCATCCGAGATGTTTGGCATTGACAACAGCTTATACGTCAGTTGTGTTTAGGGCTGGGTAGGGATAACGTACAGCACCTGCGGTGTACAGTAACAGGGACGTAGGTACTGCACTCGACGCAGCTGTGGTGAACGGTGCAACAGAAACACAGTGTTTTTCTTTCACGGTACGGACTAACTTCTACGGTATCGAATTACCGTACCCTGACCCCACCCCTGCATGTGTAGCCCTACCGTATCTCTGCCGCCCCCGCCGGTATTATTGTATTATTATTGTGGCTAACCTGGCTCGCATCTTCCCTCAACACGACCTCGACCTCCAACAAATCTTGGTTACAGTACTGCTACCGTAAGTACTATAGGTACTTTTACATACAGTATGTACATACCTACCTGCATCCATTGCCTCGTTTATGGTACCACCTCGCCATTAGTCATTCTTATTGACGGGACATATGTCATGACTAGTAATGAGATGCGACGACGACCTGGGGCCGAGACGGATCCGTGTTATACCCAAGCCCCAGAATCGGAATCAAACCCAAAATCAATTAATGTGCCGGCATGGGAAGAGTACAGAACACGAGGAACAACCTTTGCCCCCATCCACCGAGCCGGGTGGTAGGTTGGCAAGGTACGTATCCGTACGCGTTCAGCGTTCAGCCTTAATAGCCGCTGTCCTGATCAATCACATCTTCCCCAGCTTCTGGGATAGGCAAAGCTGAAGTGATAATGCACATGCGCACGCGCACGCGCACGCGCACTCGCACTCGCACCCATGGGGCCTCGGTGCCGCAGATATACCCGATATACCTATCCATATCGCATGGGACTACCGTTTGCCGTATGTAATACACGTACGATGCACCGCAGAACCGTTGTTCATCAGGTGATATCGTCTGTTGGCTTGCTCCCACCTGGCCAGTGAAACCCGTAGCAGATGAACGCCGATGTCGCACACCTGACGTGGTGCATTTGTACATATAGGCCTCGAGTCCTTCGTCTTACATACAGCACACTAACCTGGACTACTGTGTCTGCACCAGCGATACCGAGAATCGCCGGAGAAGGTCATGTTTCGTAAGCAGGTGAGGCCAGGCCAATAGACCGAGGCATCGCTTCCCATTCTCGTCGCCGCGCAGCACAGGGCAAGACATCTTGATATCGCCTCACCGCTCCTTGGGCGATGATGGCTGCCCATGGGTTGAAGAAGGGAGCCTGTTGGTAACGATAGGAGGTGGCGATCAGGTTGGGGGCTTAACGAGCAAGCCCTTTTTAACGCCAGCCCAGAAACCTACGTTAGAGCCTTGCCTTGCCGGTCGCCAGCCGTCACCCTCTCGGGCTTGTGGGTTGTTGCACAACCTTGAAGAGCCGGCAGGCGGCAGTGCTGTGTTGAGCGCCAATCGTCCTGCTCATCTCGCATCGTAAGGGGGTTGTGGATCTGGGCGCAAACGCCATGCATATGGGGTACAGTACGGCACACTATCCTAGCATTCTTGGCACCCCTGTCCTGCTTGGGTGCTTGGGTTCATCTGACTGCGACCAGCTTGAGACACTGCAAATGCAACACATGTACCACCATCCATCGCCATGTCAATTACTTCTCGGGGGATACGGAGTATAATACCGCGGCCAAGGCCTAACGAGGAAGCTTGTTAATCGTCAAGGGCACTCAAGGGTACCCAGGCCCCCCCTTCGCTAGTCAGATCTACACGACTGCGCCCCCATGTCTCCTCCAATAGTTGCTCCGATTTGACTTCGGCCGCCGGCGAGCCATCAGCGATTGCTATGTAATGTTGTCGACCATCAGCTGATGGTGTGGGAAAAAATAGCTTGGTTTTTCTCCGGCCGCCAGCTGGGACCTGCCACGATTTGCGAGAGATCTACCTGCAATGCGACCAACTACTTGTTCCAGAGGATTAGCCTGTTTCTTGGGTAGGCAATGCCAAGCCAGCTCTATTGAACGAACACAAATGATACGAGCGTCACCAGGACGCCGGTACGAGACGTGATTAGCTGTCCACCATCCTCCACCAACTTATACGTGGGTAACCTGAAGGCATCAACAATAATCGGTACCCTCTTATTGCCGTTATTATTGGCGCCTCCAACGCTGGGCTGACATGACGTGGCTCCACGGCTACGTACTTAGAATACGCTGACGCCTGTAAGATGTCACCTAGTACACCAATGATCGCCCACGACTATACTGTCTTTGTGGTGCCTTTTCAGCCCTACGAGATCTGAGCCCCAACACACCCTTGTTGATATTTGTACCGTGTAGATCCCGCTATCGCTCAATCTAGTCCAGTCGCTGAACAACCTGTTTATCATCTTTGATTTTGTCGCCCTCGCGACCCCTCCGATCCACACCATCTGCATCCATTCCTACCGCGATGAAATTTTTGTCTCCCGAAATTGGACTGATTAGTATTTTGGAAGACAATTCGGCCAACGAATGCCGGGATTCCTGACGCTCCGCTGTTGTTTGAAGTATCAGTACTACCTGAGTACCGTATGTCATCTACTATTTTCATCACGAGCGAGTGGATCTAGCAAACCAACCTCGTTGTGAGGATATCTGCAATGATGACAAATTATATATATTTTCTTCCTCATCTCGGCACTGTGCGCTCTCCATAGCACAATATGCAAGTCAAAGCGGCTCCATCATACCGCCGACTTAGTATATCGTTGACGCTGATGGCATCTCTATAACAACGCGCTGGTCGTATTGGTGACCGAAATGAATAGGCTATGGCCGTGGGCCCCTCCTTGTGAGGGAACTAGCATACTGCGATTATCTGTCCTCTCACGAGCGACCACGACGAAACTTTAATTCTAGGCAAACTACACAAGCTTTACTTACCTCGCTAGTCCTCCGCCTTACTCTCCCCACCGTTGGCCTTTTGTTGAGCTAACCGACGCTCGCTGTCAGCGTAGCATGACTACCAACATCTACCGCTCTCTGTTGACGATACACATGAGCCTCTTTGTCTGAGAATCTTGGCTCGCTCGATGAGCCATCCCGCTTACATCATCCGTAACGAGTCTTTCGACTACCACTCTACCTAGTTCCCTCTTAGATAATTTGGTGACTCAATTCATGACTCGCTAACATGTGGTAGTATCGAGCGTTCCGTCATTATGAACATGAAATGCCAATCTCCAAATCCCTCACTCTGTGACCTTCCTGGGTGGTATCCGGTGGCCCGTGACGCGTTGGTGTACCGCGACTGTGATCCCCGCGAGAACTACCTCTGCTGAGTCAGGATCCTATTACTATCATATGCCATACAAATTTGCATTCTGCACGAGCCGAATGTGCCGGCGATGAATCATATCGCCTATGCCTTGCCTGTAGGATTCTCGATCGGCGATAACATTAGCAAAGAGATCAGTAATCGGGCATCATTTTCGGTGTCTTGTTCGGTATCTGCCTATATTGGGCTCTTTCCAGAAAGCGAACGGGCCGGTTCTTCTTCTGGTAGGTATGTATAGGATTCTTGAAAGGCAGTAAAGCAAAGCCCGCCAAGTCATCACAGTCTTATGACACTTGGGCTCAACAGACTCGAACCGAGGTGACAAACCTTGTTCTTACAACGCCAAGCTGCTGCCTTCATTGATAGCCGACCAACATCGTGTCCCGTGTCTTGGGAGATCACCAATGGAGCCCGAATGATCGCCGACGTAAAAGCACCGACCATCCATCTCCAACGCTATGTGGTCTGACCACGGTAGGGCTTTAGGTCCGGGCTTCGGTTCTTCGAGAAGCTTACGTCGTCTGGTGCTTGTCCTAGCTCTACCGCCTGAATTTTAGGTAATAGGGGTTGCTTTTCATTGGCTGGTACGTACTTCCCTTCTCGTCTCGTTATTCTCTGTCAGGCCACGGAGGCAGCATGGTCAGCATTAGAGCCTAATAGCCCTGCTGTACACTGTCGTGAGAAGCGAATAGATGATTACCGCGACGGGAAGGTTGTATTTGAGCTCTTAAGCATGTTGCTAATACGTGAATACACGGGAAAGTTGCCTCGGCGGTAAGTGAGTCCTAATCACATGATGACCGCTTGGGTATCACAAGGTGTCACTGATCACATGGAATGCAGGGACTCGGAGCCGAGATTGTCTCTCCCCAATAGTAGGATGGTTCGGCTACAGCATGTCGCACGCGCGAAGGACACGTTAGTTGGTGAGCAAAATACTGCACGCTTCACTGTTCTACACTGGAGAAGCTCATATGGCTTCTCAATATGGATGACTCAATAAAGCTAACTAATATATTACTAATAACAATTCAATAAAAAAACAAAAGAAAGAAAGAAAGAAGAAAGAAGGAGAAAAAAAAAAAAAGGAAAAAAAAAGAGAGAGATGATAGCCGTTGAGGGAATCGAACCCCCCATGGCCTAATAATACTGAATAGAAATATTGAGTAACTATAGTATCGGGAAAGCCATCTCACCACCAAAAACAGCCCACTAGCCCTTCCTACCTAAATGGTTTATATAGTAAGGACTCGTAAGCAAAGGGGGCAGATAGGCAGGTGGTCCCTGAGCTTGGACCAACTCTACGTACTTTAGGTTTGAACACACATCGTCCTGGGGAGAAGACTGGGGAAATCCCGGGATGGCCTTTCTAAGTAGACGAAGAGAGCGGGATGGAGAGTGTGCTTACTTACTATTTGGACTAAGATATTATCACATACCTCGGGGGGGTTCTTAGCTTTGTGGATAATACTATCACGGGGTAAGAAAAGGGGTAAAAAGATGCCGTAAGCTCAAGTTTAGTCGTGTTTGTCGATGAATTAATTAGCTGAACTTCTAGGTCGGGGTATCGTATGAAAGTGGCAAACAAAGGGAAAAGAAATAAAACAGTCGCCATGAGGAGATTTCTTAAACACGGATATTGCCACCGGCGTCTTGTCAGTATTCATTTGGCGTCAAGTCATTCAACGAAGCTGAACCTCTCTCTCCCCTTTTGCTCGCTTGGCTTACTTGGATCGGATCAGGTAAGCCAGCTGAGTAAGTATTGTATTCATTCCCCTCAGCCGTCGTGGAATAGTATTGGATGAGAAAAGAAAAATACCCGCTTCTTGTTATATGTTGCGAGACAATTATATAATAAGCCGAGTACTTTGAAATGCTGGGGATCGGCAAGTCGTCTAGCTCCGTCTTACGACGGAGAATGACCATAGAACACCGCCACATCGAGGAATGTAATTATGCCCCATCATGCCGTTGCGAGATGACTATGCTAGGTAATCCGAAGAACCGAGATCCAGCTTACTTACTTGGTGTAATGCAATGCTCTCCTAGTATGTGATACTCTGCCCTGTCCTTTTGTCACGCGATAAGATGTCTCTGTATCAGTATACGAGGTCAAGAGCTCCTTTAGTATGACACAGCTTCTTCGAAGGTCATCAATAGACCGCCTCGCTTTTCCAATAAGTCAAAAGGAAGACGGAAAGAAAAAAAAGAAACAAGCAAGAAAAAAAAAAAAAGAGATGATAGCCGTTGAGGGAATCGAACCCCCCATGGCCTAATGATACTGAATAGAAATATTGAGTAACTATAGTATCGCTAAGGCCACTCACCACCAAAGACAGCCACTAGCCCTTACTACTGAAATGGTTTATATAGTAAGGACTCGTAAGCAAAGGGGGTACATAGGAAGCTACACCCTCTCCCCTACCTCGGCCCGAAGTCCAAACTCTACCAAAACCTAAAGCGAGTGGGCCGAGCACAGAGCCAGCAAAGCAGGCACTTTGCATACCTAACGAGTACTATATAAACTACTTCGGTAATAAGGGCTGTGGGCTGTTTTTGGTGGTGAGATGGCCTTCCCGATACTATAGTTACTCAATATTTCTATTCGGTATTATTAGGCCATGGGGGGTTCGATTCCCTCAACGGCTATTATCTCTCTTTTTTTTTTTTTTCCTCCTTCCCCTCCCCCCCTTTATTTGTGTCTTTTCTCTTTTAACTTTGTCGTCTTCCTTTCTGCTTCCACTCTGACACTCGAGTATATTTTAAACTGTTGCGATAGCTAGCATTAGGGGATGTCTTGCCCCGTTTCATCTGTAACGAGGTCGTTAGAACCAGATGATAAAATCTAAGGCCGTTTGTACCTAGGTCTCCAGATCAAGGCATTACCCAAGATCAGTCATACACTTCAGGTATTCTGGTCCTTGATTGACAGGGAGCGAGCACCTTCTTGTCACCTCGTAAGCCTACAGTTGCTAAGAGGAAGCATGAAGTTCAGCGCTTAAGCTTTCGGTAATTAGCGCACTTAACTTGGCTAAAACGTAGGGAAAAGTATTGAGTTAGGCCGCTCCTTGAGAGCACATAGGTAGGATGTAAACTATAGAAAATTCATTATCGGAACCTAGCTGATGGGAGGCATCTCCTGAGGCCCCTTTGCATCGGTCTAGTCTCGCGGTGCGCGGCCATCTCTTGGATCAAGATGCTAAGAGTGTAAATAGCGACAGGGGCATGTATACCGAGCCATTTTGCCTCATATGTCTGGCTTTCCGGGGTGGTTTCTCCTTTGTTGGCATCTTGATGCTACTGATGTACTTGGACCGTATTGCGCCTCCTTGTGATTCAAGTGATCCCCAATGCAATATTTGCAATATGAGTAAAGTGTGTAGGATTATATAAGCGTACATGCAGTTGTGTTTAAGAAGGTCAAGAGATTCTACATCAATGTATATATGATAGATAGGTAGTGAATCAATATGACGCGTTTAGCTTATTTTGATTAGCCTAGCCTACATAACACAAGATGCAATGAGTAAACTTGTTTGTAAGTCAAGATTACGTGTGTAACCGACGTAAATAGCCATATAGAGACGACCATCTCATAAAGCTTTCCGCGTTGTCTAGCTAAATCATCATCGTTGCGAACCTTAGAGTACACATGCTAGAACCGAGGCCAATCCTGCCATTATGTACAGAGATCATTATCATGCTCACGCGACCGAACAGGTGTTCTGATCCTCCACGCAACACAGACAAGGCAGAGGTAGACCGAAAACATATACAAGCACCACCAGAGCCTAACATATCATCATGGGCTCTCCCTGGTCGGGTATCACCACGGCTCCTTCGCTGCGTTCCTCCTCCATCATATCGATCAGGTCATCCAAGTTGGTGTCAAGGTTCTCCGCGTCTTGGCGGTCTAGGCACTGTTTCAACAGTCGACGATACTTATCAATCTTCTCGCCAGTGCCCGAATGACCCAGCGCATTGACGTATTCCTGTTCCGCCTCCCGTTGTCTGTGCAAGAGGTCGTTGAGTTCGTGCGCCAACCGGAGCCGATCCTCATACGAGTCTTCGCCTTGGTCCCCATTCATAAACGCCAGGGTCTGCTCGACGTAAGTCTGGATGTGGTATCGACTTTGGCTTGCTAGCAGGGACAATACTTGTTCCTGAGCTATAGCCGAGTCATTGAGTGCTTTTGCAGCTTCCTCTGGCGGCTCCAGGCTGGCCTCGAGATCTGCAATGTGCTGACGCACCGCAGATAGTTCGTTTTGCGTGTTACCTAATAACCGACGGGCCTCGTTCTCGGCTTCAATTTTCTCCTTCCATTCCTCTTCATAATTGCGAGCTAAACTCTGAAATTTTTCAAGCACTAGAGGTGTAATTCTGTCCTGGACGGTACTAGCAGCCTCCGAGTTATACGAAACGGCAAGTTTAGTAACTGAATCAGATAATGCGTCACGAAACGAAACATGGCGCTGTGATTCAGGAGCAAAAGGCGACGAAGACCGCTGTGGTGCTCGCTCTCTCATGTTTCTGGTGGCATTTAATTCTTTGATTAGCTCGTCGGCACGAACACCCTCCCTGTTGGGAATATCGGAAGCAGCTCCGCGGCCAAGAAGTGCGCGGACACATTTTCTTGCCTTTGCTTTTGCAGCTAAGTGCAAAGCAGTGTTGCCATTCTGGTCTTGTATGTCGAGTAGCTGGTGGACATAGTTGGCATCGTGCGTATCCTGAAGTCTGTTTAAGATATTGTCCAGGTAATATCGGGAGCATGATTGGCTTTGAACCCTGCCACTTTTCATGATGGCAGCATGATGAATAGCGGTGCAACCTGAGTCATCTCTAATACTGATCGTGTCGATGAGCTCTTTCATCACCGCAGGAAATGTCTGCTTCTCATAACAATTGGTAAAATTGACGGAGCGCATGAAAGGCGTCTCGCCTCGACAGTTCTGCGCCCCCAAATTTGCCCCGAACCGTTTCAACTGCTTGATAACGTCCACGTCGCCCATAGCGCTTGCCCAGTGGAGAGCGCTATGCTTTTCGGAATCAATAAACCAATCAGGTTGGAAGTTAGGGGGAGGTTCGGGTCGGAATGTAACTTCCTCTTGCCTGGAGAGGAGAAAATAATCAAGGAGCTCGTCGCCATAGACAGAGTGCTGTTGTTCAGTAAGGTCCTGGATTGTCTCGTCTCGATTCCTCTTGCGATGGCCAGTCGAGAAGTGGGATAGGTCGTGGCGGTCATCCTCTGCCATGTACGACATGGAGGCAACGGTGACATTGTCGGGCGTATCATCTTCGTTCATGGGCTGACTTGGGTTCTCGAACTCTTCTCTCGGCTGCGGCACCGGTGGTGGAGGGGGATCTAGCATGTTCGCATTAGAGGTATTTTTGCTGGCAGGGGCCTGGCCATGACCAGGCCCGAGACAAATACGTACTGTTCCATTTTGGCACGGCTGGTTTCCGAGGTGCTTTGGGCTTGCTTGTGTGGCGGGGAGCGGGCGGCGGGCTTTCGCCGCCTGCTGTATACTCAAAGATCAGTCGAAGGCGGTCGTAGATGTTGTTTCTCCGGGCGAGCTGTTCTCCCGATTCCAAGGGGATCCATGTGCCCTGGTATTTGCCATATCCACCCTGAATCTTCTCGTGGACGTCCTTCTGGACCTCGCGCTCGAGGATGCGGGTGCGGGCAGGCTTATCGAAGCCAGCACATTTGAGGATGTGGGTGGCATTTATCCAATTGTCTACTTTCCGACGCATCACATGTTCCTTGAGCTCGGGGCCAAACTGGTACTCATATACGGGAATCTGGGCAGAGACATCGGGGATCAGCAAGAGAATATGACCAAGGAGCAATGGTCTGGGATGAACAGCCAAGAGAAAGAGAGTTAAAGAACAAGGCTGGAGGGAGACATGGACTTACACCGCTGTATGTGGCACTATATATGCCGGGCTCGGGAGCAGGTTTGGCTGCTGCTGCTGGTTGAACCATGGCGACGGTGGAAGGCCGTAACGATACTTCCAGTTGTGTGCCCGTGGGCAGTGATGGTAGTATTTGAGTTGGTGGACAGTGATGGTAGTATTTGAGTTGGTGGACTGGAGACAGATGAAACAGGAGTGAAGCTTCGGGTTTATGGGAAGCAACAAAGCTAGGACGGACGTGGGATGGTGGACGACGAGGCTGGAGAAGAGCGTCGCCAGTTCGAAGGGAATACAAAACAAATAGTACTGCAATAACGCACGCAACACAACGGGTATCACTGAATTGAGAATTAAATCACCAATGGCAGGATTAAACCCTCCTATGGGCCTTTGAGGATGGATGCACAATTGACGGTTTGGGAGAAGCTGTGACGGCAAGGCACAACACGCTGGGGCTGTTGCGGTATGATGTGAGATGGGGGAGGTGGACGACCCGACCCCGAGACGCGACCTGGACACGCGTTAATGAGTGAGAAAGGGTGTTCGCAGTGTGACAGGTACCTAGGTACCCGAACGCCGGTGGGGCGGCAGGGATGCTGGATCAGGATGGTTATTTGCATACCGCGTAAATCAATCCGCAGCCATGGTCCAATCCCGAGGGCTGCTACCCCTCATTATTAAGCATCCTCAAACCCACCAGTTGGCGCTAATGGAGGGGTAATCTGTCTAAATCTTGGTACCTGTCACGTGTCCAACGGGAATCGACCAATCCCAGACGTGTGAGAATGACAGCAGCAGAATTGGCAGGATGAGTCGACGGCTGGACGTACCTACCTCCGCTACAGTAGTACACTCACCCCGTTGACTCGACTGCTGCAGCTACGAAGCTCCGATCTCGTCAGCCCAACCAACTGCTGCTGCCCGTGCCCCTCTATTGGTAGGGTACGTACATTCTGGGTTTTATCCTACATCCAGTATTCCACCAAGTTGATGCGGGTCCTTCGTATTGTTGCCCGACCCTTAGTAGCTGGTCGCAAAAGCTATCACCACCATTACCATCACTACATCCGGCAACCTAGATCGTCTGCTTCATTAATACCTGTCGCATTCTGTCCGTCCCCCGCGCTTCCTGTTCGTTCGTACGCACAATCATCGTCTGCAACAGCTATGACAACCACAGCGACCACCCTGAAGGGTCAGCCCCTCGATCGTGCCACCTTGGATGCTATGCTGAGGCGGCGCATGTTCTATACACCTAGTTTCGAGGTACGCCGGACCAGTCATCGCTCCTGGATACTGTGCCAACCTGACATCGTTGTCTGTAGATCTACGGCGGCGTCTCCGGCCTCTACGACTATGGTCCTCCCGGCTGCGCCCTGCAGCAGGGTGTCATTGATGCCTGGCGGAAACACTTCATCCTCGAAGAAGACATGCTCGAGGTTGATTGCAGTGTCTTGACCCCCGCAGAGGTCTTGAAGACAAGTGGCCACGTCGACAAGTTCGCTGACTCCATGTGCAAGGATCCTAAGAACGGCGAGATCTTCCGCGCTGACCACTTCATCGAGGAGATCCTCGAGGGCCGACTAAAAGGCGACAAGGAGGCCCGTGGCCTGACCGCCGAGGTCAAGGAGGAGGATCCCAAGAAGAAGCGCAAGTCTAAGGGAGCCTCCGTAGTTTTCCGACTCGACGATGCCGTGGTCCAGGAGTACGAGGAGGTCCTGGCCAAAATCGACAACTACAACACCCAGGAGCTCGGAGAGTTAATCCAGAAGTACGATATCAAGAACCCGGCCACTGGCCTTCAACCATTACCACCCGTCGATTTCAACCTCATGTTCCAAACTAGCATTGGCCCGAGCAGCAATCTTCGCGGTTACTTACGCCCCGAGACAGCCCAGGGCCAGTTCCTAAACTTTTCCAAGCTCCTCGAGTTTAACCAGCAGCAAATGCCTTTCGCTTCCGCATCGATTGGCAGATCCTACCGAAATGAGATCTCCCCTAGGGCTGGCTTATTGCGCGTGCGAGAATTCCTAATGGCAGAGATTGAACACTTCGTAGACCCCGACGGTGGCAAGAAGCACCCACGTTTTAAAGAGGTCAAGGATGTCGAGCTAGTGCTTCTAAACAGGGAGACTCAGCTTTCGGGCAAGACTCATGTCCAGAAGGTCACGATTGGCCAGGCCGTGGAAAATGGTACCGTCGATAACGAGACACTCGGCTACTTTCTAGCTCGTATCCACCTCTTCCTGAAGAATATTGGTGTCGACCAATCTAAGATTCGCTTCAGACAGCATATGGCCAACGAAATGGCCCATTATGCCGCCGATTGTGTGAGTACCTCTTTTTATTCCGACCTCCTCATGATAATCTTCGTAAGAAGACCATTCCTACAAAATACTTCTTCGATTTTGGGACCCTAGCTTCCCACTAGGCCACCAATGCAGCATCTCAGGATGACAGATACTAATCTAGCTTTCGTTTTTAGTGGGATGCTGAGTTGTCGACCTCGTATGGTTGGATTGAATGCGTTGGCTGTGCGGATCGTAGCGCGTATGACTTGAGTGTACATGCAAAGAAGACGGGTGCCGCGCTCATTGTTCGTGAGCGTCGTTCTGAACCTATCAAGATAACAGAGTGGGAGGTGGACCTCAACCGGAAGAAGTTCGGCCCGCATTTCAAGAAGGACGGTGCCGCTATAGACGCTGCTTTATCCGCGACGTCTCAGTCTAAGAGGGAAGAGCTTGCAAAAGCCCTGGATGATACTGGTTCCTTGATCATTGAAGTTGCTGGTGTTGGCGACGGCAAGGTGTCCGTGCCTAAGGAGCTTCTTACGATCGAGAAGCGAACGAGAACGGAGAACACCCGGGAGTTCGTTCCTAACGTCATCGAGCCATCGTTTGGTATCGGCAG
The DNA here is from genome assembly GCA_022495065.1 of Xylaria telfairii. NCBI lineage: Eukaryota > Fungi > Ascomycota > Sordariomycetes > Xylariales > Xylariaceae > Xylaria > Xylaria telfairii. Next base: position 107,493 of record MU383932.1, read on the forward strand.
AATACTCTAGTAAGCTGCTTCATCTGACCCTAATTGAAAGCTGGGCTAGATTGCTAAATGTATTTTCTAGTGCGCTCATGGAGCACTGCTACTGGACCCGCGCTAGCGAGGGTGGTGATGAGGCTCGTGGTGTTAGTATTATGGCCCTGTCTCGACGGGATTTGACTGATTGATATTCTACCAGGTTCTCTCGTTCCCCCCCACTGTTGCGCCAACCAAGGTCATCATTGTGCCCCTCTCTAGCAATGATGTTTTCCGACCATTCTGCTACGAATTATCACAAAAACTTCGCAAGATTGGTGTCTCGAACCGCATCGACGATTCATCTGCAACAATCGGTAAGCGATACAGCCGTAACGATGAGCTCGGCACTCCCCTAGGTATCACGATCGATTTCCAGACTGTCCAAGACAAGACAGTTACCTTGAGAGACCGGGATTCAACAAAACAGGTCCGAGCCGATGAGGATACAATCATTGCCGCTATCCGCTCCGTGGTGGAGGGCAGCAAGACCTGGCAGGACGTTGAATCCGAGCTGCCAGCTTTCGTTGGACAGGAAACCGAGGTTGCTGTCCGGTAAATATGTATATTTCTAGACTTCAGAGATGCCTGGCTTGGCCTAGTTCCCGCGCGGTATACACTTTGGTCGGGCCATGAGACCTAGTGGTCGGAAGGACGAATGCCTCCTTCCAACGAGTTCCACGGTGTTGCATGTACTTACGTGCGTTGCGAGAAGTACCTTGTCTGGCCTGACGATCCCTCGCCTGTTGGCTCGCACCGGCCATTCCGCGATGCCATGCTAGATCTTGTGTCTGCTTTTCTTGGTGCTAATGTACGGTGTTGAAACAAATTTCAGGCATAGTTTTGGAAGGAAAAAAATTGATTATTGATTGCATTTAAAAGATACGAGCATTGGTGGATGGCAAGTACCTAGGTACTGTGGCGTCTTGAGCACATAATCTATCTAGACCTAGAAGGGATTTAGACAATTAACTCGAAGACCTGCCTGCCCATCTCTCACTTGATGATTGATTCGCTTCATAAGTATCTTTTAGGCATCGTGGGGAACTTATAATACTTGGTGAGTTTGGTCGGTACCTATCCTGTGTCCGTAATACCCACTATGCGGACATACTACCTAGAGGTACGAAGACTTGCTGTGTTCAATAAACCGTCCTACAACGCTTTGTATAATTCTAAACGCCTAAGTCGATTTAAACCATTAATTAATGATCGATTAAACGTTTAACCTTTGATAAACGGTCAATTTATTATCGATTAACTGATTATTGACTGTTGTTTCCTTTTTAAGTGTTTTAGAAACGCTTGGAAAGAGCAAAGAGTTGTAGGACCGTTTATTGGATTGGGCGGGGTGGTAGTATAGGTAGATATATTACAGACCCGGATTACGATCTCCCCAGCCGTCACTGACTGCCCCCGTCCACGGAATTAGTCAACAACTATGACATCACAATCTAGCTGATATTTTTTGTTTCTCTGACCGTGATAGAATCAGTAATAGGATGCGCGAAGGAGAGAGACTTTTGGTGTTCTGCTGTCGATTCGACGATTAGTATGATCGTCTCAGGGAGGCAGTCAGGAAAACCTCCGCCAGCCACGCAACCTCCAGTATCAGCAAGATAGAAAGAATCACCAGACAACATTCCCCATGAATCGGTCTAGCGTTGCGCTTTGCGTTCCGCCTTAGATCAAGAAAAAGCCGACATTGAAGTCTAAGAGAGTTTAATCATTTGAGAGACGCCCTATAATTTGTTGTCTATTCCATTAACCTAACTTGTATGAAAATATCAAGTGAATAAATCAAAACTCCCCACCGCGATTTGAGCGTGGCCCTGTCCTATAACAGCATGTTAGGGCTTCCGCCACTCCGAGTGCATGCGCCCTAAGCTGTGGTTGTAACAGCGGGTTAGATTTTGAGACCTGGGATTTTAAGAACCTGGGATTTTAAGACCTGAGATTCTGCTATCTACTACATTTAACCTAAACTATTTAAGGAATGCCCCACATATATCTCTTGGCGATTCAATCATAACCCAATTGTATCAAAAGATATATGTGGAAGCCTTCCTAAAGAAGTTTAAGTTCAAGTGTAGACAGTAGAATCTCAGGTGTTGATATCTGACCCTGTTATAACAGCCATTCAAATGGTATAGAAAGGTTACATAACCAAAAAGGCTCTGTATATAGTTAGATTAATTCTACTAGGGTGGTTTAGAAACCTTTGCGCAACGACAAGTGTCTATTACCTACTTACCTCAAGTACCACGGCCCCTGATATCGACTATTCAATATCGGGCGTAGAGCGGACATGGTGGGTAAGATGAAGCCGGAAGATGTGTGGAGGGTGCCAGAGAAAGAAACCCTAGCAGAGGCAGAAGAGCTTCTTGATGGCCTGCCAGACTAACCAATTGTTAGGTTAATTAATTCCTAAACTTGGAAGAACTTATTTACTGCCGTTTTGCCTCCGGGCTCTCTGTTGAAGCAAGGCCGCCAAGGATATAGAAATGGAGATAACGGCTGTAACAAGGGAGAGTACAATGCCAACAATGGCGATGCTATTGGCGAGAGTAAGAGGCATTGCATTCAATGTGACAGGCCACAACCGTGGGGATTTCGGGCGATTAAGTGGGAGGCTCGAATCAGAACTAGTGGACAGCTTGTGTGTAAGACTTGGTAAACGGAGGGATGATCGATAGCTTGGTCCATTAGAACACGACATTAAATAGACATTACTGTCGGTACAGAGCAAACCTTCCAAAGCTGAAATCCCGGGCGGAGGTATGACACTGGGCTGAGTCGGCGCGCGTGTCTCATGAGGTAGCATTAGCAAGTGCGGAACTGCAACGCTTTATTTACTATGGAGGGCTGTAAGACCACCTCCGACAAACGTAAATTATGTAAAACCGGAGGAAATAAACTTGGCGCGGATCAACAAGGCATAATTAACATGCAATGGAATAAATCAATTAAATTCAACGAGTAGTTTACAGACTGATTTATATAGACCTGCTTGTATAGACTGACAAAGGGGTCTAGCGAGGTGTCTAGTGTCACAAACAGTCGTGGAATCAGGTCAGGTGCAGGATAAGTCCGAAGGGAAGAGTAGTATTGGTACAAGACCAAAGTTTGTAGAAGGGAAGAAACAGGTACGATGCATGTGTGAAGGTACTAGTATATATAGACGGGTAGATCTGGTAGCCTCAGGCATCAACAGCTAGGGTTTGGACATCTAGAGACCTACCTACAGCGTATCAGCGTGTACGGAGCGAAGCGTATACGGAGGTGGTCATATACATACGGAGCTTGGCGTAGTGGTTATAGGGCTGACCACTGACCTTGGTAATCTACCGCCTACCTACACCGTACTACAAGGAATAAAATGTAACAGTATTATAAGGCCGTATTTGGGCTAAACCCGATTTTAGTAAGGATGATCGGGTTTATTCCATGGCCGGAACGGGCGAGCCCTCTATTTGGGTGACCGAAGGGCGCCCCTAGCCCTGTGCCGAGGTATCGGTGTATAGCGCATGTGTAGCAGTCTGTATATATGGCAATGCCGTACCGCATTGTGTACTTAAATCCGCTTCTTCGCTTAAGTGCCAAGACCTGGGGGCTGCTGTTTAAGAAGGTTCTCTCAGTACCAAGCGAAACCCCGGACCTTGGGCACTTAAGCGAAGAAGCAAATTTACGCGGTCAATGCAGTATTCCTGCAGGTTGGATTGTATTGCCCTAAGGACAAGGGCGCAATTAGGTAGGTATTGTTTTAGTTTTGTTTCCTATGACTTCGGAGGAAATTGGTCCTCGGACTATAAAGGACCCGTACGGATGACTTCATGTCGAGTACTCCATTCCTCCTACAATGTTACCTACTAAATACCAGTCTGATTCATTTCTTTGTGATCGGACTCGTTGTAAACCGCTGTGAGCCCTAACGTAGTACCTGGGACCAGGCAGTCAAGCATAATATTCAAGAAAATATACCTTCCGCCTGCTTTGCGGCCATTGTCGCATTTTTGTGTCGCGAACTTCAGGGGCTTACGGGGACGTACTGGGCGCGCTTCTATAGTGGATGTAGCAAGTGTGATTTAGTATATGATAGGATGAAAACTGAGCCATGGTAGATAGGAATTTTGAAGGAGAAACTTTGTTTGCGAATAACAGTAGATGTTTTCTAGATTGGCGATAATGGAGGATAGAGAGGGGTATCTAAATCTAACAGTACCTAGGTTAGCCAATCGGGTTATACATGGGTGTAGCAGGACAGCTAAAAATGCCGGGACTAGTTACGAGATTCACCAAGATTTTAACGAAATGTGAATTTCGTGCATGAATCAGCAAGCACTATCAAATATTGCACATTCTAGCTTGTGCAGTAACACATCAGGGCGTCAGTAAGTGCGATGCCTCCTGATTTGTGAGACGCTGATACACTCCTCTCCCCTGTCGGTACCGAGGTATATACTGGTTATTGGAGCCCCTAGGTCAACTTTTACCTCCTTTTATTATTCCGTAAAGGAACCTGCCATCTATGCTTACATAGTACAACCGCGCGCGCAGTGCGTGCTAGGAGGATCGGGATGCATGCTCCATGTATGGGTGATCTTGCCCCGGCCTTGTGGAGAGAAAAAGCGCCCGCCAAACGTCGGCCGTTCGAAAACTCGTGTTCACCCTGACTGCCAAAGTTTTGTTCTCACCCCCAACGAGACTAATTTTTAGCCTATCTTGAACCTAGGACGCGTTGTAGTGGTACTTCTTGGTGTCGCGACGTCTTAGCAGATTGTCTGTCTCTCCTGGTGGAATTGGCACAGTCATGCATCCACGACCTATACAATGGCCGGAGTATGCCAATAACCGTCTGCATGATTTCAGTAACGAGCATGAAGTTAAATATCTCCGCCCACAGTCGTAATCTGTACTCAAGCCTCAAGAAGGTCTTACAAGAACTCCCGAGGGGTTGACGAAGTCTTTGGTGGCAAAGTGCTTCTAAGGCAAGACGCACTTGGGCTATCTTCGCAGATACGTGCCCATCTTGTGAATAAATTATCACGACATCATCAAAGAGTTGATATTCTGAAAGAATTTCTGGCAAATCGTTCCCCGTTCAGACGTCTTAGTTTCTCACTTCCTAATAACAATCAGCTTTTGGCAAAAAGCTTCTAAAAACCTTTACGACGGGAACTAGGGCACGGTATTAGCGCACTTGACTAATACATGGAAGCCAACACATTTCAAGCAATATACTTATCTATATAGTATATCCGGAGACTAGAGTATATGTGCAATCACGCCACGGGTGTATTTCGACGTTATAATATTGCTATATTGAAATAAGATATCCGCAAGGGATCTCTCTATCATTCATTAACCGGGCTCAGACGTTCCCGACCCAGGCTTATATGCTCCGAACCTGGGCTTACACGTTCCCAACCTACCTAGGTAGGCTGCCAAAGCCTTCACCTGCATTCATCCACTCATAGAAGGCTTTTAGAGCGGCCGCCTCTTTGGACATAGCTGGACCGACACCCATGCTGCAGTCATTGCCTTCAACAGGCTTTGTCTGCTTCAACGACCTAAACTACTCCCAAGGCCTATAGGTACATCCTAATGGCCAACGAAAATCTCCAGAGGCAAGACAAAGAACATCGCATATAGCGTCAGTCACAAGGTTACTACAAATCCTAGCAATCAAATACTGGCACGAAAACGGGTTCGCTTCAACTTCTATTATGTAAAGTAGATCTACCGTAGGTGAGTACCTCAACACCTACTTAGCTCCGGCTCCAAACAGCGCCTGCTGCGTATCATACTTATACACTAGATCCTTGTGCCAGTAATTCGGCGCATCGGCCTTGCAGATGGCCCAGGCCTCATCAAGGGCGGCCACGACGTCGTCGGGCAGCGGGCCCTTCTCGAGGGCGTCGAGGTTGCCGTCGAGCTGCTCGTACGAGGAGATACCGATGATGATGCCGTCGCCGCCGCCGTTTGTTACGCGCAGAGCGCTATGGTGCACCGTCCACCGCAGCGCCGTCTCGATCATGCTGAGCCCCGGGTGCTTCTCGAGCGCAGCCTCGATCGTCCGCAATGCCCGGAAGGTGCTGTCCTTGAAGTACCGCTTGCGGTAGAGCTCGCCAGTCCGCGTGTTTGCGTTGAAGCGCCCGTCCGAGGTCTCGAAGTCTGCGCTCTTGATCTTCCCGCTGAAGAGACCTCCCGCGACTGTGAAATCGGGTTAACGCATGTTGGGATGACAAGAAGACTGCCCCGAGAGCGCCCGAACGGTATTCCTCGATAGGGGAATGATGAAGGAAAGAGTGGTAATACGTACTGGGATTGTAGACGACTATCTCAAGGCCGAACCGGCGGCAGGTGGGAACCAACTCAGGCTCAAGACCCCGTGTGATAGCGTTATACATGCCCTCTATATTAGAAGAAAATCAAGTCAGTAATGCAATTATCACAACGACCAAAGACGAAGCATCTCAGTTCCAAGTCCCTTATTCACAGACATATACACCTCAATTAGACACGGAAAGCAAACAATCGCAATGGAATAAAATAAGAATAAGAATAAAATCCAAGTCAAACTCACGATAGATGGTCGGCCGCACCCAGCCATTATACTTGCAAGTCAAGACGACCTCAGCGACTTCAGCCGCAGTAAAGTTCGAGAGGCCGAGGCGGACGAACTTGCCGGCCTTGTGTAGCTTATCGACGGCCTCGAGCGTCTCGGCGAAGGGCGTCCCACGATCCGGGGCGTGGAGGTAGCAGACCTAAGGACAAGTTAACCCCATCAAGAATTAAAAGCACTCTATTCCATCCATCATATCTCGTGTCTTCGCTTCGAAGAAGAAAAAGAAGAAGAAGAAGAAGAAGAAGAAGAAGAAGAAGAAGAAGAAGAAAAGAAAAGACTCACATCGACGCACTCAGTCCCCAACTCGGCTAAACTAGCCCCAAGACTCTCGACGACCTTGTCAGCCGTATTATCTCCATCAGCAGGATACCGGAACTTAGTAGCGAGGGTGAGGCCGCGGTCCTTCCAGCCGGCGTCGCGCGTGAAGGCCTCCTGCTTGGTGCCGGTGTAGACGCGGGCCGTGTCGACCTCGTTGTACCCGCGCTGCTGGAAGCGGTCGAGCACGCGCTTGAACTCGGCCATGTCGGTGACCCGGGCGCCCGTGCTCGCGTCGGGCCCGAAGGTCATCAGACCCAGGATTATGCGGTCCTTGGGCGTACCTGGGATGAGGGGCATTTTGGCGGTTGGTTGGTTGGTTGATGGGTTGTGCGGATGAGGGGTGATTTTGATGAGTCGAGTGGGCAGGCCGAGTCCAAGCCTCAAGCAGGTGCTGGGGTTGAGTATAATATTTATAGCCCCTTGCTCTCGAGGTTCTGGCCCGAATCTTATATAAAAGACTCTCTATCTGATAATTATTAATTCGCCGCTACGACGTTTTGGAGTAGGTAGGTTAGGTAGTCTCTACGGTAATAACATAATGTTACCCAGCCATGATACATATGCGGGTATAAGTAGCACGACATACCACCATGACGTCGGCGATAAGACAACCGTAACCTGCCCCAACATGCAAGTAAATAAACTCCTACTCCGCGTTTCGGCGATAAAAGTACATGACCTAGGTACCTATCCATTCAACTTTTATCTTATATAAGTATGTAAATAAGCAAGCAAGTAACATCTTTGCACCGAACGCGAGTGGATCTTGGTGTTGTAGAAATAATGGGGTAAGTGACGACGAGGCATCCACCCGTGAGGGGTCATTATGATTCATATATCTATCTATACGAACGTGCCCGAGACTAACAATTCAGCTTGCAACTAGCTCCCATGAATTTTTTTTTTCTTTTTTTAAATCTCCTCTAGGTATAGACTTCCTCGGCAGATACGAGAGCGACACCGAGACCGGAACAGGTAAAAGGCACCTATTCACACGGACGATATAAGCTATCCATCTCTCACCTGGCTAAATGTTGGAGATTATTAGCTTACCGGCGATATCGCGCCGAGAAAACAAGTGAATACCTACAAATATTCAAACCAGCTTCGTGTTCCGTCCCAAGAACCTGCAGCAAGGCAAACTCTAAACATACTTAGGTAAGCAGTCACCCGCCTGGCAAAATCCCAGTCTGTCTACCAGGGTTATAAGTAAAATTAACTATAGCCACAAATGCCTACGGGCATCTGGTCAAGTCGTAAAAATACAGAGAAAATCAGCATGTTCCCTGCACTAAGGATGACGTGTTCGACACGAAGAGGCTCTCATCCCTTTTTTTTTCTCTTTTTTTCTTCTTCATTTATTCCTATCTTTTTAGATATGAAAATAGTGAAATAAAAATATTTCATTTGCCTTTGGGATGTGTTATCCATAGTAATTTTCGTGGTTTACAGCACGTATACGCGGGTATGTGTGTGTATAGTAGGAGCAACCAAAACTGGAAGTTCAACTCAACTACAGCTAGTCACGCCAAGGCGAGCAATACCACACTTCCCATTCATCCATGAACGTGACGACCGTTAAGGGGGTAGATAGAAAGAAGGGCTGGGAATGGTCCGGAACTAGGTCTCCAGACATATAGATATCCAGAAAACCCTGGTATTTCTATTCCCCTCTCCCCACCTCAGCTGTTTACGAGGGGAACGAGCAGCCAACCATGAGGTAAGCCCACGGCAGTGATCTACACACGAAAGCACAACGTCTGACGTTCGTTGGTTCGTTCGTTCATTAGTCAGAATTACGTAGATTGCATCTCGAGTATGACAACCAGGTACGAAGACAAGCATTAATGGCATCACGGCCACGTGCGTGCGTAGTATTATCTAACTATGTCTAAATGCCGTCCTACCCACCCTGTATAATCCTGTATACCAGATAGAAATCGGGAGCCAGCTAGATAGATATATAGATAGGAACGAAGATGCAGAGAAATAGATAGAAAGATGCAACGTCCAACCGTACCGCGAAGGCCAGTCTATCCAGATGCGCCGATACACACGATGCCGTCAGGTCCGAAATAGCTTCGAGACCGGGCTAGACCGAACCGGGGTAAACAAAATACATATAAATCAATCAGAATAGAGAAAAAAAGAGTGACGACACCCTATTCTGCGCGAACAGATCCCCCAGTCTAGACTAATGCAAATGCTCATCTTCCTCATCCTCACTATCCCAATCGCCATTCGCCTCGTGGTACCCTTCTTTGTGCGCCGCCTCCTCGTTCATCTCGCGCCACGTGCTCCAGCTCAGCACGAGGAAGGCGATGACGATCATGGCGCCGCCGGTCAGCGCGGAGAAAGTAAGCGCCTCGCCCGTGAGAAGCCAGTCGGCGATCGCGACGATGAAAATCGTAAGCAGCGCCGCGACGGAGGAGAGCACGGGAGAAGTGAGCGAGATGAGCACGAGAAAGCTCCCAGCGAACGTCGCGTTCATGAGCACGCTGATCCACAGGTACAAGGCCGTCTCGCCGCGGGGCAGCTCGAACGTCTCCCACCCGAGAACGTGCAGGATCGGAAGGGGAATCCACAGAACGAGAAGCGTGAATATCCCGATGCAGCTGCCGAAGGTGTTGGCGAAGATGACGCCGCGCGACGCAGACGTGCCGTCGGGCGGGCATGCGTAGCGCTTGTATAGCACCTCGTAGAGCCCGTAAAGCACGCTTCCCACGCCGATGATCAGATTCCCCAGGAATCGCGTGGCGGCCGCGCCGTCGTCGGGGCCTTCCCCACCATCGCCGTACGCAACAACCAGCACACCAACGATAGCGACCAGGACCGCCAGGGCCTTATCGAGGCGCAGCTTCTCTTTTAAGAGCGGTACACTGAAGGCATAGGCAAAGAAGGCAGAGCAATTATAGATGGCGGTGAGGTTGCTCGGGCTCGTCATGCTCACGGCGACGTACCACGTCAGGCCGGCGACAGTGAGACAGCTGGTGACGACGGCGGTGGTGCGCAGCACGTACGGCACAGGGCTGTGCAACATCACATGCCGGGGGACGTCGAGCCGTTGCTCAGCGACCATGTGCGCGGTACTCCGTAACACATCAACATGCCGCCGCCAGAAGGTGGACCAGGGAAGTCTGCGTCCCTGCAGGCGGAGGATGAGCAGCTGCGTGGGCCACAAAAGCGTCCACGACCCGTGCGTGAGATACAGCATGCAGTATGCCTTGTTCCACCCCAGCTCGTGCTGCACGTACCGGCCCAGCTCCGTCTGCAGGACGAAGGACAGAAGACATACGACGAGGAAGATGCCTGCGAGCACGTATTTCCGTCGGGCGGCCGCGCGGGCTTGCACGGTGGGGGACCGTGAGCGAACGGCTGAAGTGCGGGATCGTGCACGGGCGGCGGTGGGCGTCGAGACGGCTGGGGCAGGCAGCGGCGTCGTGGCGCGGGAGTCGAGGGAGTCAGAGCCGTGGCTATGCCCTAGACGCTCACGGTCGTCGTCCTTCTCGAGTAGCGGCATGCCGGAGTGGCCGTTAGTGGGCCGGAGGAGAGGTGGTCTGCTCCTATCTGACATGGTGTCTGTGTCGTTGTCGTCGATGTCCGGGTCGTCTATCTCGTTCAGGTCAGGGGCTTCGGAAAGGTTGCGATCAGAGACATCTACATGGAAGGTTAGCAATGGGTGAATTGTGTTAGATAAAGAGGCAGATAGAGAGATAGATAAGAAATGGGCTTACCCCTTGGTGTCGTGGCGCAAGCATGAAGCTGGGAGTCGGGGGATGATGTTCGGGACGGTGAGTGGGAGAGCGAGTGTGAAGGCGAGGTTGGCGGGTTGAGGTGTAGGTGTGAGTGTGAGGAAAGACGGTGCAGCCGTATGTTGTCATCTGAATACATCAGCTGGGTAGAATGAACTTGAAGGTAACGGGGGGCACGATATTATACTACAGATACAAGTACACTGGGATACAAAGATAATAAGACGGTACAAGAAGGGAGAGTGAGAAGCAAGAAAGAAAGACGGAAGACGGAACTTGGGCCAGTGGGTCAGATGCGCATGTCAGACCGGTAGCGTGATGTTGGTGGTGTTTGTAAGTAGGTAAGTACTTACAGCCCTAATCACTGTCGAATGTCAGATATCAGATGCCACAGCTTTGTGAGATGGCACGCTCCCTACATAATATTAGATGCAACACGCTCATTCCGTGCCAACAATTCGAAAAGTCTGCAACAACTGTTTGCAACAGCATACCGAGTACATACGGCAGTATGTCGTGCTCCGTACTAAACGAGCATGATGACTGCATGCCTACGAAGCCATGAAGTTAAAAGCCGAGGCTCGTACTATACTTGCACGACAGTGGCAGCGGTGTAAGTACCAACATTCGCAGGTACAATGCCACAGGACGTCGCGGTCTTGTGACAGGGATGCGGATGGGTGCGGATGGATCCCGTTACCGTGGATCGGGATGGGGATCAATCAGGGTCGGTCCAAGGGGAGAATTTGGCTGTAGGTACCTCTTGTAGCGTAGGATATGCTGCGCAATTGACGTACCGTCCATGCAGCAACACGTAGTTACGGGGGCTATGTGCAGACAGGTGCCAAGGCGCCAAGCTGTCCGTTCCAATCTCACGTTCCAATTCCACGGACCTGATTTGGCGGGGAATGGCTATCGGCACCGGCACTCTGCAGCTAAGTACATACCTGAGGTACCGTGCAATAGTGATTTGCCGCCGTAGCCACACTAAAAATGCCACTGTACTACTTATTGTACAGAACAGGAACATCATGTAACTTTTGATGATGGCAAGATGTGTTCTATCAGTATCATGGTATGTGTCTCTCGCTTGCTACGTTGCCAACATCCAAATTTCTTATCAAGTACAGAGTACTTGTCTACTCATTAAATCTACACCCTGATAGTAATTGGAATAAAATTCAAAAATTGTCACACACCTAGAGTACTTAGGTAAATATTACCTACTCAACATCTTGAAAGTACCCAAGTCAGGAGATGGCTGACACCTATCATCAGTTTGCCCGTTCTATAGGCTTAAAAAACATAATATGATAAGTCAACCCTGGAAACCTCATTCTAGGCAAATATCTATGTATGTATCCATAAGCAAGAGGCAGTGAGCGAGTCAGATACCTGAGCCCCTGCGAACTCGGCCTGAGAGCCGTCGCCAAGTCCCAATTCAATTGTCGTAGACGCCTCTCGACAAAGCCACGTCAGGCATTATTATCGCCCAGCGTCGTACTCATCCAGACGTGAAGTATGTATGCCAATATGTCATGCGTCGGGGATTTGAGTGAAACATCTCCGCGGTGAATGTAGATACATTACTTGGGAATATATTAAGTAAGAGTTGATAGAAGTTCTAATGAAACTTAATATTGCCTTTGTTCTTAGCAAAAAGTTTGCGAGTGAAGCCGAGGTCTTCTTCCCCCCTTAAAGCTATTAGTGAAAAGATTCTATATGGACAAATTAAAACGGAGTCCTTATTCAAAAACCTCTTTGTGTTTTTCAGCTAACAACATACAGTATACAATCAGCTATCGACAGCGGTGGCGGACTATCTACCCAGGCCACCTAGGCCACCTGGGCTACCTAAGACCATACAGAGCCACACAAAGCAAAGCTACCTAGGTACTGTATACAAAACAAGGCGCCATAGGGCAGGGCTACGTGGGCAGGGTAAGGACCTTAATCTACCTACTTGCTATGTTTAGAAAGGAAAGCAGCTCCCTGAGCATCTAGAGGAATATAAGCTATGAAGGAACTGCACTGCGAGCCTTGGATTCACGATTCATTTCACGTGTTTTGTGAGTCGTTAGCGCCATCTCAATTGTGATATTGCTACTCAAGCAAGGTATGGCATATCCCCCTCCACTTTACCCGATCCACTGTCCGGAGTCTGCGCTGCCTCACAAGAGAGCGCGCACAGCTATTCAATATTTCCTGAACTGGCTCTTCATCCAAGTACTCATCAATGAGCTCGTTCATCGTGGTCAAGCGCTGAGTTCTTACAAGCCTTCCACTAGCCCATTTTAATCTTCTTCCAGCTTCAGGCCCCCCTCCCTCCAACATTATCTTCGAACCGCTAGTAGTTTTCACCCTCAGTGCGGCTCAAACAAGGTCATCGCCGTATTCAAAATATCCATCCACCTCCTAGCTTTTTAAAGAATGGTTCCTGCTGATGGCACGTCCCCATGCTTAGAAAGAGATTAGGGTCTCTACACGTCACATGTTTCATCTCATTAAACCCTTGCTTTGCAGGATTATTTACCTACAAACCCCGTCGTTAAACCCCCATTAATTCCCCTGCTATCGGGGAAGTCAATGGGTTTGAAATATGTAGGTCGGAGCCGCGGTTGTAGCCTATACAATCATCTAAATAGGCGACCTATAGTCAGGACTCGGTATCTAATTGCCAGTGTTTCCGGGCATTTTCGAGTTTAGTATGTCGTAGCTTTGGAAGATGTCCTTAGTCTGCTTAATTGATGTATCCCTTTTTGCAACTAAAGCAGTAACAGGCCTAGGTGTACTCAATCCTAGTAGATATTCACTATAAAGAAAGAAAGTCGAAAAACGGCACCCACGTTTTGCACAGACTACGGTTTATGGCGAGAGCCCCAGTTCAGAAAGAGCACTTGGTTTGAACAGCATAACCATGTTTCTCACAGACTTTATTCACAGCCTTAGCTAGGTTAGTAGCGCGAAATTTGGCCCAGGGATGAACAGCGGTGGCAGTCTTCGATCATGCATCCGCCTCTGAGACCCGAATATCTTTCCGCCTAGAGCTTCATACTGGGCTACAGCGTCGTTTATCGACATGCGAAATCTGCTGGACATAATAGCAATTAGGCTACCCCAGAAAAATACTAGCATAAAATCGAGAGATCGCCGGGGTCAAATGACTTTACCCCCCAGTGCTTGTGCCTATCGTGTCATGGTAACGGCAAGGCAAACATTCGTTCTATAGCGTGTTGCAAGTTTCTGGATGAAAGCTTGATTGTGCTGCCTGTCTAGTAGATGGTTCATCTCTAGGAATAAAGTGTCACGGGACGCTACGCGTTAACTTTCGGAGACCGGGGGGGTCGTCCGTCGTAAGCTGCAGGGAAATGCCCGTCGTTCCTACCCTCTCTTGGCTCGAGGCATGGGGGCCTTACAATCATATAAATGCAAGTGTCACGAACCAAGTATACGGTAGGCAATAGACTCTTGTTGTTGCACGAGGGATCTCAAGGCTACGTGAGGCTGACCTAGATACATATACAGGAGTCTCTTTGTCTCCATGCCTTGTGACAGCAAGGTCAAGTACCAAGAATCCCAGGTTCGATCGTTTTGGGGAAGTGGCACCAATGGCCCTTCGTCTACAGTAGATATCTCGATATTGTGACCGTATTCAGCTGGTATGATGCCAAAAGCCACGAAATCAGGCTTGTTAGCTGGGGAGACAGCCCCCCGCTAGGGAGACAGCCCCCTGCCAGGGAGACATGAGTCTCCTACTTCAAGAGGCCACACGCACTTTACTTCGGTTCCAGGTGCGTTGTCTGTTTGGTAAGGACACCTAATCAACCATCATTCTTTACAAGATGCCAGCCATTGAGAGAGTTCTATACTACAATCCTTCGACACAGCAAGTCAAGGCCTCTAACAGCAATACCGTTCCAAGCCCGTTTAACTTTCAAACCTAATCACTACTCACCGAGTTATATAATTACTAATACCTGTGTTTCTAGAAGGTTCCCAGTTCCAGTCTCTTCATTCTTTCTTTTCTTCTACAACCCCCTTTAGTAAGATATTTTATACTTGAAATTAAGGTTTCTGCCAATATTACTTCGTAATGCAGGAAAACTATGACCAAACCCCTTCGCTAAAAGCGAAGGCAGCAGTTGCTCCTTTCTTCAACAAGTTCTGCCAATCTGCGAGCTGCGCTCTTAGCCCACGTTAGATCGTTGATATTGGCACTGACCCTCTTAGCGACAATGTTTCTGCTATCAAAGGAGAAAAAGGTCCCCACATGAGCATGTAGCGTAGCTGCTATCCGTTCTATTCGCCTCGCCTGATATCAAAAACCTTCCCATATATAATATGAAGGGTTTCATCCCTTCCGTAGAATACGGTATTCCATGCTAGAAAAGCGGTATATGTCACGATCCTTGATCGAGAACAAAGGGCATGTGTGTATATAGACCGATATTGTGTAGCCTCACCAGATTAGAACCCCTGCGCAACAATAGAAGTCATTACATACCCCCAACCACAGAGATCCTGACAGTATATACTTGTTCCGTCCTTCACTTTCATGGGTCCTCATCGATGCTGGCAAAGTCCCTTTACATGCTCTTGTTACACTGTGTGGATGAAGTCCTACTTCTATTATCTTCCAATCATAGTGCTGCCCGCAATGCAACCCTACATACTTGGGCGTTCTTGTCAACCTTGCGAAAGTGCTATACGTTAGAAAATTTGGGCCTTTTAGCTGAGCCACAAGGCACAAACAGGCAGCACAATAAAGAGACTTCTGTATATAGTCAGAGTAGCTCTATGAAGGTGTTTTATAACCTTTTGCGCAACAAAAATCTATTATCTACCTTACATATAGGGTGCATGACAAGCTGGTCACAGCTTAATGCTTTCTATAAGAATCGCGAAGGGATCTCTTCATAACTGGAATCATTCATGAGATTGATACTTGAAGAACATCCTACACTTCTCTCGAGGCAGAATCCGAACTGAAGGCTGGTCTTCCACCATGGCGGATCCGCTGTCGGTTCTAGGAGCTGCGATTGGCGTGACGTCCCTCATCATGCAAATCACAGACGAATGTATCAAAGGTAATTGGATTTCGCACTATCAAAGCCTTTCTAATATGGAATAGGTTTCAAGGTCTATAACGATGCAGTCAACATGCCGGAATCTTACCGCTTCCTACAAATTCGCATCCAGCTCGAGCAGCAACGATTTTTGAACTTTGGGCTTGAGGCTGGTATCCTGTACGAAGACGGGGAACTGTGCGCAACCTTGCATGTCAATCGCTCCCTACTTTTAGGGGTCTTGGCTGAAATCAAGACATTAATGGAGCGTTACGCAGCAGCGAATGGTAAATATAAGCATTTCATGGCGCAGGAAAATGTCGACTGGAATGACAACAAAGAGCCGGAGTTCGACATAATGAATTTATTGTTCCTGCCAGGAGACGAAAAGCAGGCTGAAGAGATTTCGAAAGGTGATAAGAACCAACCTTCAACGCGACTTCACAAGCTAGGCAAAGGCATTGCTCGAACTGGCAGAAACTTCCGGACTATCATTTCAGAACGAAAGCGTCTAGAATGGGCGACCATCGACAAAGATTCCTTCGAACAGTTGGTCTCAAAACTTGGGGATCTAAATTCGTTCCTCATTGCTCTCCTGGACAGTGCCCAATTACAACGATTGCAGGACTCGATGAGCACAACCTATTCAGCAATACTGCAGATTCGGAATGACCTTGGAAGTCTGACAACCTTGGTAAAGGCTCTGACTCCCATAGCAGAGACACGTAAGAAATCCTCAGTCGAAAATGATGGGCTGGGGAACCATCCTCTTTCTCAAATAGCTGCAGCGGAGACGGATGCAGAAAAGAAGAAGAAGCAACACTTGAAACAACTGGTGGAGATTAAGATGAAGTTCATCAGGATGGATCAACCAAGCGGAGAAGCTGCCGTTCATTTAGAACGCACCGATTTTCTTATCCCCCCATTGCCGTTGAACAAGTTTACCTTTGCTCAAGGCACACTCCAGTTTGAAGAGCTACAGCAGCGAACTAGGGCTACCTATCGAGGCAGTAGTATCGTTTGGGTGGAATGGATGTCTGCCCTACCAACTAACGGTGTAGATCAAAGTACACTCGAGCACGAGGTCCGGATCAGTCTATTGACAGATCTTCTTCGCGATGTGAAGCCAACTGGATTTCGCGCTCCCCCGTGCCTTGGTTATGTGAAAGCAGTGGACTACGACACAGGGACACGATTCGGCATCGTTTTCGACACAGTTGCAGCACACGGAGTCCAGTCGGAGTTTGTAACCCTCCGGGAGCTGCTTGGACGAAGACCGAAACCGTCGCTCAACTTGCGCGTCTTATTATGCGCGGTATTAGCACAATGTGTTCATACTTTCCACTCTGTAAATTGGTTGCATAAGGGCCTACGTAGTGACAATGTCCTTTTCTTTGCTTCTTCATCGGGAAGCGTTGATCTCGACTCCCCGTACGTATCGGGATTCGAGCTTTCTCGCCCTAGCCCAATCGAGAGCATGACGGAAAAACCTGGATTCGATCCCTCAAAAGATATCTATCGTCATCCTAATGCACAATCGAGCCAAATGGACGGTCACTACCGTAAATGCTACGACTTATATAGTCTAGGAGTTGTGCTCATCGAAATCGCGCTCTGGAAGCCCATCGAAGAGATTGTGGGCTTCGAGAATCTGCGAAAGGCTAAGCCGTCTGCTCTCCAAGATATGCAGGCATGGCTGCTAGGAAGACCAAGAACAAGTAAAGTGACTCTGCCCTCGATTTCTATCGATGCGGGGCCGTGTTTGCAGCAGCTGGAATCTACATGTGGCGAGGCGTTCCGGAATATCGTGAAACGATGCTTGACAGCTGATGAGATAGAAACAGCGCAATATTTAGGAGAGTCCGGATCAGCCGTCGCTGTGAGGCTACAAAAGATCACAGAACAGGATGTTGCAAAGAAGTTGGAGGACTTAGCTAGGGCGCTACAAGAGCCTTTTTGAGGATTACGAAGGGCAGCGTACTGTATTATTAGGTATCGCTGCATTTTTGCTTATTTACACGTGATAGGTACCTAATTTGCCCATGTTACTGTACTATGTACATTTTCTACTCTTGCACAGCCTGTAATCAAATACCACCTTGTTTGCGCAAGCCACCGTGGCGGAGAGGGGTAAGCAGGCCGCTGCTGAAAATGAGCTCGCGCGTCGATGGCTCTACCATACCACTTCTTTCAATGCTTCAAACTATCGAAAGATCATCCATCCGAATTCGCTTGCGCCAGCTACATAATCGTCGTTAGAAGCCAGAATTGTTTAGGTATCGAAGTTGTTCCCCGCCGTCCCCACCTTAGACCCAAAGAAACGCCTGCGCTCGTATTTCCGAACGAATCGATGTCCATCTACTATCCCAATGCCCTCAAATCACGATGGAATGAAAAAAATGGAGGCTGGACTGGAGTTGTACAACCTTGGCCGATACGACGAAGCAGAGAAATTATTCCAACAAGCGCTCTATGGGCAAGAGAAAGTATTAAGCAAAAACCACGCCGATACTTTGGATAGTCAACAAGGGCTTGGAATAATGCTTTATAGGCAGGGTAAGCTTAAGGAAGCAGAGGAAATATTCCAACGAGTAGTCTACGGGCAAGAGAAAACATTAGGCAAAGACCACACCGATACTTTGGATAGTCAACAAGGGCTTGGAATAATACTTTATACGCAGGGTAAGCTTAAGGAAGCAGAAGAAATATTCCAACGAGTGGTCTACGGGCAAGAGAAAACATTAGGCAAAGACCACACCGATAATTCGGCTAGCAAGTATTGGCTTGGAATAACGCTTGATAAGCTGGATAAGCTCAAGGAAGCAGAGGAAATACTTCAACAAGCGGTTTATGGGCTCGAGAAAACATTAAGCAAAGACCACGCCGATACTTTGAACAGTAAGCATGGGCTTGGAATAACGCTTTATAAGCTGGGTAAGCTTAAAGAAGCGGAGGAAATATTCCAACAAGCGGTCTATGGGCGAGAGAAAACATTAGGCAAAGACCACGCCGATACTTTGTCCAGTAAGCATGGGCTTGGAATAACGCTTTATGGGCTGGGTAAGCTTAAGGAAGCAGAGGAAATACTTCAACAAGCGGTTTATGGGCGAGAGAAAACATTAGGCAAAGACCACGCTAATACTTTGTCCAGTAAGCATGGGCTTGGAATAACGCTTTATGGGCTGGGTAAGCTTAAGGAAGCAGAGGAAATATTCCAACAAGCGGCCTATGGGCGAGAGAAAACATTAGGCAAAGACCACGCCGATACTTTGTCCAGTAAGCATGGGCTTGGAATAACGCTTCATGGGCTGGGTAAGCTTAAGGAAGCAGAGGAAATATTCCAACAAGCGGCCTATGGGCGAGAGAAAACATTAGGCAAAGACCATACCTATACTTTGGCCAGTCAGGCATGGGTTGCATTGATCAAACAAATACCTCCCATCAGTCAAACAGCCCGCCCCAATGGGTTGGCGGCCTTTTTCAAGACGAGTGAAAGGGATCGGGTCTCATATACTGATGTAGACATCATCGAGATATCGAGACTGCTGCAATCGAAAAATCCTCGCTGGAGCACTGTCCCACGAACTTACATTGTTCTCCGGAACATTAGCTGTTTGGATATGCTCGATAATCTCCTCGACTTGGGGTTTTCCGACTACATGTTCCCTGTCACAGGTGAATCTGTCCCACGTTGCTTACGTCCCAGTCAGCGGTCGGAATTTCTCGAGGTCCAGAAGTTAATAATGACCCAATCGATGGATCTCGAACGGGGTCAACACTGCTCCTTTCAGCAAGGTGATCCTATCCCATTTAAGACTCAAAAGGTTTTGGGTGCTGGATCGTCCGGCCAGGTGGACCAAGTCATGAGCCTCATTAGTTTCAAAACATATGCCAGGAAGAGAATCCTTCGGAGAAAGGCAAATACTGGCAGGACCCCTGAAGCTATGAGGCAGTTCGTGGTCGAGATACAAACGCTAAAGCGTCTGGAGCACAATCATGTGGTAGAATTCGTTGGAAGCTACACTGATCCGAAGTATATTGGCTTGATCATGTCCCCGGTGGCGGAAATGGACCTGGCCACCTACCTTGACCGTACTAATGGAGGTGGTCATGGCGAATTGCGCACCTTTTTCGGCTGCCTGGTCAAGGCTCTTGAGTATCTGCACGAAAACAAAGTTCGGCACAAGGACATTAAACCTCAAAACATCTTGGTTGACCGTGGAAGGGTTCTATTCACCGACTTCGGCTTGGCATTCGACTTCACGAACGCGGATAGAAGCACCACATTCAATACTGTCATTGGATTTACTCCAAGATACTGTGCTCCTGAAGTCGCCATGATGGACTCTCGGAATACCTCCTCTGACATTTGGAGCCTGGGCGTTGTCTTCCTCGAGATGGCTGCTGTCCTCAAGGGTATGACAGTGAATGATATATACGAGTTTTTCAAGACGCATGGGTCCCGACAAGAATTCGTTCGCACGAATCCTGTTGCCTTATCCGAATTTGTTGCAGAACTGGAAAGAAGAGGAAGCTCGTTGGATAACAAACCGCTCCAGTGGGTTAGGCAAATGCTCGAGACCGATCAACAGTCTCGTCCGACTTCGTATCAGCTATCGGCGCGTATTTTTGATACCGATGGAAGAGATGAAGGAAACGCAGCCTTCTGCGGGATATGTTGTTCTGCTTCAGACAGCGACGATGACAGCGACGATGACAGATATTATGGCAGCGATTATAACGGGTGATGAATGAGTCATCCATCATTGGCACGGCATGAACCAACAGCTCGGGCGTATCACGGATATGAAAGCTAACTGGGTTATTTCCTAACTAGTCGTTTCTTTACTTTAGTATTACTCTCCTACAACCGTTTCTAGTCTATCATGAATGCAACAGGAGGCATAATTTTCGCGTTATTGGTCTTTGAAATAAATATGTCCTAAATAAACAAAACAAGGCAACACACAACCAGTAGAGAAGATCTATGTGCAGTGATTTGCAGATAGTTAACTACTCACATAAATAGCGTGTATTCCGAGGATAGTACTCCTGAAGTCATGGCGTTTGCGGACGATCATGATCATCCTTGCACGCCCAAGCAGGCTACCTACCAGATTGGCTTCCCAAACCCTGCATTGTCAGGAACCAAGTTACGAAGGAAGCTAGCGCCAAATATTTTATCTGTTCGAATTCAACAAGCTTGGGATAATATTGAGGTGTACCGTATTAATTCGTATGTGCGCTTCTTCTGCCGAGGCAACAAGAACATTTAAAACTGTGTCACGGAACGCTACGGATTAACCCTCAGGGGCGCCGGGCACGGACCTATGGGCCGCATATATATACAAGCTACAGTAGATAGTTTCCACCATCAAGATAGGGGGTTTCCCCCTCGTGCAAAAACAGCAAGTCAACACTGGCCCTACTAGCAGTTAGAACTGTGACAAACTGTGATCCAAGCAGGGTGTTATGCTTGAAGACCTTACGGAATTCGGGACTGATCTATTAACCCCTAAGTACATCTAAAAGCACCCATGTCTAGCTATGATGTAAACGGAAATTATTCGGTCATGGGGGCAAGTACATTAAAATAGGGGATTGGTCCGATGCTTAAACATTCCACCGATTGTCACGATTAGAGTCCCAGGTATGATACAGAGAACCCGACTCGATTTCACCGGGCTCGCTTAGATGTGTTGCGCGAGCTGTGAACTCTTTCGTAAGAGTGACAGCCCCTTCCTGACGGATAAACAGACCATTATCGCTTGCACTGTGGAGATGAACAGGTTCCAGTGCGCTGGAAATTTGGTAGGTCGTTTGCTTAGCAGGTAGGTTGACCAAGGAAATTTGACTACTTTGCATCCGGTGATACCCTCCATCATCGACCTGTAAATTTCGTCGCGTAGAAATCTCGGTTGCTTTTGAATGTAGGCTGCATGAGAACATAGTCTTTACCAAGCGGCCCAACACATTTGAACTTTTGAAAATCTTAGGCAAACTCGGGATACACAGCACGGAGAACGCGAACGAAAGCTCCGCCAAACACCAAAGCGCAGACTTGGAAACTTCGTAAGTGAAATCTGGTAAAGTTGAATATCGTTCTGTTGCAACTAATCGGCCCACGGCGGACGCGACCGCGCTGGCACACGGAGTTAGCATGGGGGGATAAAAGGGAAACGTGGTGGAGGGAGTATAATCCTAAGTAAGTAACGCACAGAAGTCCTATGGCGAAAATGACAGAAACACCAAGTTTCTTCGATGTCGTTAACTGTAGCTGCCAGATCGCTCTCTGAGGGACCAGGAGAATCACCATGTCGCAAACAAGATTTACCCCCGCGGAAGTGAGGTCCACAGGCGCCCGGTCGAAACAAACTCCGGGGATACGCTTATCCCAAATCCTATGAAACGGCCTACAGCTAAGGTTGCCTGCAACCA
Organism: Xylaria telfairii; assembly: GCA_022495065.1. Lineage (NCBI taxonomy): Eukaryota > Fungi > Ascomycota > Sordariomycetes > Xylariales > Xylariaceae > Xylaria > Xylaria telfairii. The sequence continues at coordinate 129,716 of MU383932.1, forward strand.
GGATGGAAAAGTAGAAGAGGATATTGAACCATATGACGATGTGGCAAGTCCACTCGAGGAAGCGTTAGTAGAAGCACGATAAGGTCGATGTATGTGGGATAGGCAGTTCTATACAAGCAGACACATGACAGTTAGGAGACTTACAAAGAAGGCACCGCGCGTACCACGCGGGACGAATAGATGAAGCCAGTCTAGGAGAATCGAGGTCTTGACGAAAAGCATCGCAGCTGCGTAGAAGTTTATGCCGATTTGGAAACACTGGGGTGAGTAGATCAGCGACGAGAGAACCCAGAGTAGGCATCGACCACTCACGAGGAGTAGCGCATTTACATCACGGACTAGGACGTCCCACTGATGTACAAAGAAACCGATTTCTGCAGCGATGCGGAATGAAGAATAGCAAGCTCCGACGAAGGAAAGCTGGAGCTGCTCAGCATACTAGTACGGCTTCGATGAGATGGGATGATGCTAGGGTGGCAGCTTACGTATGCTAACGAGGCAAGATCTAAAATGGCCGACAGTTGTGGCATCAGTTCGCTTCCGAGCAGGGATGCTCAAGGGGTGTTCTTACAGTCTTGAATCTGAAGCTTTCTCGCGATGAATATCTTCGCATAAGCACGCAAGGCGATGAGAATCGTCACAAAGGCCAATCCAAGTGCCAAGACTACCCGAGCAAGAAGGTTCTTGTTGGGTGGATGTTCAAAGTTCGGGACAATGTCAATCGTGGGAGGTGCGAGCGCCGGTCCATTGAGGATGGCATTCTGCTCATCGGGTGGAAGGAGATACAAGAAGTCTAATGATGAAGACATGTGGATTTAATCGATAGAATAAGTAGCCGATATGTGATTGCATAGATGAAAATCAGAGCATTCAATGTTCTCCTTTAGGCGGTCTAACAAGAAGCTGGTCCAGTTCCTTCCTCTGGACCCCTGATGCCACCATTTATAGGATGCTTAATGGTCTTGATCAGGCTGACCTCTCTCTTAAAACGGGATTCATTGACTTCAAACCATAATCTTGCTTATGAGATTGAATAAGGCTAGTGCAATACAACCTAAAGTTGCCTTAAATCTCGCGACTCTCCATTGCTGGTGGTGACTGGGCAACTATTTGCGAAATATCTAGATACCGACGTTGAAATGATACGTCAAATTTATCCCCCAGTACTACGTTCTCGGTAGGCTGCTACTGCACAAAGTCGAGGGGCCAGAAACGAGGTTGCATTATGGAGCAGTAAGAAGGAACGCGTAACTCTATACTTGACCATTTATGCTCCAAAGGATCGTAGACCGAAGTTTTAGTACCGTTATGCATTAGATATTCACGCCGTAGCCTGCTTCGTTTACCTATCCTATCTAGTAGTCGTAGATAACGAATGAAACAGTAAGTAATACGTTGGTACGCCGTAGCCTGCTTCGTCTACCTACCATATCTAGTAGTCGTAGATAACGAATGAAACAGTAAGTAATACGTTGGTACGCCTGGCAAACCAGAGAGCTTTCTATTTTACATCTGTGTAGTATTAGGTCACTTCGTGAGGTAGCAGTCACCTCCACTACCACACTAAACAAGCCCCTCAACTCGCAGGGCCTTCCAGGCTTCTCTTGAGACCTATTTGCGCCTCGAGTGTATTGTTTTTTTCTCATTTGTGTCGTTCAAGCCATGTGCTATTCCAACCTACTTACATGGTTTCCCAAGTTGACCGCAAAGTAAGGGGCCTGGTGCTACGCAGCGTTCCACACAAGCAAACTAAGTAGGTCAATTGGCAAGTGATGTTTTACTTACAATATTAAATAACATGAAGAATAGAAGTTTTATAATTAATTAAAATTATATGTTAGCTTAACTTCGTCAAAGTACGTTATCTGCCAAGCCAAACACCGTAACCCCTCACTCACCCCCCACTTTCTCTCACGAAGGCGTCATCAATTCACATTCCTTCAAAAACATGAATCTGAGGTGTGTATGAGTATATCGCCATGGCGATAATCGCAGCAGTGAAACGATGTTGGAAGGTAGTCTGGATTACGGCTTTTTTTCTCGTTCTATTCGTCGTCTGGATCCTCGGCTGCGCCACCTTCATCCCAACTCTGATGCTGCTCAACTTCACTCTCTCATGTCTCATCATCGTGCAAGGGTTGGTCCCCTTCGGACTTGGTCGCCCTCTCACGCGCTTCACATCAAGCATTCAAAAGCCAATTCAATCGGCTTTATATTTTTGGTTCTTTGCTTTTCATCTCCCTCTTGTGTTTCCTTTATCCATGCTCCTGGCTTTCGCTCCTGCTATGTTTGCCGAATCTTCGCAGGTTGTCTTGGACGGATTATTCTTACGACTGTCTTCTGTCTTGCGGCGACTGTGCGGGATAAAATTGCCTGACGCTGTCAACTCGCTTCCTAAGGTAGTCGTCTGGATGTGGCGCTATACGTTCAGCTTAGTGGTAGTGAGATCTCGACGCCTGTTCGTCGCCACCTTGAAGACAGCACTGCTTAAGTCAACGACGGCTCAGAGAGCATTTCCAGTGTGCTTAGACGTTCTCTGGGGAGCTTACAATTCCCGTTCGGCGGATTGGGTTGCGACACGATTTGTTCCTGTTCGAGCCTTCGTTTCGCGACTACTTCAATGGACTCTGAGCAGCTTTGCCGTGCTACTTGTAGCTGCTGGCTTGCAGTTTGGAGACCACTCTTTCATCTTGCTGATGTATATCTCCTACCTTCCCATCCCTATTTTAGCCCTTGTTTTCGCCTTCTCAGACGCTGCACGGGAACTAGATTGGGCAGAACTCTCAATTGCGCAGAAGGCGAATGCTTGTATTTACGCCTCACTACCCGTAGGTTCTGGTGCTAAGCAGGGGTCGGATGTCCCAGCTTCAATCAGACTTCTGGAGATTCATCCTGGCCGTGCAGAACTTCCAATTTCCTGTACGCTTAGAGTTGCGAAGCTCTCTGGAGCTGACACTTGTTCTTACGAAGCTCTCTCATATCAGTGGGGGCCAATTGATACGAGCCAGGTTATATATATCAACCAAAAGGACTTTCGTGTGTCCGCGAGACTTTTTCGTGCTATTCACCACCTACGTGTTCCAGGTAAATCACGGACAGTGTGGATAGACGCTATCTGTGTCAACCAAGACGATCTCGTAGAGAGGAGCTCTCAGGTGCTCTTGATGCCGCAAATATACTCAAACGCGACATATGTGATAGTCTGGCTTGGGGAATCTCCGCGATGCCTAACCCGTACACTTTCAGATGTGAGAGAGACAACTGAGGATATAGGCTCGCACATAGTCAACCCAAACGCAATACATTATGGCGCCACACGTGTCATATCTCAATTACTCAGTCAACCATGGTGGACGCGCGTTTGGGTAGTCCAAGAACTCATGTTAGCCAAGAAAGCAGTCATCCGCTGCGATAGAGATGAGATTACCTGGGAGCACTTCTGTCTACTTGTAGATAAATGTGTTTCAGTGCCATACTTCCGAACCAAACACTCCAACTATGAAGATTTCCAGGCGCTAAGGACTCTGAGGGAAGAAAGACTCTCACTTGCGAGTAGCTCTTCTAGGAAAGAAACCTCCTCACCGGGAGGCCTTAAACCACAATCCAATAACTCATACGACCTTCTCACGATGATCTACCATTTCAGGGCTCGGGAGGCCACGAACGCTCTCGACAAGGTCTTCGCCTTCCAGGGTCTTACAGGAGACACAAGTGGCATATCATCCGAAGGGGTAGACTCGCACTTGCTCGACCAAATTTTGGTGTATCCTGACTACACCAGGCGCGATTCATCCCTCAGTATTGAACTCGCAAAAGCGCACATCCGATCTACCAAGACACTATCAATCATCGCCCTCGCAGAAGTCGCCAGACAAACTGATCCTCAGAAGCCGGACAACACCAACTCCAACTGGGAAAAGTACGTCCCGAGCTGGTGCCCGGCGTTCATGAATAAAGAAAGTGTGCGACAGGGGCTGCAACTACGACCTCTCTGGAGCGGACTCCCGCAGTCCGACGATCACGGCTTCTCTGCATCCGACAGGATAACAGTCCGGGATTCCAACTTCGACTCTAAATTCCCCACTTCAAGCCCCGAGGACGACAGTGAGGCTTGGGGTGGCGGATCTTCGTACCAGCTACCAGTACACATCATCCCTCATCTCTCGCTCAGAATTAAGAGCATTAGCGCAGCAGCCGGCATCTCTCTCTCTCACCTCGGTAGCATGACGAGACTGGTGCTTATGCGGCAGGAGTCCACCATTGCCCCTTTTTTCCGCTCTAATTCGTCTTGGGAGTCGGTGCTTCCGAGCTGGCGGAAACTCGCCCACGAAGGATATCAAGGGCGGGGCGCAAAAGGTACCTCATTTGAAGAGTTATTTAACCTTACCGTGACAGGCGGGAGGTTTGCGTCCGTTCCCCCACCTTCTCTGCCTAATACCGACCACGAGAATGGCTCGCGTGGTATTCACACAGCGGCTGCTCAAAATACCACATCCCTAAATCAATATACTAGCTCACAGCTATATAACCGCGCACGCGCAGATGCGTGTATCGGACGTCGCTTCTTTATCACAGAGTCTGGACACATGGGGATCGGTCCTGCGAGTCTAGCAGTCGGCGACGAGGTGCACATTGTGCTCGGATTACAAGTCCCAGCGCTTCTACGCAAGGCTTCAAACGACACCGATAGAGGGACCGACTACAACGGGGCTAGCGATGACGACTGGCTTTATGTTGGGCAAGCATATGTGCATGAGCTGATGTGGTATGAAGGGGTGTTGGAGAATGATATACGGACTGGAAAGGTGCAGCTTCAGGAGTTGCTTCTGGTATAGAATAAGGGCCCCAGGTCTGTATTCTCACGGATCACCGTTCTAGTTTATGAGGAGGGCGAGCATCTTCAGGGGATCCGAAACTCCCGAGACAGTTTACTCCTCGCTGAGCAACGTCCGCAGGAAGCATATAAGGCCAGTACTGCATCGCCAGAATCTTGCCACACTCTTCGCATCTAGGTAAGCTCCGTGCACCACCTCAGCTCGGAAATCGCCTTATCGGCGGCATAACAACAACTCGTCGAGCGAGAGTCTGATTTGGGTGTCCAATCAACGCTACTATTGCGCCAGGGCTTAGAAACCAGGCCACGCGACACTGTCAATGAACATGGGAGCGGCTTAGCTTGTATAGAAACCTCGATACCTTCGCATTATGAAGCAAGGTCAACTTCAAGTGTAACGGTCTGTTTTCTATGTAGGGCTATGAGCACACGACTAAGCACTATTTCCCTCCCTTACCCCCTTCTAGCGGCGATATTATCAGATGTAATGATAGAAACAAAACCGAAGGCACTTCTCTGTCTGTCTGTTTATTTACTCTTTAATTTTTTGCCTAATTGCCGCCATCGACGCGGATGATGCGTCCCTCGACCCGCGGCGCGATGGCTCGCGTCCAATCGACGTCAAACTCGCCGGCCTTCAGTTCGTCGGCGACCTTGCATTCGACGCCCGAGATGCGCGCCCACTTGCCGAATACTCGGCGCATAATCTGCATCTCGTTGTCCAGGTGTTCTACAACCTTGCCCCTGCGTCTGCTCTCGCTCTCACCTTCTGTCTCGCTATCTGATTCCTCGAGGTTCGTGACGCTGCAACGGCGGTCCCGGATCTTTTCCGGCTTCCAGTTGTCCCAGCCGCCATTCTCGGAGGGGTTCGGCCTACTTGTCCGCGTCGGGGAACTGGCTGTGTAGTGCGGATGGCTCGCGCCTACTTTGCTCGTCACCGCGTCCCAGTGCCTGCCCATGCTAGCTCCCCAATGCTTCCACTGCCCCATCACCTTCAGCGACATGAAGTACTGTCGTAGCATCATCGATATCAGGATGCCGTTTTCTTCCGACACGATCTCTTCGGCCGTGCCACCCTCCGACTCTATGAGAAGGCTGTCATAACCGTCCTTACCCCGCGCCATATAGCCACGCGTCACAAGCACGTATTTCTTGGCTAGGTCTATGGGCTCGTCGCCGATGGAGGCGGACACAATGCGAGAGCCGGATGGTTTCCCTGAGTCAAATTCGAATTTGATGTTGGATACTTGCGGAAAGCGCCCTTCGAGAGCAGGATATAGTGATACGCCATTCTCAAGGGCATCCCAGATGGCTTGTCCGGCTACACGGATCACAACAACGGGATCCTCGAATGGGAAGCAGCTCATAATATCCTTTAGTAAGATGGGGCCTGGCGGATAGACCTGATCGCCGCGAACGGTGCCGGATGCCATCAAGCTGCAGTCACCTGAGTAGTAGTGGCGCATAATATCGCAGACGAAGTTGGCGATGTTGCTCTCCTTGAGCCTGACCGTCCTAAACCGGGCGTCAAGGGGTGCAACGGTGTAGCCTACAGGTTTTTGAAGCGTGGCATTGAGGGTGGCCGTCATCTTCTCCACTATCTCTGCTGTAGGTGGGTGTTGGGGGATTTCGGAAGTGATATCTCTCCGTGTGATGTCAATATCCCACCTGCCCGAGCCATCGGGTCTCCGTCTCGCTTCCATGTAGCTCAATTGCTTAAAGTCTGTCCCGGAGCGTAATACGTGGGTGCCCTTAATAAGACTGTGGTTATAGTAATGGTCATGACCGCCGAGAATAATATCGATTATACCATCTGTTTGTTCGGCCAGCTTGTTGTCGTTTGGCTCGCGCATGTGCGTCACGGCGATGATTATTTCGGCTCCTTCCGCACGGAGTTGCGGGACCAGCTCCCTGGCCGTCTCGCTGGCGGATTTGTAAATGAGGTCGGGCGGCAAACTGTTAATTGTAGCCAGCCATTCTCGTTCACCGAGGCCGATAAGCCCGATCTTGATCCCATTCGACGACGTTATCATATGAGTCTTCTTACAATTCCCGATGGGTACGCCATCTCCCAATGCTGGACTATCCAGAATGAAGAGTTAGCAATTCTGATTAGAGCAGCAGTACTAAACATTTGACAGTGCGTTGAAGCCAGCCAAGCCCAAATCCGCTGGAAAGAATGCAGATAACGGGGATAATAGTCTTACTCTAATACATTCGCGATAAGCCACTATTCAACACCAGCAATTAGCAATCTTGATGAAAATTCGAAGCAAGACATGCCGTTTACAGAAATGGGATGTGCTAGATTCTATTAAGAGAAGATATTCGGAATAGATGGCGATGCTTACTGGGAAGTTGCACTTTGAGGCAAGGTGCCTGAACTTGCGGACACCAAAATCGAGATCGTGATTCTGGGGACCGAGTCAGCACTAGTCTACTGTACGAGAATAGACGAGCTGGGCACATACGCCTAAAGATGCAGCGTCTGTTCCTATGTTGTTCAATAACGGAACCATGTGATCACCTATTCGGTCCCAGAGTCAGCTCGGCATATTAAACAGATCAATAAGCACATCAGATTGGGGGCAGCAGGGAATATCCATAATCATGCCCTCTATACTACCGTATGCTACCCAACCTGGTATAGCAGGCTAGGCTAACGTTCGGTATCTTCTGTCGGTGGAACGTACCCTTCGTTACTGAGCTCTCCAGACTCGGATTGAATGCATCTCCGGAAAAGAAAGTGAGCAGCTCGGACTGTCCCTTGAACTGCGGGCCCTCGCGGTAATGCTGCATGAGGCTCATGAACCTCGCGGCGCCGCCGACAGGCTCGCTCGAGGAGGAGTCGACGTGGTAGACGTCGTTGTAGTGCACAACCCTCAGATCCGGAGCCCCTCCCTTCTCGGCCCCCGAGCTGTAGGTGATGGACTCATTCGGAGGCGGAGGGATCTTCTTGTCAGGCATGTCGCTGTCTGCATGAGGGGGGTGTTGGGGGTTGACGAGGTCTCTCAAACACCCTGATTGCCTAGTAAGTAGTATGGTTGGGTAGTAGCAGGAAGTCGTGTTAACGGGATTGTGGTGGTAGCATCGACGGCAAAGCCTGGAAGGCGGTATGAGGTTTGTTGTAAGTAAGCACCTGGCTGTCACTGCTGCCACTCTGGGCCAATCAGTGCTCATCCTTTTCCCTATCATGGTCAATCGGAAACTGGAGGGGTCCAGCTGATCAGGATGCCCTAATTGGCTGAATCGGACACCTATCTGCTGTACCTGCAGCGCCCCAAGATGCCGCCTATAGCAGGCCCTTGTAGAGACCACCTCCACTAAAACCACCCGCAATTCTAAGCCAATCCTAGTGCGGAGAGCCTGCTGAGCAACGGTGAGTGTGGTGCTGGCACCAGTAGTCGTCAACAGTACTTTGTGATATCTGGTTGTGGCTGCAATATTGACAGCCAGTGAGAAGACCGATGATTAATTGTTTACAAGAAACTAAAGTGCTGGTGCTACTGTGCATCTGACAGGTTAGTAGATATGCAACCTGCTTATTGACAGCCAAACCAGAACGCTCATGCCATTCACTGCTGTATACCCAGGTAGTTAATATATGTATGTAGGTAGGTGCTGTATACAAGTCAAAGCAAATAGTGAATAGCCCTGTAAGTCGCGAACAATGCATCTGTAAAGTCAAATCAGATACTTTATATGAACTGCCCAGGTAAGCATCAACTATCCTAGCAAGATTTGTTGTTCCATAAGTGGCAATATGAAATTAATTCACACTGAAATTCCACGCGATACCATGTGGATAAGACTGGCATGGGGTGATATTAAAGGGCAACGCCTACCTGACAGCAGTCGTTGCATATATCATTACCTACATAAGGTATACATGAGCTCCACTCAATGGTATTTCCCCCTATATACATCACCTACCTAGTTACACGCGCCTCAAGACTTCAGCATAGAAACAGAAATACCATAAATCAGGCCCACTCCCTCAACCACTTCTTCAACCACCTCTTCAACCACCTCTTCAACCACCTCTTCAACCACTTCCTCTCAAGGCTCACCCGGCCAAATCGTGTCAGCAAGGTGTCTGACAAGTTTGAGTTTGGCAATCATATCGTCCCTCGTCACCGAGTTTCCGAGATGATGGCTCGCAAACCCACACTGGGGGCTAACCCCGATCCTCTTGAGGGCGTCCTCGCGTGTCTGCCCCGAGCCGCCCGCGATGATGTCAGCTGCCGTGAAAACGCGCCTCCGCATCTCGTTGACGTCCTCGAGCTCCGGGAACTTGCTGGTGATGACGCCCAGCACCACGTTCTTGTGCGCGGGGAGCTCCTTCAGCGGCTCGAACGTGCCCGCCCGCGCCGTGTCGTACTCCAGGAAGTACGTGTCCGCGTTGATCTCCTTGAACAGCTTCGTCGCGATCCGGTCGTACCCGCCTTCCGAGAAGTGCTTGCTGTACGCGAAGTTGCCGCGGCAGAGATGGATCCCGAGATGCATGTCCGCTGGTCGCGAGGTGATGCAGTCGTTGTACAGCTTGACGTACGAGTCCAGCAGCTCATCGGGGTCCTCGCCGTCTTGCTTGAACCCCGCAATCATCTTCTCCGAGCAGAAATCTAGAGGCCGGAGAGTCTTGGGTCAGTAGTCAAATGCTATCAGGGACTTTCCTAACTCTTACATGCTAGGTTCGGGTCGTCGATGGTCACGTTCCGGCATCCGTTGTCATAGAGGACCTGAAGTTCCGTCGCGTATGCTGCGGCAATGTCTTTGAAGTATTCGGCATCATTTGCGTACACACTTTCGGGGTACGCCATCCCCTTCTTGTAGCGCAAGTGATACCTGGTCTTTCTTAGCCTCGGGAGAGCCTTCAGTTTTCAACAATTTAGAAACAGGGGTACAGATAGTCGGCACTAAAGTCTCACCATTCCGGGGCAGCCAGTGTTATCTTCAGCTCCTTGACGCGATCGGCGGGGACGAGGGTTTTCAGGTATTTCCAGTCCGGCAGATAACTGCTGCCGACGTGCTTGATCTTGCCAGTGCAGACGATAGACTCGCCTGGCTTGTGTCCTGACTCGGCTATAGACCGAGACAGATCATCAGAACATGGCCTCGCGATCTGCAACTACAAAAACTGACTTACTGAAGGCAGCAATGTCTGGGACATACATGCGGAACATGTCCCAGTCCGGGGCGACAATCTCTTCAAACCCATCGAGATTCGGGAAGAACGTGCCCCAAAACTGATGGCGGCGGTACTCTCCATCGTTGATGGCATGGAAGCCGAGATCCAATTGCAATTTGACGATCTCATTGATGGACTTGTCCTCAATCTCGTTCAGCTTCTTGTCGTGAGCGATGTCGAGCGCTTTGGAATCATCGAGTTCAAGCCGCCTCTCAGTCAGCTCCTTAGGGCGCAGGAGCGAGCCTAGGTGCTCAGCCCGGAAAGGTGGCCGTTGCTTGTTACCAACCATGATGTCCTATAGTATAGCAGATCTTGCGTGAAAGTGTTCAACTAGCACGAGGTTCTGTGAGATAAAGGCTATATAAGTAAGAGAATAGTACACCCGTATCTTCTCTCATTGTTAAGATAAAAGGCTCACAGAATGAGGGAGGGAGGAATTGGAGGTTTATATAGAATTGTGAAGGATACTGCTCCTCCTTCGCGTGGGTCCCAGATCAATAACCTCTCAGTCAGATTTACGCTAGGACGTGATTCCGGTCAGCTCATACCATCGCTACCAGTCGGCGTGGGATGTAATCGAGCGAAAAGCCACCGTTCCCAGGCCATGATCCCAGGCAATACGAGAGCAAGCCAGCAGCGATAGTATCCCCGACCAACAGCAACTACGCTCATATTTAGCTCATTAGTAAAGAGACTGTGGCTCGGATTGAGGGGGTAACTGGAGGTCTTGCATGGAAAAAGCAGTGATATGCGATCTTGGGGCTTAGGCAAGATGCTAAGCAGCGACCAACATCTGGGTTTGCTCCAATAAGAGAGCTCGCCAGTCCTACAATAATGTCTCATATGAACCCCAGCTGGGCCTATATTTTCTCGCTCGCTATTCCATTATCCAGGCGAGACCGGTCAGCGGCACCGCTCTCAGCGGAATAATCTGTCTAGCCATCTCTTTATGACGGAAGTGGGCGGTCATGCCTCATCTCTCCGCCTCGGGTAACGGTGAAGTTGCAATATCCCTGCCAGCCCCGCCTTTGTCAATGCTGACTTTGCGCGTAGCTATACACTTTTATTGCCTGATACGTAACCGTGCGGCTTAGACGAATCACCGTTGATTATCCGGCAGAGAGCAACATACGGACATCGAATCCCACTGCTAAGCCCATCGGACATTACTTGAGGGCGGTGATAATTGAGACAAAGACGGCTTGTGACAAGTAACGTCTTGGCGTAGCGTAGAAGTCTTCCAGAGCGATTCCGAGAGTGCTTGGAGCTGAGGCGGGCGAGTTTCCCAGGTGAAGTCACCTCCGACCCGTTGGATGCGTGATGCAACGCGACGCCACTCCCCGGTCCCGCCCTTGCCTGCTTTTGGTAAGGAATGGATAATGGGGGATGAGACGATCCCAGCGACAGGGGACGGCACTTCGATGAGTTCTAGAAATTGCGGGGTCCTTTACATCTTAGGTAGTTATATTCTAGCTCTTTTAGATCGTCGTTCGCTTTGGGGGTAATAAGGGAGGCTCTTCCGGCTTCCGCTTTCCATGCTTCGGTACGTGGGTATTCCGACTACCTGTATTCTCACAGCAGATCGCGTCCACTTAAATGATATCGCGGAGAAGTGTATCCATATATACCATTAATACTCACAAAGTAGTAATGGCGTCGTTCTTACTTCCGCGACAAATGATAATTTTGACAACTAAAACTCATATATACTCTTTTATGATAATTGCATTGGTTACAGGCAGTGAGAACTTCATTACTCATAGATAAATACCGATGATTTATTATTTATCTAGGTTCGGTCAGTCATGGGCTGATAGTGCGGTCTGTTAAGAGACTCATGAGGGAAGTATTTCGAAATTACCTTGGGATAAGTCAACTTACTCATGGTGAAATTCATCGGGATATTAGCCAAGCTCACGAGAACACATCTTGGCATAAGTACTTCATTAATCATGTTCACACGTCGCCATAGTTGCAATTAAGATAAGTAACATAACACTGCGTATAAAGCGTGAGTATCCTCAACCTCCTGATTGACAAGTTGACCCCTAAGAGAGCCGGTCATAGCGTTTGCTCCAGAGCGAATAGAGAGATATGCTCAAGACACGCATATAGATAGAAGTTAAATCCCAATGGATTAGTTGATTAATTCCTCAGTCTCTTAAGTGCTTAATTGTAGGTTTAATACCTATGCATGCATATATAAACATGGAATATAGCTATTTAGCACAAGGTGTTAAGGGGTGCGCATCCGCGCGACCCCGCAACGCCCCATGACTTCGACGATCTCCTTCGAAGATCCATCAATCTACTTCCCTTACTACCCATGGTACACGTTACCAAAATACCGCAGGGGAGGTATTAAATTAGTTACTCGAAATGTCCTGCATACCCGAATCTTGACGGCGCTTGTCACACGGACCAAGCCAGGTGCCTACGCCTGCCAGCCTTCCGTCCAGACATACAGCCTTCCGGCAAGACACGTAGCCTCAAGGAGCCGCAACTATTGGTCGGCGAGTATCACGGGACTTGTAAGAGTTATAGAAGCCTTGTATCGTGGACTGGATCTGAGACAGCTAAAGGAGGGGTAATAGATAGATGCCTAAAGCGCCAGCCTTCCGGCTGTCTATAAATACGAGGCGTAAGTCGAGGTTGCATCGAGGATTGGATTTGGAAGGCATGGACCCTTTAAACCCAAAGAGAATTATTAGTTGAATAGAACACTGTTCCAAGCCTTTATTACATAAGCCCTTGTTACAGCGCCGGCTACGAAGATCTACTAGCGGATCCCATAATACCAAGGTTCATATCGAATTACACCTTCCCCTTCCTTTAGATATTCGTGTAAACTATAATAAAGATTTTTGGTAAACTTGTTGAGGGTTTGCTGAGTTTAAATACGTTAGTAATCTAGCTTGTAAAAAAGCAACAATGTTACACGAGTGGAGGAAGTCTGATAGATTAAGTCGGTAATTTCCCAGATCATACAGTGTATGTATCTATCTACTTGTTTGCCTACTTATATGTAACCGTTAAGGCCTAAATAAATATGAGCGTTTGTCACGAACACAAGCCCGAGTCTACGGTGGGCAATAGATTCTCGTTGTTACACGGGGGTCTCAAGGCTACGCGATACGTGAGGCCGTCTAGATACATATACAAAAGTCCCTTTGTCTCTTTGCCTTGTGACAGCGTTTACTAATACCGATAAAGGCAGGCATAGAAATGAAGTAAAAAAAGATGACTAGCTATTGTTACTTCCAGCGACCTGACCTCGACGAGCGCTAATATATATGACAGGAGCTTATGTCCGAAGGCTTGGGACCGTGCTCATGTTTAACTAATAATTCATTTTAGGTTTAAATGGTCCATGGCTTTCCTGATCCATCCTTCGATATAACCTCGCCCTTTGCCATTTATCCATAGACAGCACTAAGGGGACCGGTACGGACCTGCCCCTCCTTGGCTGCCTCCTACCATAGATCCTTCGCAAGACTCGCAATCCTCGCCGACCAGTAGTCTCTGGGTCCAACCTGTATGTCTTACCGGAAGGCTGTCAAGCATTGCCACTTGACCTTCAGCCGTTTGACAGTATGTTGCTCCGCCATTTGTCGATTTGCTCCGCATAGACCTCCTCGATAACACTAACACTCTAACTGATAGAGGTGGGAAGCGATGCCAAGATGGCTAGGGGCATTGAACTTCATTCTGACGAAATGGTATTCGTATTCAAGATGAAGATATCAAGATAACTGTAGTAAAGGTATGCAATGGCTTCGATTGTTGAGCAAAGACCCCAACATAACGCTACACGACGTTCGTCTATAATTATACATACATGCCCTTTGTTTATGCATATGGTCTATAGCCATGACAAGCAGAAGGTGGCTAATGATATAAAGCGAGTTGTTGATCACGCCCTTGATTTGCGTGCACCAGTCTCCGTTTCCTTAAGAGGCTTTGGCCCATATGGCTGCGTTGCCATTGGTCGAACAATAGTAGTTTGGTAGTTGATGCTTCGGGCGGATGGATTTCCCCAATTTCTGTACGCACCCATTCAGACAATGCGTCTAAAAGAATATTCTCTGGCGGCCAACGGTGATCGAAAGCCATAGAACTTGCCGCAGAGGCAATTCTGTACAGTGTTGTTGAAGTTAACATAGATTGTGAACCCGCAAATATATCAGATTTAGAGATAATGTCATGGTATTTGCTTTGTTGAAGGACCCATCGTTTCTCGAAGGAAGTTTTCAAAGGGTCCTCGGCGATGTCCGAGGATTCCTCGCTTTGTGCTGTCCAGCCAGCCTGGTTTGGTCCAGTCCAAGTTCCCGATTCACTAAAGGACACATGGGCAGGCACACGAGGAAGCAAGGCGTTCGCAATCTCCATGACGGTCTCCCAGGGTGAGCTCACAGTTGTAGGCCCCTCTTGGTGGCCACTACGAGAATGATTGTAATCGTGGACGAGATCCTGCCACCAAATGCTTGCAAACATGATTAATTCTCCGATGTACCATGGCGCATGAGAATAATCAAAGCATCGATTTCGAAGCCGGGAATACGCGGTGTTTCTGTCAATATCACACCTCAGGATTTGAATGTGTTTTTCAAACTCTTCCAATTGACGTTGTAGGCTGGGGGCGTTTTTGGCTACTCCGCCTCTTCCGACATACAAGACTGCGGCCTCATGGCTAGTTGCATCGATATTCCCGGCCTCTGAGATGTCGTTATGAAATCCATGGAGCAAGACAGAAAATGCCTCGTTACAATATTCAACGCGTGTCTCCGGTTTGTGATAATATCTGCCCAAATCGTGGAGTGGCCGAGGTAACTTGAGAAGGGCTACTGTGTTTCCATCTTTGGCAAGAGAATCGCTGTCCACGGGCCCGGTTTGATGTAGCCAGGAGCCCTCGAGGATCTCTTGCCGAACAAAGAAAAACGACGCCAGCTGATTAAAGACTTCATGGAATTGGAATTCGCTCCAGTGTCCTGCGGAATCACATAGGAGTTCCATCAACCAAGACGGGACACCGTTCTGGGATGGGCCTAATAATCCCCGTTCGCCAGTTTTTGTCCAGTAAGGCTTTTCTGTGCAGGCCCTTCGAAATAAGTCTTTGGAGAGGTTTGTTGGGTCCAGAAAACACAAAAGGTGCAGAAACCTAGCAGTGTTCTCAGGTATCGCGGTAATAGAAACTCTCCATGCCGCAAAAACCGACATGTTATACCCAGTCAGCTTTGAGGGGGTTTTCCCAAGTGACCTCTTGTAAAGCTCTTCCCTATTAGTTTTGTAGAGATCCAGGTAGAGCTGGAGGCCGGCTGGATTTTGGATATAGCTAGGATCATTAAAACATTAATTAGCTACATAAATTTTCTACTGATGAGCTGGATTTCTAAGAAAGTATTCTCTAGTTGGATCATGTGGATTTAGGTATATCTCCAAAAGAAAGCGGTGACTCACCCGCCCGCAAGATCCACGGCAAGCGCGATGTAATCAAGGGAATAAACAATCTCATCGGCGCAATCAACTTGTTCTTGCGTGGGATCCTGAATGCCAGCGTGATACAGCAATAGATCCCTCGCGCTCTCAAGAGGTAGTCCTTCAATTTTGAAGTACTTTTGTCCGAGGCGGTAGGCTGCCTTACGGCGGGAAGACAGCAGAATATGGCCGTTGGAATCAGACGGCATGGATTTTTCGAGCTCTTCGAACAATTCGTCGTCATCCGCTTGGTCGAATATCATTAGCCAAGACTGATTTCTTCGCAGTAACTCTTGCTTAACTGCATTCACATCCGATTCTAACTCGGATTTATATTTACCCACAGCTCGGTCAGACGATGGGGCTGCCTGATGCGGTGGCAAACGGAGGCCGAGCAAACTGGCCGCGAGTTTGAAGCTAGCAGTTAGGTCGGTTCGGCTTCTTGCATCAATCCACAATACTACCCCGAAGCTTTCTCGTCTTGACCATGCGTATTGAAGTGCTAGCTGGGTTTTCCCGGACCCGCCAAGACCTAGGAGGCAGACGACTCGGCTCCTATGATGGTTGATAACGGTTTGAAAATGAGAATGAATCTGATCGAGTTCTTCTCTGAAGACAAAGTAGGGCACAGGGGCTTTTCCGATCCGGTCTAACTGATAGAAAGAATTTTCAAAAGGCCGTGATCGGTTGTCAGTGATAATTAGCGCCTTAGAAGTAGTGCCGATGCCCTGCGGAGGCCAAGTATTATCGTTGTCGATTGTTGGAGTGCGATTATGGTCTAATTTCCAATGAGAAGACTTCGGCGAGTGGCTTGGACCAGGAGTCTGCACTCGTAGTGAAGGTGGTGATTCGCCTACGTGAATTCCACCAAGCGCTCTAACACACGCTCGAAGCTGCCTGAGAGTGGAATCATACATGAGGTAGCCAATCGTATTGCTGATCATAATGTCAGCCTTGTGCCATTCTTCGAGCTGCACTTTATCTACCCCTCGAGTCACATTGAACCGGAAATATTTCCCGTCGAACTTCTGTCCGGGAGAGCAGAAGGCTTCCTCGAACCAACTCGCGCTTTTTTCAGTATCAGTCGCAATCTTTCCACAAGCTTTACCTACTGAGGCGAGTGTATCATCTATAATGATCGAAGTCGGTATCCCGGTACCGACGCTAACAATAGCGGAGATCTCCTCAGATGGAAATTCGGCCAGAACTTCTTGAACCAGCTCATATGTTGGGTTGTTGGCCCGTAAAGCACCGTCGCGGAATTGTAAGCCATTGCTGAAGGTGATAGGATCAAAAAACATTGGCGCCGCTGAAGTAGCTCGACCCGCCTCCCAAATAGTACAATGTATACGATCCTCACGCTTGGAAGCATAACTCCGTAGTCGTACAGTTTGAGTGTTAGATAAGCTCGCACATACAAACCTATTACTGGTCAATAACTACCAAGGCTTTCATGTGACTACCGAGAGAAGGTGTACTCACACTTTGCACCTAGTATTCTCCTGATACAAGGGGGCATTCTCGTCCTTAAAGACTTCAGAAGCAAGCCGTTTGATTTCTTGTTCGAGAAGCTTGTGATCATACGGAGCTTGGCCAAGCACATTCAAAAATAAGCGGTGAAATAATTTCGCCCTCATCCGAGGTTTGAATATTAGCTTTGACAGGTCCAGATAAGCGTCTATGCATGTTTGCACATCCATTTCCTTCCAAAGACAGTCCATTGTTAGCACTCGGACGTTGGCAGAAGAGTATGTGGACTGACAAAAAGCCCCAGCATAATAGCAATTAATCCTCCTGTGCTTGTTCCAGCAATGAAATCAAAAACGTCACATGGTTTTGGGGGCTTTTCCGGGTTCATAAGGTATAGCAATCGCTTTAGGATAGTAAGCGTCACCAACCCTCGAACACCGCCACCGTCTGAATGCACTTCGTTTAGTTGGATAGCACAATACAAAGGAGACAGAGGTATTACCCAGTGCAAGAAGACGCAAACCCGGCATGTTAATACCGTAGGTAGTTAAGTATAAAGTGTTGGAACATTGCCTGGCGGAGGGATTCACGCGTTGTGAGTGTGCAAGGCTGTCGTGTCCATATAAGGATATTAGTTAAGATAAACAGATTCCAGCATCGACGTGAGGAGGTTACAGCAATTGTTCCTCTCAAAAGAATGGTGCTTCTACCAGTATGTCTGAACAAAGTACTGAACTGCAATGAGGCAACTGTGGAATGGAGACCGGACCCATGAGCGAACCCACCACCTCCCATGCAATGTCTCACTTGGGGAAAGCTGACAAGGGACCCGGTCGACGCTAGACAGGAACAGAGGGGTAGGCTTGGCAACAAGACAAAATGGAATCCCTGTCGGCTTGTCTGGGGCAAGACGCGGAAACATTAGATGAGTGTGGATAGTGTGAGTATTGTTAGGCGCCTGTGATGAAGTCTGTAATCCGTTAATGTACTAGTACGGAGTATTACTTATCACTCTGGCTACCTAAAGTGGGTCCCACAGACCCCTTGCACCTGACAGGTATGTTACGAAGTACCTAAGTAAATCAAGTCACATGATCAGCCAGCTTACTTCTATAAAGAACACCAATCGTAACAATACATCTTACTAATAATCATGAATCTTCTGAAGCCACTATTACATGCACTAATATCAAGGTCCTGAATCCCACCCAATATTATGTAATTATACTGTATAATCATATAAGCGGCAAGCTGCCAATTCTGATCGCTAACGCGGGATTGGCGAAACTGACGATTTAGGCGAGGCTATTTAGATATACTGTAAAAGCCATAGATCGCTCCCCAAGTTGAAGAAGGGGGTTAGATCCATACGGTCCCCCTGACTGCATAAAACATTACTACAATGTGAATATGTACCAAACCCTTGAACAAAAGCTCTTGTTACAGTCAAGGGGGAGACGAAGGTCTTAACCCTATATTCAGTCCAGTCGAAAGTCTCCTGATATACCCCAATAGCTTCGCTTCTCTCTATATATCTCGGTCTCGCTTTCGCTTTTCCTTGTTGGGGATCATGGCAATAGGAAAGTGGAAGTTCTGTTACAACTATATTCATGATTCGGTTGAAGCACATGAGATTTGATGCCTGGCACATTACACTGCGCGGATACCGCATGGTGCTTATCTTTTCCCATCGTTGCTTACTTTTTTACATCTACCCCGTCTATATACTCTATCAAGAGCTCTTGACAAGTTGACTGCCCTGGACCAGGCAGTGCATACTGCATCGTAGGTACCCACAACTTTTCGTGCTTTAATCCCTGTACTGTAGGAGGCTGTAGTGGAGATAGGTAGAACAAGATAGAACTACACTAGCAGGACGAAACGAGGCAGCCAAGGGATCGAGGCTGAAGGGTATGCAAGTCTGTCAAAACTAGGTGTTGGTATGCATAAACGAAGTCATGGGACATATCACTCGGAGCATTTATTTCCAGGGTTATTGTTCGCCCTGGCCGGCAGTGGGGGATGTGGGTACGCCGAGTCGCTGTTATATTTATACTGGAATGGCAGTCAATCAGCTTCTCGTGTATCCCGTACCCTACAGTACTACAATAAAACACCGGAACCGTGGTTCACCGAGTGGGACAAAGTAGGATTTATACAATTCGTAGAATAGTATATGATACTTTTAAGTAGTCTGATGAACTACCTTGGTAAATCTTAGTATATCTGGGTCTGTATACGTAACTAAGTCTCGTTCGAAGAACTACATCGCAAAGAACAAGATCATGGGGAGCGAGATCGTGGAGAACTACTGTAGATCGCGGAACACTGCGCGGCGAAGGCTTAATCTCAAAAAACTATACTATACTACATAGGTCGCTACGCCAAGAACTAGATTGTGTAAGACAGATCGCGGGCTTACGCAGTAATCGCGAATAATTAGTATAGGTGGCGAAGGGTTAAGATTTACCCTACTATAGTTATTGCCTGGGTACCTCAGTAATGTCTGTCTTCGAATCTCTATACCTGCTCAATGTGCAGGCCACTACCCATACTCCGGTTATGTATGAGGTACTGGATATCAACAATTACCTCTTTCTAGGTAGTAGTATAGTACATCATCATGATAGCACCAACATAGTTGTAAATATCTGGTGGGAGGTGTACCCGTCGCATAGTACTGTAGTAAGCATTCTCCCGGCAGCTTACCTGCAGGTCTTGGGATGGATGGGAGGCTAGCACAAGAAGGTTGCGGCGTGGGAGAACCCTTAGGGCGACGAACCGGGCAGATGCCGACCGGCGCATTTCCTAGTGCCGACACAAAAGAACGACAATGGATAGCGCAGCATCTTAGTTGGCCGGTCGAGGGCGCGGGAAAAAGTGACGTGTGCTGGCTCGGTGTCAAAAAGCGGGAGAAACCGTGAGAATAAGAGATATTAGGTTAGTTGGTTTCGGACTGGACACTTCCACGTCTTCCCATTTCTGCGCGGTTGCTCGTATGATGCAAACAAGATCAGCCCACAAGTGGCCATGTCAGCTGCTGCGTAATGGTAATTTGGAGGCCGCTGATTGGTGGAAACGCCCCTGTCAGTGACCATTTCAGCAAGTCGCAGTGGGTAACACCCGCTGGTACACACCATCAAGGCCCCTGATCTTCACCGTAGCTCGTAGCCCGCCGCCCCCAGGCACTGAGCTGGTCTGCCTGCCTGCCTTACCCTGCCCCGAGTACCTGGCCACCTTCTGCAAACAACAACCAAAACCTGAACATTATAAATTGAATTCCCTGCATGGGGAAATCACAAGATCCTATTTATACCACGAGCTCCCTACCTGTTTCAGACGCTTTTCCTTTCTCTCCTCCCTCTTGCAAACGATTTAAGACTTTAACCAAGACCTCTCCAGCCAGCTGTCATCCCATCTAGTCCACCGACTATAAGACAGACTAGCTGAAGGTAGACAAACAAACAAAGAAACCACAATGTCGCCCACATACACAATGTCCGCACACCTGTGCAAGGAAATCTACAAGTCATTCCAGAACCGCCGAACTACCACGCCCGAGCCAAGCTCTTCCAACAGCAACCAAGCCCCGTCATCATCATCGTGGACAAACCGCCGCTCGCCTTCGCCTGCCAAGCGCACCTCGGTAGACAGCGATCGCAGTGACTCGTCGGGGTCCAGCACGCCGATGTCTCGCCCGCCATCGGGTTCAAGTTGGGGTTGGGGTGGTCGTTAGACGGTCGGAACACGCCGGCAAATGAACAAACTACAAATCGCGAGCCACACCTCAGCATGGCTACCTACCAACCTATCTACGCACTTCTACTCGCACACACTTAAACGTATATCTACAAGGACTGGAACTCGGAGAACTGGCGTTCACGGAATGGCGACGGAAATACCCGGGGGGCAACTACACATTTGACATTTGACATATTGATTTCTCTTTGTTCTTCGATGGATCACGAGCGACGGGACAATTAGGGGGGCAGAAGCGAGAACATGCATAACGCACAAACAAAACCAACAACAACCAAAACCAACATACGACATGAGTTTTCTTCGTCTTCGTCTTCGGGGGAAAGGGGAGGATCTCGGCCTGAAATGCATTCAATTGGTCCATTGACACATTCGATTCGAGCGTGGCTTGGTTTGGAGAAGGGTACTGTAATCGACAGGTGGTTCGGATGGGGGACCCTGGCCTCGCGTGATACCCTCCAACAATGACGCACCACCATGAGCCCATCACGTAATCAATCGCGTGCTTCCTCCTTACATAACCTACCTAGTTAGTCTGGTAACTGTATGCATTGCGCTTCTTCCAGATAGATAATATGCAGGACTCTCTACTGTACTGTATGTCTCAGACTGCGCAGCAGCAGCAGCAGCAGCATGAAGAAATCCAATTTAATGAATCCAATCACGCTGCGCTTCGTATCAACCCCGACATGTGACTTTGACAACGTAGGTAACACAACCTGCGCACATGTGATGGGCGAAATAGAGTACCTCTTTGGACCCCTTGGTTCCGGTGCCTGACTAGACGAGTAGTCTAGGCACGAGCCGACGATAAAGACTGGGGCAGGGTTGACGCGTGTATTGTAGTACACGTAGGTTATTCCCACGTCGATCCATTCATTCACGCACACCCCACGTTCTCACAAGGGGGTTTTATACAGCAGTATGTATAGGAAGATGCTTACTCATCGACGATCCCAAAGTTGTAGTATAGTTACGTGAATTGAATAAAGAACAAAGCACTCTGTCCTTCCTTCCATGCCACACGATTGCTTCGCCTTGCCTGAAATAATAACCCCACCAGTTCACGTCGGTCGGTCGGTGAACCAAAACCCTCTTCCCGTCAGGTACGGTAGGTAGGCACCTGCCAGCTACCTAGGTAGGTAGGTAGCAGGTAGCTATGCTACAGTAGGTATGCACACACGCACATCACGGCACGGGATGGCATGGCATGGCATGGCATGGCGTATCAGATCATGTTCTTAGCCAGCCATGATCATATCCCGCCGGATATAAATCGCCTCGTATTCCAGCTAGCTACCTAATCTTGCCCATCTGACAGCTCATCTTGGCTTGCAGGGAGCTGGGTACCCTCTCGCGAGTACAGTACGTTGTGCAACTGCAACTCTGAAGCTTAGTTACATCATAATGACATCGGTCTAGATATGATATACTACCATGGTGATAAAGATTGATTATGCCGGTCGGTAGGTAGGTAAGTAAGTCGTTAGAGCACAAACTGGTGTCTGATCAGTCGCCTTCAGAGACTCCTAGGGAGTTAAATCATGTTCTGGATAGGTAGATTGAATGAGCCATTGAGGCTATGGCTGGGTGACGTAGATGCTGGAATGAATAGCATAACCAACCAAAGGTAGTTCCACATGAGAGCTTTCAGGCCTACAAGAATGAGAAACACAGAACAGGCTTAAAATCATGACACCGTGGTCTTGTACTCCGTCAATCATTTCTATTCTCATAATGCGTAGTACATATTATGCAGTAATCTATTGACCTGGTAGGTTATCCATCCTCATCGGGAGGAATTGTCCGTTCTATCAGAGAGTGCACCAAAGTGGTATATATACAGAGTCGTCATGTACATTATATCCAAAGTCCATCAGAGGAGCTAGGGGCACGGGCCATACTGCCCTTTCCTCCTCTGCCTGCCGTTGACTGTTGTTGACTGTCGTACCCTAACCCTAACTCTTCATGTTCCGGAAGCTTCTGGCGCGAGTACCATGCTGATTCAATGCGATACGGACCACATCCTTAGCAACGTTTTGTATGAGCA
Source organism: Xylaria telfairii (assembly GCA_022495065.1). Lineage (NCBI taxonomy): Eukaryota > Fungi > Ascomycota > Sordariomycetes > Xylariales > Xylariaceae > Xylaria > Xylaria telfairii. Next base: position 152,492 of record MU383932.1, read on the forward strand.
CGGTTCGCTCTTCGTCATTGCAATATTCCAGGAGTTTCTGGCACAAACAATGGCCAAAAGGGTCCGTCATAAGCTCAACGACGTGCTGAGTTCGTATGTGGTGCCTCCCACCTGCTCTGGGCATCATCATTTCGAGCGCGACGTTGCTGCATGACACGTTGTTGCGAATCGCGAGGCTGGCCAGCAGGCTGGTACACGGCACCATGGCCGGTGTAGTGGGTATCCATTCATGTTCATATTCTGCATGCCCATCGCTGGTAGTCCCATATTATAAGCACCATTTGGGCCATTCTGCTTGTATCCTTGGTAGTACGGATAGCCGCCTGCGGAAGAAGAGGAAACAGGAGATTGAAGAGGGGCCTGGCTTGTGGTTATCGTTGATTACGGCATTGGTTAAGGTAGACCGTAGTCGGCTACCGAGATAGCTTGCGGGGTCCATTAGGTTTAGCAAGCCAAGAGAGACAAGCTATTATAAAATAGCTGCGCTGCTATACGCCGTCGTGGTGTTGAACCCAACGATCCTCCTGATGCTAAGCCAAAGCTCGAATACCTCGAGCTTGAGCTCAACACGTAGATAACCCATCCAGGCGGCGATGAAGCGGATGGCGTTACCGGGGGACAGCAGACTGCCAGGACGTTGCCTGATCTCATCGACCTGTTCACGTAGCACTGTGCGAGCACAGTAATGTGCAAGGATTAGGAATGTGCGCATGGGACCCTGGCGCGTATGAAGGTTTTCGTCGAGACTACGCGTCAGGTCATTCGTCTTGAGGATCAGCAAGATTATGCGCGGGACCTGGCCCAGCATCGTCACAAGATCCGAGAGGAGACCTTCCTGGAGCGCGTCGCCCATCGTCTTCTTCTCTTCTTCGGACCGTGACTTTAGGATTGAGGAGCTGACTACTGTGTAATCCCGGCCAGTGATGGCGCTCGCAAATAGGGGGAATTGCTCCTCTGTGATGCCCGCTACGTCATGAGCGTGCTGCTTCATCCCTTCCATGTCTCCATCGATGACGGCGAGCCACATCTTAGCATACGAGCGTTGGAGGTGTTCGGGTATGTCTCGATACAGTCCATGGTCGTAAATGACGATCTCGAAATTTTTGCCTGCCCTCCTTTTTTCTGTTTTTCGAATCGCAATGTTTCCTCCATGAGGATCGCAATGCAGCGGCGCATTCTTCCCGAATATCATCTCGTTGAAAATGTGCGCCAAGGTAGCGGAGACTTCGTCGCGATCGATGCCGTTCGAGTCTAGATACGCGAGATCGTCTAGACGTCTGCCCGATTCATTCGCCATGACTAGAATCCTCTGCTTTGCCCATAGTACTTCTGGTATCACCAGGGGTAGCTCGGGCCGTTTCTGGAAATGCTGTTTCGTACGGATCGCATTATTTGCTTCAAGTTGAAAATCGAGCTCCTGTGGTAACGAAGCCTCCATCTCGGATGATAGCCACTCCAAGTCGTATTCGGGAAAGAATCGTTTCAGCATAGAAAAGGTGAATTTAGTCAAGGCCATGTCGAGGGGTGCCCATTGAGCCAAGCCAGGGTGCTGGACTTTGACGGCGACACGCTGCCCGGTCTCTTTCACGGTAGCCAGATGGACTTGTGCGAGCGACGCTGCTCCTATCGGTTCGTGCGCGAAGTCGGAGAAGTAGTCTGTGAGTTCCTCGCCGGTATCTCTCCTGAACATCTCCTCGATCGATTCGTATGAGGACACGGGGCATTTGTCTTGCAGCGGGACGAAGGTACTGGTCCATTCATATGGAAGAAGATATGTCATGGCGCTCTGTTTAAACCGTCAGTATTTCCACCTATTAGACGACGGGCCGGAACGCAATACCAGGTGCTGCCCCAGCTTGATGAATATGCCGCCATTCTTTTCCAACACCTTCAGGGTCCGTACGGCACATCTCTTGTGGCATTCTTTTAGTATGGTCTCCTGCTCGGCGGGGTCATCGGTTCTCTCTCTGTCGTTCAACGAAGATCGGTAACTTGTAAAGGGATTGCGTCAGCACTGTCAATTGATTATATCAACCCAGAACTCACTCATTAATACATAGAGCCAGGGTCGTGGCGACCCTTCCCGTGCGCTCAGACACATCGTACCCATATTTAACATCGTCAGTAAAGGCCAGCACTCCGGCACCGGTAGCGCCCGTTGCAGTGGCGGTTAGGACGGCAACCCTTGCCCTTCTCGGACCCCGTCTTGAAGACCCTGACGGGCCGCCGGAATATCGTTGGGAAGACGGCCGTTGGAACTTGGTATGTCTAAGAAGCTGTGTGCGGCAGCTGGCGCAAGTCCAGGGGGTGTTGCGAGCAAGACGGTTCAATGAGGCAAAAGAGAGAAGCTTCATGTTGGCAGCAGGAGACAGCACATTGAGAATGAGAGAATTGGCATGTACGGCGAGATGGTACTTAGGAATGGGTGGCGGATATGCAAGACAAAACTGGCCGAGGCATTCTCTTGTTTCTGTCACCGACCGACTTTCGCATGTGTAGACGTCCAGGGCCGTTCCAGAAGTGGATCGTCGAATGTTGAATTGAATCTGTTGAGTCGATCTAGCGCAGTCCAGTGTAGTGCAGCGTATTTTTTTTTCTCGCTCGGCATAGGTAGGTAGATCGGACAACACCTGCACTGCCACCGGTGGCACTTATGCCGACCCGTCCTGGGGTACAAGTGCTACCAGCTACCAGCTACTGGTCTAGTAGGTACGGTAAGTACCCGACAAGGTACATGTACTGTATGTTTGACAAGGGCCAACAGCTAAAGATAGGCGTGATTGGCTAGCGCTTTCCACAATGCGGGGGACTGAGCTCTTTACGCGTCCTAGAACCGAACCCGCTTTGACGCATTGAGCATGTGCGACCGCGTTCTAACGCGGGTCCTTTGTCCATGGTCTCTCAGCACCACATATTGACCATTGCATCAACAACCCATCTTCGAGAACAACAACCACCAACTACGCTCCTGACTTCTAAACCTTTGCCTCAAATCAACTCTTTGTCGTTCTTAATTCCGTGTTCAAATACCAGAGACGACATGTTAGCTACAATGTCCACCCCGATATTCAATCTGGATTTCTCCTCGCCACACCGGCCAGTAATCTCGTCGCCGCTTTCTTCATCTCCTCTACGCCCATCACAAGCCTCCCCCCCTCTTTCGCCACGCGATCCCAATACCCTTCCACGACGGGAGATACAGTCCTCCCCCATACGAGGATCATCATCCAAATTCTCCAAATACGCGTCCCGCACTGTCAAGCCAAACCCACTACGCCTAAGTCGCGAGAATGCTCAAGAGAGCAGGAGGACCCTCTTTCTGAATAATGTACGGCAGCGGGCAGATGACAGGAAGTGGGAGCAGAGAGGTGGCGACCAAGAAGTACGTCGCTCCACGTGGGTGCATATTCCTGAGATACATCTCAACTAACGGGTCCTATAGACACTCAAATTGGAATGGAACGTCTTGAACAGGCAACGGAAGCAAGAGAAAGACATGGATCTAGACGGAATTGTGTACCACGACGAACTTGACGATATCCCTGAGAACGTGTTTGAAGCACAGGCAGAGACCGACGACATGATGGTCGACGCCATTGCCCGCGAAGAAGAAGCCGAGCTAGACGCTATGCTATCACTACTTGACACCAGCTCTTCTTCGCAAACACTAGAACAGCCCAGCACGCTATCATTGTCGGATGATGAAGACTACGACAGCTTGTTCATGGACATACTGTCTCAACAAAGTACCGACTACGATACGTTTATCTCGTCGGGTGAAATGGACATGTCATAGTAATGTTGGCTCATGGAGGATTTGGTTCTCGGTATAATTTCTAATCAGGTTGGCATGGCGTTCTTGTGTACGGGGCATCATTGGCGTTGTGGGATATTTGGGGTTGTATTGTCCGGATCGGGTCATCTTACCCGTGTATACTATACATGGCCTAGTGGTATTTGGAAGCCGCAAATCCGCATGTATAAACGATTCTTGCCCAAGTTCCAAAATGATATCGCTCTTTTTCACTGTGGCGCGCAGGAGTCCTCCGGGGCGTCGAGGACTTCCTTAGCCGAAGGCATATCTCCAACTAAATCGTGGGGTGGCGATCCAGCCGCTTGCATCTAAACGCAATGGTCAGTATCTGATTATCATGCACTGACGAAACCGCCGCTTACTTTCTGCATCCGATCCACAATATACTCCCGATCCGCTGGGTTCGAGTCCGAATATGTGGGCTGTTCGAACCTGGCAACCATTTCGGCAACTAGGACTTGCTGTCCCTGGTACCGCTTAAGGTCGTCTTTCGATAATGTGTCCTTATTCTTCTCCATCCACCCGGGGTACTTATCATTTAGCTCTTTCATGGGTTCGTATAAAATCTCCTTGTTAGTCAGTTGCTCCATCATGCCCATTAATAATTTAGAAAAGTCCTCGTCGTTGCCATCGCCGCCGGGCATATCCTTCATGGCCTTCATCATCTCGGCGATGAAATCATCCTCTGATCCCTCAGCCGTAGCGGCAGCCGTTGCCTGGTCGCCCGACGCTTGCATCCTGGCCATCGTCCGTCGAATAGTCTCCTGAAAAGAGGCGTCTTGGCTAAGATCCGCAGCCATCGCCCCAGTCGAGAGTGGTATCGAAGTAGATTCATCATTTGATCCCGTTGCTTCTGCAGCTCCAAGACCCTTGAAGATGTTCTCGAATTGGGCTTGCAAATCCGGCTGTAGTTCGGTCAGGAGGAGAAACGATGTCAGGGCAAGAGCACCACTTACCGAGCCTTCTAAGTCGCCCATTAATTCTGCCATGCCGGCTTGCAGCTGTTTCTCGAACTCCTCTGCTGAGAAATCATCTAGGCCTGGTAGGGAGTTTTCGGCGTCCAAAGCGCCATCTGTCGGAGCTTGATCGACAGAGGTAGAAGCAGTAGAAGTAGTAGCAGCAGGAGCTATAGCAGGAGCTGTAGTGTTCGCAACGTCGGGCTTCGAACTCAGCCTTACGCTTGAAAACTCGTCGAGCATGTCGTCCAGATCGTCTAGATCGTCTTCATCCGGATCAGGCGCATCATCAACATTGTTTACACCCACGACAGTCTTCGGCTCCGCACTCGTGAGAGTCTTCGATTCTATGCTAGGCGCCTGATCTGGCTGTTTAGGATGATCGCCAGCTATGCCGGCCTTGTCTGTCTCCATTGCGGACCACGGTACGTGAGCGAATTCTTAAGCAAATAATTGGTTGGGGGTGAAGTATATTAGGTACAGCAATCGTAGTGACGACCGTGGTCAATATCGCAAACCCCACGAGCCCCGCGCAGGACTTCCTCTATGCACAAGGGACGTTCGTTTTCTAAGGCGCACACGTAGGAACTCGGTATATAAGATATCGAGACTGCGTAGGTACTTTTATGAAGGGTAGAATGCAGGGGCTGCTAGCCTGAGAATGACCAAGTGGGATAGATTGATGTGAACAGAAGTTGCCGAGGCGTATGTTGCCTATGTAGGTAGGTAGTCTTGGCGGGTGGTGGGTGGTGTAAGTAGCCACTGGGCAGGTATACTTACCTGGAGGTAGGTACAGGTAGCAGATCACTGGCAGCAGATACCGTAGCGTGCGGGGGGGGGTATAGAAAATAATTGCAGGTAGCATTGCCAACCAAAAATCTAGTTATTATTACAACATAATTGCTATAAAAGTTATATAAACAAAATTATCACACTTTATAAAATTTTATTATATTTATATTTATTATATAATAAATATTTATATAAAAATAAAAATTATTTATATTTTTTTATAATTTTTTTAAAAAATTATTTTTAAAAAAAAAATTTTCTAAAAAAATTATTTTTAAAAAAAAAATTTTCAAAAAAAATTATTTTCAAGAAAAATTATTTTCAAAAAAAAAATTTTAAAAAAAAATTATTTTCAAAAAAAATAAAATTATATTTTAGGTTTAAGGTGGTATTTTGCCAAGGCTATAAAACCTGCCGCTAAAGTCCTGAACTACGAATTAATTGCACTTATATTCCTGGTTTATAGGGGTGTG
>MU383933.1:0-156714 GCA_022495065.1 Xylaria telfairii
GTTTTTTTTTAAAAAAAAAAGTTTAAATATTTTAAAAGCTTTTTATTATTAACTATGTTTAAGAATTAAAAAAACGAACTGTATACTTTACCCTTAAAATATATTAATAAAAAGAGTTTATCCTTGTCTTTTTTTTTAAAATATAAATATTTAAATAAAAACGTTTTTTTAAAAAAACTAAGTTTATATATTATTATATAAATTAAAATATAACGTTAGTAGTAAATTTAAGTTATATAAATAATAATTTAAATAATTATAATGAATATTATATGTTTATTTTTAGTTTAAACAATTATATTTTTTTATAAAATTTAAACAATAAAAACTATATTTTATTGTTTTTATTACTTAAGTATATTTTTTTTTTAAAATAAAAAAAAGCCGAGGATATTAATATTTTATTTAAAGTTATAAAACATAAAAATTATAAACTATACGTAAACAAAGTATATATAATTTATTAAAACTTTATTAAGTTAAAAAATATTATTAAAATTATAAAATATTTTTATAAATTTTATAAAAGTTGTTTAGTTTTATAGTTATATTTTTATAATTAATGTTTAAATTATTAAGTTATTATTTTATAAAATAAGTTGTAGTTAAAATATTTTATATTTATAGCTATGTTTTTTAATAAAAATATAAGCGTTTTTAACTTTGTTTTAAAATAGTTAAATTAAAAAAGTATAATATAATAATAATTTATATTATATAAATAAATATATATTATTTTATATAATAAAAAAACAAATATAAATATAATAACTGTTTTAATTTTATTAGTTTTTTTTTAATTATTTTTAATTAATATAAATTTATTAGCTTTAACTAGCTTTATTATATATTATAATAATTAATAATTTTAATATTATATTAACTAAGTTATATAATTATATATTATTTTAAAAAACATAAGTATAATTATTATTAAAGCTTATAAGTTTTATTTATTTTTATACTTAGTTAATACTCCTTTGTTAAAAGACTTTAAAAGCGATATTTTTAATATTTATTATTTAATATTTAATTTATATATTTATCTTTTACTATGTTTTCTCGGCTAATTAATACTAGCGATTTTTATTACAACTTTTATAAATCTGTGCCGGTTTAGTAAGTAGCCTCGGCATGTTTGTAGTTGGAATTAAACCCTTGACTTTTCGCTTTTATAATCGTATAGCGTAGCGTTGTATGCTTTGTGTGGGCCGCGGTAGGAAATTGGCGCGTTAATTAGTTCGAAACTGCGTGCTCTACCTACTGTACTAACTAGGTTGTGTAATTATGTATTGTCCCGGAGGACATGGGTGCAATTGTTATTAGGGCCTATGGGTTTTATCCACCCCTATAGTACAAGGATAGCACGTGACTTGGAGGTATTTTCAGGTGGCTGATGCTTAGTACTCCGTACGGAAGGTTTCCTTTACTATTACTCCTTATGGTTAATGTTATTACTTTATACCCTAATAACTACTCTCTATATTATATTGTAACAAGCCTCCCTTTTCCTTTTCCCTTTATCCGTACTCCGTAGATTTTTACGCAAATACAACACCTATTGGTGAAGCCTTGCCTTCATTAGCGTGCCAAGTGTCACTATTAACACGCAACCTGTCGGGGATACGCGGGCCGAAGATGACCAGTTGGATTTGTTATAGCTCTGACTGCGCTCTGTTCTTCTAGTCTACAATTTGGACTAATTAGGGCACAATTAACTTAGGGTAATGGATATATGGCCTCAGGGTTTCTGCCGAAGAAGTAAGAGAATAGAAGAGCAATACTGCAGAAGTTAAGTTAAGTGCAGAAATATTATAAAAGTATTCTGTATTCCGCTTACTGTATTAGGTCTACAGTAAACAAGGGACGCTATCTAAATTAAGTTAGTTTGAAAAAGCAAGGGCTCAGGGGTGCCAAGGGAGCCTTACCACTTGCCACAGCCTGCAGCCTACAAAGCCACCTGCCTCACCACACATGCCACCGCCATACCAGGTTACATTAGGTGTGGGCAGTCCGCGCCTGTATAAGTGGCCTGTTTATTACAGTAGGTAAGTGGTCTGTTTAGGAGTGGCCTGTTTATTAGTAGTTTATGCGAATGGCCTGCGCAAATGGCCTGAGGCGAGGACTGTTTCCGCCAGAAAACCTCCAGATGTCCGGGTCTAGAACTCATCTTCCACGATAGTTGAACACTCTTGATTGCTAACTTCACTTCTATCCACTAGGAGGATGTCATTCTGAACGGCGACTTTCATTGGGATAGAGCAGTCCAGACTGTTCGTTCCACCCTAATTCAAATCATCGACGGTATTATCTCGCAAGATCAAGCCTACCGTAATCCGTAGACTGCGGCGCACCAATAATCCAAGGTGTCTTTTAGTCCCCGCGTGCAACACTGACGTTGATCCGTTAGTTGACCGCTATTCCAGGAGCCTTGAAGTTGCGTATCCCCTTGACGCCACTCTTGCATGCTTGGTTTTGGTGCTGATAATTGGATTGTTTAATTGATCGCGGCGCTTTTCCTGGCGGTGTACTGTCCTCTTGTATGAATGTAAGCTTATAAGCATGGACAACGTGTTGTAGTAAATTGAGGAACGTGCTTTCGAGTGATAGGAGCTGTAACCTGCTATAAACGCAGAATAGTTGCTATGAGGGGTTTTACGAAGTGAGAAATGTATACATGTGAAGTTTCCACCAAATATAATAGCTAAAGTACCATTCATTTCCCATTATGTGATGTAGAGATCTCGCCAGTCTAGCAACTCGCTAATCGTATAGGGATCTATCGGATCAAGCGAGACGATCCTTTATTCGTGGATCTTTGGGACGGCCTATATTTGTTTCGACGCCACAGATGGGTCTGAGCGATAAAAAGACCATTCAGCCGCTTATGTCAATGACCGTTGTACAAGCTCGCCATCAGCCTCACACCCATAAACAAGCGATACTAGGCGTACAGGAACTACTAAAAAATGAGCAGATCCGACCTACGATTACTATGTCTCTCATTGTAGGCTCACGTGACGAAAGTGTTACACCAAGAGGCTGCGTGCTAAAGAATGTTCCAAAGCCTAGAGCCGCCTCAACGCACACCGTGATGAATTGTCCGCCGCTTCGCGTTTGATTTGGAACTCTACATCCAAGTCCCACTTACCCTCTCATCCTATGTACCTCTAGAGCTCGTAAATATGGTAGAGGCACATGCTATTTAGTGTTGAGCATAGCTATAAATATCTCCATCACTGCCCAACTGTTTTGGCAAGGGTTCTCTCATATATCGGTATAAAAAACATTTTGCTTATATCTATTCAGATTTTACTTTTCCAAGTTTGCCAGTACCTTCACTTCTTCAAACCATAGGCGTGTATAATCTTTGTTCTCATCCCCGTCGCTGAACATAATGTCGCTGAAAACATCTCGATGGTTCAATATTTTAAGCCCGAACAGGGGTTTCGACGACCGGATTATTGACACCTCGTTATATCATCTATACTCCATCTGGCTTTTCACCTTTAGTGACTTAAAAACCATCTTATTCCCTCAGACGATCTTTGGGATTCTCACCGCCCTGTCACAGATCCAATTAGGCAAGGTAACATCCGACGATACCGATGCTTACGAAGTCCTCTATCGAATCCCGATAGTCATGTTCTGGGTTTGGGTAAGCCGTTTATTAACTCCTTAAATAACCACCTACTACTGGTAATTAATGGCTTCTGTTTCTTGTAGATTCACCTCCTCCCTGTAGACATCCACAATCAGCAACAACCCAATGGCATCCTCGAAGACAAGATCAATAAACCATGGCGCCCACTCCCTTCCAACCGTTGCACCCTCACCCAAGCGCGGTATGCAATGCTCTTCTTCTATGGACTCGCTGCCATCATAAGCTATCAGATTGGCCCGCTTCGCTGGAGTGCCAGCATCATGGCTTTAGGTACATATTTCTTTTGGAAGAACCCAAAGCTCTTATTGATTCTAATCGGAAATCCCAGGAACTGGGTATAATTCTCTCGGAGGCTCCGATGTGAATCCGTTTGTTCGAAACTTCATAGTTTCCCTCGGCTATGCGGCCTTTGGTCTTGGAGCCTTGGAAATCGCACAGCACGATTCATTGAACTTTGGGTCGCAAGGCAGTATCAAATTGCCAAGTATTCCATCTCTTGAGGCTTGGGTTATACTGCTGACTCTAGTGATTCTAACTACAATACAAGTCCAAGACATGGAAGACCAAGAGGGCGACGTACTCAGGGGGCGTCGGTCTCTGCCACTTCAGATTGGGGATGGCCTGACTCGTTGTGTCACTGCCGTTTTTATGGCTATTTGGGGCTTGCTGTGCCCCTATTTCTGGGGTTGTGGTTGGTTTGGATACGCCATCGCTACACCTTTAGCATATCTGGTGGCGCTGAGGAGCATGGTGTATCGGACGGTCGAACACGACAAGACTACACACAGGATTTGGAATATGTGGATTGCCGGCTTATATTTAATACCTCTTCTCAGCGCTGAGTACCACAGCGGGCTTGGGTTTACCTTGGAAACGAATTGATTATTCAACAAACTGGTTGATTAATGAATTCTAGTGCGAACCCTAGCTGCATAGAATAACACTTCTCTAGGGCTATTATTGCTACAAGCTATGTCAAGCAGGTGTACTATTGTTATCCCCGATAGAACGGACTATTTGATAAGGGAGAATGCATGGGGTGACTGAATTACGAGGACATAAGAAACCAGAGATTTATTTGAAAGTTTTATTAGACTCAGTAAGTGAGTCTAACGAGCTACATGACATTTCCTACTACACATCTCGTCGCTTATAGCGGTTTTAGAACTAGATGGAAGAAATCTGTTGTACTAAAGAGAAGGAAGGCCGTAAGCAGTTAGTTAGCTATGGCTCTCTATATAATGTCAGTCTCCCTTGAAAAATTAGTAAGTTTGCATATAGCGGTATCCCTTTTGCTCGGCAATTAATAAGGGAAACATAGCCTTCATTGGTGACCTACTCACCCAGCGCCTTCCTAGTTACTACGATAATAATTGAGTGAGTCAGACGCTGTGTCACCGGCTCGATCCAGTCAACTTTGCTATGGCCATCACCATCTTAATGACAAAGATAAGGCACGTATGTATATAGACAGACGTAACGCAGGATCCGATTAGACCTTCGCGCAACAATAGAAGCCAGCGCACGCTTCTACTTGAGATCCTTATAAAGTTCAAACTGGATATTATCTTCTTCCCCATCGCGTAGCACCGTATTAACTGGCCTTTTGTATCTTTGTCGCCCGTAAGACGACGGAAACACTCGAGCCATTTGCGACCGTGATACGAGATTTTGCTATTGGGCCTATAACGATGGACGGGGCTGTAAAGATGTTCGCAAGCCAGTATCCGACATATAGGGATCAAGCGTCATATAATTAGAAGCTCAAGTACATCTGTAATGTTAAGATTGGAAGAAATAGCGGGAAAAGGAAGGGATGAATACTTGGGTATCTTGATATTACTGTAACGATCAGCTAAAAGGCGGTGTTTGAAGGACCTCCATAACGAATCAAGGAACTTGTTGGCCCCTTCTGCTTACTACGTATGTTAAATAAGACCTAAGCCTTTTTTACTCCCTAATCTTCGTACTATCTCGGTGATAAAGTGGGGCTTTCATAATGAAGCTATCGAGACGCTTTTTGATTACTTATCAGTCCAACGCCATTAACTAGCTAGGCTTACAAATCCTTCGTCCGCGACTCCGGCTTGTTGTCTCGGTAATCAATTAAACCTATTTTCAGATAGGCTCTGTACAAAGTAGATATTGGTACGCGGCTAAGGCCAAGCGCCAACGCCTGTTAGCCTCGCGAGAAGGCATAATACAATTTGAAGCTAGTACTATTGGTCAGCGAGGATAGCAAGGCCTACTATCGGAGGCAGTCAGAAAGAGGCAGGTTAGAGGCATGGGGCCCAAGGTCTGTCTATAAATAAATGTAAACCAAAAGAGAATTATTAGCTGAATATGAACACTGCCCCAGACCCTTCAGTACGAGTCCTTGTCACAGTTATAAAGATCGTGGCTTTCCCGCTTTGAATTTACGCTTCACAGGACATTAGACCAGAACCCATCGATTTATACGGCACATTATAATCATCATGCATTCTCCTTCATTCCTCTTTCTGACCACCTGGGCAATGGCAACCGTCATTGAATCACGGATTATCACCACTAAAGTTACTCCATCTTACTGGCGAGCAACATTTTCGAACCCGCCGTTCAACTTGATGGACAATGGCTTTTTCGAAGATTTCTACTCCCTCGTCGATAACATCGCGGGAGACCCAGATGTCAAGGTCGTTGTCTTTGACTCCAACGTGGAACATTTCTTCATTGCCCACTTCGATGTTCTGAATCCAGTCTCGCCCGAATTTACTGGACCAGCCTATTGGGGGAATATTACACGTCTGGCCAATCTTCCAGTGTTGACTATCGCCGCGATTGAAGGAATAGCCCGTGGTGGCGGTGCCGAGCTAGCAGCCGCCCTAGATGTACGATTTGGTAGCAAGGGAAAGGCTATTCTTGGGCAATTTGAAGTTGGTACCGGTAAGTTATGACTAGTATCTCATATTTTAATAGACCGGCACTTACAACTGGTGCTCAGGAGCGTTCCCTGGCGGTGGAGGACTGCGAATGCTGCCCAGGCTGACTGGCCGTGGTCGAGCACTTGAGATTGTGCTTGGTGCCGACGATTTTGATGCTGATACAGCCGCTCTTTACGGATGTGAGTTGCTCAACACCCGGTATCGCAGATATTTGCTCAACTAACTCGCCTCGTACCAAAGGGATTAACCGTGCAATTCCTGATCACCAATTTGCCGGCTTCGTTGATAGATTTGCTCGTCGCGTAGCGGGCTGGGACCGCTATGGAATCAATTATGCCAAGAACATCATCAATAAATCGGGGTTTCCTACTGTTGAGGAGGTTTACTCTGACTTTGTGGCTTTTGAGGCAGCCGTTAGCCAGGGAGCGGTGCCGGCGAGGGTGAAAGCTTTGGCTGAGGCTGGCTTACAGTCAAACGTCACGTTTGAGATTGAACTAAGCAGCGAGGAATTACGCTTCGTAGGCCCCGGGCCTTGGAATGTGTGAGCCCCTTTTATATAATGCTCGTTTCTCTGCGATTAGCAGCGGCATTTCCGAGGCACATATTGTTGTAACAGGGGAGGCTACTACACTCCACTCTCATATATATATTACGAGATCCCCTGTAGCCGCCGGGGATATGTTCTCTCCTTTCAATCAGCTCACATAGCACTTTTCATCTATATACTTGTTTAACTATCCCTATGATGTGACAAATATATATACTCGTAAAACCTAACCCTTAATATGAAGCTCCCTACAAGCTTGTTGCAGCTAGTCATAAATAAACCTTCTATACTACGTATGCCGACGCTTTTGAGAATCTTCCTAGGCACCTAAAATAAACATTCCTATTCGCCCTTTTTGTATCATGCTAACAGACTGTTTAAGTACCGGCATGGTAAATTTAACTTTATTCAAATGAAGCCTTCTTAAGATTTACATTTTTCCTTTCTTTGACGAAAGCAAACCGGGTTTCAATTCGCATTTTCAATAACTATATTCACACTCAACACAAAGGGTTGACATTAACCAGCAAAGGAAAGCAGTTAGTTACCATTCCGGGTAAACTCTACACTGGTAATACATGTCTCACGGGTGTAGACGGGAGCAAAATCTAAAACATAAAATTTTACAGTACTATTCGCACCATATAAAGTTCCGATCCCCCCTTTATTCTACCCCTTGTTATTCTACCTCTTTTACCTCCTCCATTTAGCCTATCCCCTCGTGCTTCCTTTTTTAGGTGGAGGGGTTGCGTGTGTGTATGTGTGCCTAGGTATATATGTGTAGAAATAGTTAGTTGCCTAGCTGATAGACCAGGCAACCATGGCTAACCTCCAAAGAAGTTCCTGCAGAATATGAAAAGAAGTTAAAGAGTACACAGAAATAAACGCCTAATATAGATAAAATCGAAAATAAAACTCCTAAACATAGTCTTACGGTTGCAGTTTTACCTAAAATATGATATTATCGACTTAGTTTGTCAGACTCTTACAATTCATAATTTTTATTAATAAGGTATTTTAAGTTCGGGGTGGCTAGGTGATGCACCCACAGGGAATTAACCACTAACCACCCTCACTATTAACGGGAATGCCCAGAGGTGAAGTTGAAGCCTAGCTATACAAGCAGTAGCTTTGTGCGGCCACTCCAGGAGGTGACCCGGCAAGCCTCGCTTAGACCCGGGTTGCTATTTATTTTGACGAATTGCCTAGGTTGTGATATACACAATACTCACAACGAGCTGGTATCCCGACGTGGTCTACCATTTTCAAAGTGAGATTTTTGTTCACTTGCTGCATCTTGCGAAGCTTTGCTAAGTGGCCACAGCCGCTGTGCTTAACGGAAGCATTGCAAGACGGACACTTCGCCGGATGACCCATTTCAAACCAGGTTTTAATACAGTCATATCCGAATGCGTGACCACAGGGTAGAATTGTAAATGCTTCAACATTCTTATCGGGAGGCTTATATACAGAAAGTTGTGACTTGCAGATGGCGCAATTTGCTTTGATTTCACCACCGCTTGCTAGGATGCCGATCCATTCAAGCGTCTGGTTGTTATCATGTGGTGCCATTGTTTGAATTGTGTGAAAGAGATTTATTGAAGGGCGGGATGTAAGAAGGTCAGTATAATCAATACTTTTTCAGATTGTGTTATTTTGATATGTAGTGAGTGTAGGTTGATGACTTTGTCTTGTTAAAGATAATTTAATTAGAAGCTAGGCAGAGACCTTTTAAGTACTTTTTACGGCCAGCGAAACAGCCCTTTAGTTTAAAAACAGGCGACTAGATAGAGAGGACTTAGTCTTTCAATATGAATTGCTGGTGGGCATCTAAACAAAGGACAAAGGCTGACGCACCATTACCATCCGACTGCGTGTAGGAAATTCTCAACAGGGAGAACAATACATTTAGTTTAACTACCTAAGTCACCACTTTCATGAATCCTCGCGTATTAGCTCGGGTTTGAAGTGTAGGATTCTGGGTAACCGTGATCGTTCATGTTTTGCTACCTGACTGATTGTTGATTGAATCTAGGATCTGGAATGTGTAGTAGCTTTCAACATCTCGTAAAGACTAGGATAGTACAGAAACGTTGTTGATATTTGTTGAAATAAGGGAGTAAGGTACACTCCTATCTCCTGTATATATGTACCGACAGGTCCCCCGGGCCCTTCGGGCCCTTTCTCTTCCTCTCTTCATCCTGAATACAACCACTTATCTGCTACACTTGTATGTGTCTCCACTATGTTTGACAATATTTACTATAAAATGATAATTATAATGAGATGTTTTAATCTACCTAGTTAGCAGATAATATATGGTTCCTCAACATGTACTGTCTTGTGTACTTAAGTCTGCGGAAATATGTTCTAAAATATCAACCCCATCTAAACTATATGAATTTAGAAGTGTTTGAATGAATTTATAAAGAGAATCTGTGTTTATGTGTGCAACTCACGGCTATTGTCTAAGATATTACCTGGAATCAACGAAACTGGTGCATTGCTAATCATCGCTGGGAGCATCATCGGCGCACCCACGTCGGGTCCTGACACTGAGCACTGGGTCTGGAACAACGGCGAGCTCATCCGCGCTGCCAATCTGATATCTATATTCATGTATCAACAATAGGACACCAAATTCAATTATCCCCAACAATGAAATAGCCGCATCTCAAAATTTAAGAACTGCCTGATGATCCGCGACTTGTGTGAGGTTCTCCAAAGGGTAATAAGGGGCGCGCACTAATATAATCCTTTTTCAACCTATCGGTGCGTAAAAACTGAACTTATGGTGAGGATCATACTTGTTCTTGAGTGCAAGTAAGCGCTGTTGTCGTTCCTGTTCATACCCGTACCAATTCTCTCGTGTTTCGTCCCCAAAGGCATAGTTTACATAAGTGTGCAGTTCAGATCGCCCTGTACCTTCGTAAAGAATCTTTCTAAGACTTTTCCCAAAGTCTGTTGCTTTCATATCAATTTCAGGCCCTGAAGGTACCCAGTTAATAACTGGAGAAACGAGGATATTGTCATCTCGAAAAGGATAAGCAGTCGATTCTCCAGGTATGGCTTTGACCCCCTTGAGAGGATAGCCCTCGAACAGAAAATGGGAGCCGTTCAGTTCAGGGGTCTTGTGCGTAACATCAGCGAATAAATCGTAAACCTCTCGCATTGACTGGACGTTGTATTCTTTTATGTCGATAGGAAAACGGGTATTGGCCAGTCCACGATGTTGACAGGGAGCGGCCTCGCTATCCCAGCCGATCCACCGAGGCACATCAAGATATATCCCACTACCAGTACCCGTGGTGGAGGGCCCGAGCTCATGAAAGGGCTTCGTATAAACCGAGTCGACGGATGTTGCCCCTTCTTGAAGTATCCAAAACATAGTGATAGGCTAAGGAGAGGATGGCATTAGAAGAAGCCTGAAGCAAAAGGTAAGTTCCTATTGGTGTACTTGCCTTCGAGTTGATCTCTGGAATATTCGTGAAGAATCCGTAATTAAGTATGTTCACAGGTGGCGACCCGTTATTTAATAGATGAACATTCAGGCTATCATAGAACACTTCTACCTTATCGCTTGTAAAGGTGAACATCTCGTAAGCCCAGTCGGGGTGCTGAACGTCATAGATTTTCATGGTAACCGAAGTCACGATGCCGAAATTATGGCCAGCTCCTTGGACTGCCCACCACAGATCGGAAGTGTTATCAATAGTGGTTATATCGCCAGAAGCCAAGACAATGTTCATAGAGATGAACTGGTCAGATACAAGTCCATGTCGGCCTTGTAATATGCCATGACCTCCCCCTAAGCCGGGCCCGAGAAGACTGGTGCATTCACACCCACCTGTGACTAGGGCCCCCAACACGAAGGTTAGTTACTAAAATGCAATCGTGTATAGAGTAACATACCGGTCTGTTTCCCAGCTGCCCAGAGAGCATGAGTTACGGTCTTCGACAAGGCGCCCCCACCTATCTGAGCAGAGTCTTCGTTGATTTTAATCGTGTTCAGTTGATGCATCCAGATCCCGATCCCATCACTTATCTGGGAGAGGGTAATAATTGCACCATGACCCCCAGCGATTGCAATATAAGGTATGTTCTTTTCGTTCGCGTATTTGACCTTTATATGTAAGCATAGGACATTATTTGTATGCCGCCCTCTATGAGTACATACGATCTCGGCGACGTCATCTTCGACGCTAGGCGCGACAACGAGGTTAATACCTGGGGCATCGAAAGCAGACCACCTCAACGTTGCTTGGGCGAATCCGTCGGAGCCCGGAGGGTATATCTGGGCGCCCGGTGATAGTCTATTGGCGAGTTCACCTGTAGTGTTGCGTAAATAAATAGAATCGAGCCATTGGGTGCCAAGGTTGTCTTGACAGACAGCGGATAAACCCCAAGCAACGATGGCGGCCACAACCTCCACCTGGAGCCACCGATACAATCGGTAATGTTGAAACATGGGGACCAACAAGAAGACAACTTTCCCGCGATGGGGGTTTGATCGATTCTATTCCACGTCCTCGCGGGATGATGTATAGAAATTATGGCATGACATGGCTTAGAAGAACCCGTGAGTAGCAGAGACAATAAAGGAAATCCAGTGAGGGGTTGATCGGGGAGCATTGATTCGTGGCAGTGGGTGCGTGTATGCTGTGGTCAGCTTCAGCATTCACTGTATTCAATGTACTGTGCCCTCACTCTCCCCCGTAGAAATTTGGAACCAAAGATAGAGTTATTTTGTTTCGGGACAGCATGATGCCGCATAGTTAACCCATGTTTACATATGTCCACTTATATTCACCCATGTCTACATATCTTCTGCTGTAGATAATGTACTGTCTCTATTGACCTTGACTAGGCTACGACTCACAGGTGATATGTACATGCCAATCTTAATGTCGTTGGATTAATTGACCTACCTTTCTACCAATTCAATTAGTGTATGTGCATCATGCAAATGCCAGGGTCAATTACAACTGGAGATTGAATAGGCGACTCTGTCAATAGCTTAGAAGCAAGTCAGCACTGCCAGTGCTTCTCAAAGCCGTATATAAGTCCAATGCGGCGCATATCACTCTAATGTGATATTTTAATAATACTCTTAGATTTCCTTTGTCTTTTTAGTTATTGACCCCCCGCAAGTATCCTCCGAGTTGATGGTATCAGATCTTTTAAGGTCGTTTTTGGCCACGACCTGATACTTCGGGTAAGGAAATCATCTACATCAATAGGGTAACTGATTACTAAACCCGGTTGCCAGCAGTTGATAGAATCAAAAGAGTTCTTGTTATCGCTTTGTCTGTGCATACCTTCTAAAACGATATAGGCGAAAACCCAGAATGCTCTCTGATTATCGAAGTGTTGTGTGCAGTAGAAGAGCTGCCAAGGACCGAGATCGGCCGAGATCACGAGGGCGCGGGGCACGTCAAACCACAAATTTCATGGTGGGGCGGGGGAGGGGTGAACATCGCCTACACCAATAACTAGTACTGGTCGGGTATAGCAAGTTGCTGCACTATGAGGTCGTCACCCCGCCAAAAGGAGCAACAATTCCAGTGTGTACTATGGACATATCTTTAATGTCGGTGAATTCAGCGATGGGTGGAAAAGAGGCCCAATGGAGGGAGATATTCGAGGGCGTGAGCATCAAAATAAAGGGGGATTGAGGGGCACCCGAGATGGCCAAATGGACGAGAGATATGCAGAAGTAAGCAGCTAAATAGTAGTTTATTTCCAATACAAAATGTTTAAAGATATTAAGAACCCCTAAGAAAAGATATTCCAATGATTCCCTACTATGGTCTCCGCGAAAATAAGCTGTTGATTGAAGTCGCCCGCCCATACATCATGGAGAGTCGCAGCACCAGTAAGAGCTGCACCAATAACTCAGAAATAATTAATAAAGGCCTTTCTTCATAATGACGAAGAATATCAAGCCTCCGTCAAGGGTAACTTGGTATATGACTAATCCCCACGCCCCAAATTGAATTTCAACATGCATTTCGCTGAAGCAGAAACATTAAGTCCTGTATTAATGTTAGCAGGGGCAATCAACACACAAGCTACGAAGACCAACCTCAAGTCTATCCTCTGCGTAATCACTTTGGCCGCCCAAAGAGATCCTCGCCAGATGACTCTTCCTCTTTTGGCGGCTCGTGATATTCTTCGGAGCGTCAGTGGCGATGGTTTATTAGTGGGTTGGTTCAACATACCTGTTCCACTGTGCTTTTCGTAATGTACTTAAAAATCGTTACGGACCGCTTCTGTCCGATCCTCAAGGCCCGACCAATAGCTTGCTCCTCTACCGTTGGATTCCATTGAGGTTCGACGATATGAACGCGATCGGCAACAGTCAACGTCAACCTGTAGAGTTTCAATGAGCCTCCGTCGAATTATAAGAATCAAAGGATATTGGAGCATACCCTACTGCGCCGGTTGCAATAGATAGAAGTAACACATTCTGTGTGGGATCTTCGCAGAACCGTGTTAGAATTGATTGCCTGTCAGAAAAAGACGTCTGTCCATCAATTCGAAGACATGGGATGCCCCGCTGAGCTAGTAGCCTTTGTAGAATGTCTAAGGTGAGTCGCCAGGAAGTGAACACGAGGCTACAACGTAGTTAGAATCAACGAAATCATTATCAAAGTGATAATTCAATGGGTGATAGAACTGACTTTTTCGATGTCGCAGGCGATCTTTGGATATTATCGACAACGGCGTTGAGCTTAGAAGAAAAACCTGTTTGTTCTCGCAACGGCGAGTCTGCGCTAACAGCAACGCCGTTCCCAAAGTTAGCTAATGGAGTCGGTGAGACTAACCCTAATGCCGTCTTAGGTCCATAATCTAAAACTTGTGAGCACTCAGGACACACTTCAACAGTGTCCGGGGTGATGCCAATGTCCGCGTTATCGTTATAGCAATATGCACAAGGAATTTCCTCGGGTGAGTATGATTGCTTCTCTTTGGCATTCTTGGTCCCGTTATTGGCCTTCTGCACCTCTAGGGTGTGGTTGCCCTGCTAAAAGGTACCATGATTGCAAAGGCGGCGCAATTTCATGATCGTGGCAAATAGCACACAGTATTTCTTTTTCGAAGATTTCATGTTGGCGATCTCCTCAAATTCCTTCTTGCACTTACTGACTGTGTCTTCATACAGGTCTACTTCTCGGTCACTTAAAGCTATGGTGACTTCTTCAGTCGCTTGAGGAGGTAGTGATAGCAGCTCGGCCGTGCGACGGAAGCATATGGCATTCAAAAGCAATCTCAGATTTCTGAACTGTTCAGGGGACTCCTGGCTGAGAGGTTCGACAATGTGCTTCTGGAAAAAGCCGGATTCGGAGAAAGGGTGAAGGCAAAGAAATGCTAGCAACGATCGAAGATCTTCTAACGAATTCTGTATCGGAGTCCCTGTTAGGCACCACCGTCTTGAGGCCTGAATGCTGCAAGACGCTTTAAATTGTTGAGATGTATTGTTTCGAATCCAGTGGGCTGTTATGTTCGTGTTGATGTAAGTTACGGTCGTGAAGACCGGGCCGGTTTGGCTACATTACCTTCGTCTAAAACCACTCTAAACCAACTTAGTTGTTGAAGTAGTTTGTTGGATTTCTGATCGGATACCAACGTATTGTACGTAGTCAATACAACGTCATTGTCAACAATGTCCTCCGCCATTCTTGCGCGATTACTTCCATGGAAAACGCAAAGACGCAAGAGGCCAGGCTTGAGATGTCTACATGTTTTGATAGCTTGTTAATCCAACTCTTGAATATATATCTAGACATCGATAGGGGTCTTACTTTTCAATCTCTGACCTCCAGACTTCAATAACCTCTATATCTACTTAGTTTCGGGTCGTGGAGTTATGAGAAGGAGGACGTACGGGGGGACGTTGCAACAACCAGCGTCGCTCTCGTTGCAGTCGGCAGCATGGCGCTGTTATCATAACATCTGGTGAATTCAGTGGCCGCCTTCATAGAGCACACTATAGCGCTTAGCATCGTCAGCGTTTTACCGAGCCCCATGACATCAGCGTCTATACCCCCCAGGAGGGGGGCTTCGTGTTTCTTTAATGCGCTACAGCAATAAATTAACTTCGTTGGGATAGTCTGATACGGTTGTGTGAATGATATGCTTACACGCTTCCTATGGCACCTTCAAGGAGCCGGGTGGCAGATACAGCATACCCATAGTCCTCTCTTTTTAAGATAGATTTCACGCCTTCCTCTTGGTGCCTATTACATCCGTGTTAGCTTTTTAAACATAGAGCCGGGAAGAACGTCACTGGACTTTTTCAGAGGAGTTATTATTAATCCTTCCACAAGTGTTGCCTCAAGTAGCTCTGTGCACGAGGGATCTGAGCTCTGTGACGGGGCGAGATCAGCGAAGATTTCTTCCAAGCCCTGAGCGATTCTCGTGTTTTCCGACCCGCCCGTTTCGGGGCCAATTAGATGTCTCAAATCGGTTTTGATGTTATGCAGGTAAAGGTAGTGTGGGCTGATGTATTCCACGTCCAGAGGGAGGAAGTAAGGATGTTGGAGATGTATATTTCCATTTGTCATAGCATCTCCCACATTATCAAGCAGGATCTTGGGACCTAGGATATTGATAGACACATCGACTACGGTAGGTTTCTGCGCTGTTTTCTTGGGGAGCCTTTTCAATTTGTGCAACGGCAAGATAACTGTTTGTGTAATTCCTGGCAATTCGTGTAGGAGCCTCAGAGTCTTTATTGACACAAGGTCTAGGATACCAATAAGTAAGCAGGGGGCCTCACGGGCCATGCCCTCACGGGCCACCTCCTAACTACCCTAATTACGCGACAACCTCTATAAAAGACTCGCTAATTCCTCAACAACTACTGCATTTACTATTTTTATTCTATATATATTTTATTTTTTTTTTTTTTTTTTTTATTACTATACCGGCAACTTCTTAAAAAACCTGTGCGGTTAGTGCGATACGTAATGTAAAGCTTAGCATAAGTATCCGCGCTGCATTAAAAAAATAAAGTATACTGCGATTATATTTATAACGCTGCCTTAATAACGTACTAATTAAAAAAAAATTAAATTAAGATTTTTAAGTTTTATTTTTATTTTTAAAAAACTAATTAATTATTTAAATAATTAATTAAGCATGCTTAAGTTTTATATTTTTTTTTGTTAAGTTTTATTATATAGCTTAGTGTTTATTTAATATGTATAAATATATTATAATATTTAAAGAAGTTTAATATTATAGTTTTTTAAAAAGAAATCTAATTATTAAAATAGCTAAATTTAAATTTATTTATTATTTATAAATTAATAAAGCTATAATAATTAATATTAATTTTTTTTTTAATAAATTTAACGTTTTAAAAATAATTAATATCTTTATAAACTATTTTTATAATATTAATAAAATAAGTATAGCTTAAAACGTTAGTAGTAATTATTATATAATTTATAAAATTAAAAACTATATAGTTTTTAAAAAAAAAATTAAATAAAGCGAATAAATTACTGTTTTAAAATATATTTATATTAATAAAAAAATATTTTTATTATTAATTATTTTTAAAAATACTAAAGTTTAAAACTAATAATATTTTTATAAAAATATTAGTTTATAAAATAATTAATAGTTTAAATTATTGTTTAAAAACTAAACTAATATAAAAATTATATTAAATTAATTTAAAAATATTTTTATTTTTTATATATAAATTTAATATAATAATATATAAATAATTTTAATATATAATAGTTATAATTTTTATATAAATAATATTTTTTTATTAATTTATTTATTAAATAAAATTTAATTAATATTTTATAAGTTTTATTATAATTATATAATATAATTAATAAATATAGCTTTTTTTAGCTATTTAAAAAAAAAGCTTAGAAAAATCTTAAAAGCTAGGGCTAGCGCTACTTTAAAGCTTAAGCTTATTAAAAAAAAAATATTAAAAATATATTACTTAGTTAAAAAGCTTATTATAAGGCTTAAAGTAGTTAAAAATATTTAAAAAACAGCTAAAATTTATCCACGAAATTAATTAAAGCTATTATTATTAAAATATATTATATTAGAAAAAAAAAATATAACTAGAGTATAGTTTAAAATATTTATAATAAAAAAACGGCTTAAAATACTAAATTTTATTATAAAAGTATATAAAATATTTATAAAAATATTTTTAAATAATTAAAATATTTAATATACCTGCTAAAAACTAATTATTAAAATATTTATATTAAATAATACCTTATATTAGCTATTTATAAAAAAAACAATAAAAGTTTTAAACTATTAAACTATTAAAATTATATTTTTTAAAACTAAAATTAATTATTTTAAAATAAAAGCAGCTAAAAAAAAATATAACGTATAATAAAAAATAAAAATTATTTTAAAGCAGTAATTTATATAAATAATAAATATATATAAAATAAAAAAAAAATTAAGGTTATAAGTCATATATAAAAATAAAACTAATAATTACTAAATACTACAGCTTAAAAAAAAAACTATAACAGGCCAGTAGAAAAATAAAACAGAACTAGAAAATTATATTATAATAAAAAACACTAAAAACTAGCAGTTGCGATCGATTTTTATTAATATTTACAGCTTTGTTCAAGTAAGTGTAGTTGGTGGGCGAAGTAGCCCGTGAGGGCATGGCCCGTGAGGCCCCCTGCTTATTTATTATCGCCATTATCTCTGCTTCGTAAATAATAATAACTACCTTTCGGAAACACTTCAAGCTCACAGAATTAATCCCACGTAGGGATGGTGGAAAAGGTGGATATGAATGATGCATTTAGTCTCGCTTTTGCATCGCACACCTCATCGCTATTAGTTGGTGCAAATGGCGGGGGGTAATCAGCTCGACACCTACTGCGCCATAGCAAATAATTTCAAGGTTTTGACTTGATGCTACTGCATCGAGACACATAGTATCATTGTAATAAAAATCGGCATCCGTGCAATGCTGTTTAGGTAAGTCATTGCCATCGTCATTGACATCGCTATCACCAAAATTGTTAGCAATTTACTCGTAGATGTCCCCGGTTCGAACCAACGGCAGGAGAATACTGGCGTACACAAATGGCAAAGTGCAACAGGATTCCTGATATACGATACGAGGGCGTTTCACATGCTGCTTAGTGCTATGTAGCCCAGCTATATGTGATGTTCGCTTGTGTAGTGACTCTTGATCCATTGTTTGATAGATACAATCGCAAAGTTACTAGGCGACAAACGAATAGTATTAACCCTTGTGGAGAATGACATGCCGAGGACTTATAGCTCACGAGGTGATGTGTTCTATCGAAAGATAGGAAGGTTCCTTCATTGACGATGAGAAATGGCGGAATAAATTCCCCAGTTCCCCCCAGGACAGGGTGAGCTCAGACCAGGTAGTATCCTGTAAATTCAGCCCTTCGGAGGGGTGAGGCAGTGTACGTTGTGGCCAGCCAGCCATCCAGTGCCTCTAGTCCCCATTGGACACTTTGCCTAAATGTGGCTGTGTATTTTCATTCATTCGTCCAACTACATATACAGTCTGTCATAACCCAATCGGCGCGCGTGCAGATAATCTGCATACTTATACAGGCGTAACCCGCCAACAAGGCAGACTGGTCAGCACAAGCCTCATTCCACTCCATGTCTGCCTAGTTTCACGTATTAATTAGAACAAGACTCATAGCAAATTATTTTTGACCTTTTTGAACTATTTGACTACGATTATAAAGCAATAATGTGAACATAGCAACGATGCCAAGTAATACAGTATTCGAACGAGCCCTTGAAAGGTTCCGAGAAGGGCTCACCAAGGAGCAAGAGAAACAATTTCAGGTATCTTCCCTAGACCAGGTTCATGCTGAGATTCAAGACATCCAGAGTCGGCTTGGTTCAGCGAAGAAGTTGCGCAGCCTCAATAGGCTCTCCAAATTTCTTGGAGCCATGACTGAAATCGAACAACTCGTCAAGATCTTTCTCAATGTCTCGGAGGTAGTAGCATTCGTCTGGGTTAGTTAATTCTGATTTAAATCGATCATTTGCCAATTATTAATGATGTATAGGGACCAATCAAGCTCGCGCTTATGGTAGAACGCCTTTATGTAACTATATTCATCAGATGCACACTAACCCAGATCTTCAGATGGCTAGGGCGCATGTTGAGACACTTGAATGTCTCTTGGACACTTATGTTGAAGTCGGCGAAATAATTCCGGGCCTTCGACAATACGATGCACTGTTCGGAGCTGCTCCATTCGTTCTTGAGGTGCTTGAAAAATACTTTTGCGACATCCTCGAATTCCATCGTAGTGCTCTCGATGTATTTGCACGGCCATGTAAGACACATATCTGTATTGCGAGACGCAAAACTAACAAGGCCGGTGCCGTACAGCGTGGAAAAATTGCTTCGACTCGACCTGGAAGATATTCAAGACGAGGTTCAAACCTATAGTCGAAAGTTTAAAACGCCATCGAGCGCTTCTCCTAGACGAGAGATTGAATGCAGCTGTCCTGGAAATCCAGAGAAGCCGCGACCAGACAGCCGACCTGTTAGCTGAATCGTCGGGCCAGTCTACCAGTCACTTCAATAGGTTGGATGAACGTATCAAGGAAGTCTATGCCGGGCTTTCAAGCCAAATTTATGATATACGGGAGTCATCAAAAACAGAGAAGGCAATCCAGCAGCCCGTGATTCGCTCGCAGGAGATGAACTCTATCATCAACAAACTGGACCCTCCCCACTTTGAGGAAGACCAATATTCAGCATTACATTCGTGCCATCCCAAATCCGGAGAGTGGCTGTTCCAAACCCCGACTTATCAAACATGGTCACAATCTACAGCTCTACCAGACTCGGTACTATTCATACATGGTATGCCTGGGGCAGGTATGTTGTCCGGATAAAGACGATGGTTTTCGCGTTCTTACTGTAAGGGCAGGCAAAACTCTCTTGGCATCGCGGATAATTAGCCATCTGAGGCCACTGGCCGGTGCAGCCTGTTTATTCTTCTACTTCAAACGATCCGACGATACCAAAAGTTCAATGAGCAAAATGCTGCGGGTTTTTCTAGTCCAATTAATACAACAAGACCACTCCTTAGCCCCAGGCTTATATCAAAGCTGCTGCTTAGTGAGCAACGCCGATGCACGACAATTATCTACACTAAAGAATTGGGTGATCGAGCTTCTAAAGAGCCAGAGCACATGTGCAATTGTCCTTGATGGC
This sequence comes from Xylaria telfairii, assembly GCA_022495065.1. NCBI lineage: Eukaryota > Fungi > Ascomycota > Sordariomycetes > Xylariales > Xylariaceae > Xylaria > Xylaria telfairii. The sequence goes on from MU383933.1 coordinate 20,379, forward strand.
CTGGATGAATGCAATCACCATGGGAGTGGTAACGAGGCTAAAACGATCTTAGATTGGCTCTTGACCACGGTCATTCCTGTTTGTGAGAGAGGGGGTTCGAGATTACGTTTGTTGGCCTTGGGACAGAGAGACGGTGTAGTTGATAGTACCCTCTCTGCGTACCCTTCCATCCGCCTAGATACCTCAATCGCTCATTTCGACGATATCCAATCTTTTGCAAAATCTCATGCGTGGGAAATTAGCAAGAGGTTCTCACTTGACGAGAAGGAGGGAAGCGAAATTGTTCGAAAGGTCACGACGACAGCTAAAGGTGTGCTTCTGAGTCTGCATCGGTTATTACTCTCTGGCACAAACTGAGTCTTATTATTTAGGCATGTTCCTATATGCCAAGGTTGTTATGGACAATCTCATGGCCCAAGGCTCCAATGTTGAATTAGACCAAGAACTTCAGGTCAACTTCCCATCAGGGTTGGACCAAGCGTTCGCAGCCTCTCAACTTCCCCGAGGAACAATAGTTAACCATATTTTAGATACGAACGTGTCGCTTTCCGAGTGCTCGATAGCCCTTCACGGCATAAAACCCGGAAAGAGGCCGCTGCTAAGATTTTACGTTGGCTGGCTTGCGCGGTTAGGCCACTAAAGTGGAACGAGATTCAATCGCTCTTTTGCATAGACCCGCATCAAGAATACTGTAACCCAAGGAATATGCGACTCGACAATTGCAAAAGCATTTGCGGGTCATTTGTTGACATTGAGCCTAACCCAATGATTACAAATGATCATTGGCTACAAAACACCCCAGTGCTAATAAACCTTGTTCATGATACAGCTCGCCAGTATGAACACCTGTGATGCTAAAACCCACGGTTGCTAACTTTCGCAAAAGGTATCTGATCCAGGCCCGTCGCGTCGACCTGTTTGAAGATAATGCCAGGATGGCTATCCTATCGTCGGCATATTTGGCTTCATCACCATTCCACCACGCAATCCACAACGAGGATATCCTCAGTAACGCAGTTACGGGTTACTATGGACTCCAAGACTATATGGTATCTTCTTGGCAGAACCACCTAAGTCTCAGCTTGGAACCAGGAACCAGATTATGTCTGGAGACCACGAAAAGCCTACAGGTTACTCTTCACACATTGTTACAGCGCCTTGGTCTCAACTTTGTCTGTGAACCCTCAGTCGAAAACCTAGAAACTTTGAGAGGCAGATTAGAAGAAAACGGCTTCGAAGACTGCGCTAAACGTTTGGAACAAATCTCATCTACAATTAGGAAAGTCACCGAAAAAATCCAGTTGTCAGAATTGGATGCCAAGATGAGGGAGATCTTTCTTTCCTTGAATGGAAGGCCACAATACAAATGCCCAAAGCCAAAATGCCTTAGGTTTTCGGATGGATTCGAGAACCAAAACGCCCGTGATCATCACGTTGCTCAGCACTATATTCAATTTCTCTGCTCCGTCGATGGCTGCCCTCGTCAAGGCATCGGATTTACCTCATGCCTAGGCTTAGAGAAACACACCAAGCAAGCGCACGCCATTATTGCGGGACAATTCGACTTATTCCCGCCACTTAATTCCCCAGCCGATATATGGTCTGCCTGCAAAACTGGTAATGTCGATTTTGTGAAGGACTATTACGAGAAAGGTGGTGATTTACAGGTAACAATTCAGCGTCCCATGCCTAGTCCGAAGGGTGGGATAACGCTCATTGTTTTGGCTGCTAGATATGGCCACCTCAACTTATGTCAATATCTTGTCAGTAGAGGGTGTGGAGCTTTCCAAGTCAGAAACAAATCGACTCCAGATAACTCCGCGTTTGGTGAAGCTATCAAATCCGGCAACAAAGAGCTATTCCACGTATTTCTAAACTCGGCAACAGATGGCGAGATGGAGGAATTTATCAACGGCAGGACTTTAGAGAAACACATTGCAGCAGCAATCAATTCCGGAGAGCGCGAAATGCTTGATACTTTATTAAAATTTCGCTCAAAAAGGAGAGACCCCATTCCATTTGTGGATATATTCTATTCCGCATCTAATTTCAAACCATCTGTAATGTCTCGCATAGATGCGTCCGGCCTTTACGAATACTTCTTCAAGATGGCAACAACAGAAGAAGCGTCAAAAGTCCTAACGCAATCAAGAACCGACGACGAAAATAATTTGCATCGAGCTTGCTCTAGTAAGAATCAAAATGCAGTATCCTTCTTGCTTCGGCACATGGAATCCAAGGATATATTCGCCAAAAACAAGTATGGAAACACTCCATTTTGGAATGCCGTTCGGAGTCATGCTGTCGGCTGTGTTGCATGTTTCTTCGAGTACGACCTTGCACGCAGCCTAGACACCTGCGATTCCAAAAACGGGCCCCTCCATGTTGCATGTAGGCAAACTGATGTCGAAATGGTGAAGTTATTATTACCATTTTCTATTACCAGCCTCAACGACCAAAATTACGACGGCGACACCCCCTTACACCTCTGTATTCTCAGAACTGATGCATGGCAAGCTCAAAGCAGTGCCATTATAAAGACACTTTTAGAGACCGGACTAGTCGATTTCTCCATTCGTAACAGCAAGGGCCAAACGGTGTTTGACGTATCATCATCATCAGAGGTCCTATCTCTCCTGCATGCTGCCAACCAACAAGGAAAAGTACCTGAAACTCCCAATGATAGAGCCAACTCGGAGGAATCTTCCCAAGCCGGCCAAAGTCCCACGGGATCCGCAGTGCATTATAGTCGGAGCGACCCTGAAACCTCATCTTGACGCATGCTCAGGCTCTTCAACTAGTTAGTCACGCAATGCGCTGGGTATACATAGCCACAGGCCTAGCAACTTCCACTTTGGACAATGGTTCTCTATTGGTTTGGAAGCGTCCGATGTTCGAGATTCTGCGCATGGCACGCTTGTTATTATTTGATTCATTGACCGTAGGCGGACCTTCGCGGCAAGATGAGTATATTTCTTTGTTCTAGTAGTACGCAAGGTTTTGTGTCCTATTTTCCGTACGTCTTTAGCATGATCATCCATATCGTACGATTTACATGAGTATTAATATATTGCCTTTTATTTTTGCCCCCTGTTCCACTTTCTTGATCCCAATATAAACAGTTAACCTCGGGGGTTGCTTACAAAAGACCTTCATACATACGACGAGAGTACGCTGCTCTTTATCCAGAGGCATATCGAGCCCATAAAGGTGGTGGGGGTGGTATCAACTAGCATCAGAAAGCCAAAGTATCTGCGAACCAAACTATGTATATAATTATGTGAGAGGAAAAGGTTCAGCTCCGCTAACCCGTGAGCTACCTAATCTGAACACTATACGAAAGGGAGGGCTTAGGAAGATGCGAGGTTGGTAATCGAAAGCGAGACTATTCCGACCTACAAGCTATAAATATCACACGAACCAAGCCAGGTGCCTACGCCTGCCAGCCTTCCGTCCAGACATACAGCCTTCCGGCAAGACACGCAGCCTCAAAGAGCCGCAACTATTGGTCGGCGATTATCACGGGACTCGTAAAAGTCATAGAAGCCTCGTATTACGGACTAGAACTAAAACAGCCAAAAGAGGGGTAATAGCTAAATGCCTAAAGCGCCAGCCTTCCGGCTGTCTATAAATACGAAGCGTAGGTCGAGGTTGCATCAAAGATTAAATTTAGAAAGCATAGACCCTTTAAACCCAAAGAGAATTATTAGTTGAATAAAACACTGTTCCAAGCCCTTATTACATAAGCACTTGTCATAATAAATCACCCGCCTGACCGAATAAAGGGGGTGAACATTCATAGCCCTCTTGAGGACTTATAGCTACAATTCGGATACTCTTTTAAACCCTTGTTACATTATCACCACCAGAAGGACGGTTAAGAACAAATGTATTCTTGATAGCGCCTATACACTCTTCCTGAACAAAGCCGTATTGCCCATGCCCGAAAACAGCCTTTGCCCCTTTAAAATTCGAGCTTACCTAAATCGGCTGTCAGCTTATCACGCATCAGCTACCAATAATACAGCAAATAGCACATAAAACAAGTTTCACAACGTGAGGCCTATTTCACTGGATTTTGTAGGACATAAGTCTGATTGGATTGTAAGGAACGAAAGCGAAGCCCATGCCAAGTTCATCACAAGGCCCTCAGGTCGGTGCCTATCTACTCCGTTACCATCTCCTCTGTCACTATCTCTGCCTAATCTACACCTAGGTATTTGCTCAACATTGATTGCCTGGTCAAGATGCCACTTGACCTCAAATTGCCGGTTTGCCTTCACCGTCTGCCTGCGTTCCGCACCAAACACCACTACCACAATACCAAATTCTACTATCATCCCAACACCACGGGGCTTCCCGCCCCTTCGTAGTCATTGGCGTTTCTCAACAGGAGACTCGGTAGCGGTATCGTCTGAAGTTTGTTCGAGGTACTCAGCGAAGACCCGCTGTTCTACGTCGAGATCCTTCCAAGCGATTCCGCCACTGGCGTGCCTACGAGCATCTCTTCTTCTCAGATAGACTCGCTTAGCCCACTTCCAACACTCAACGCCCGCGAAGAAGAGGACTGAGGCGGTAATGACAATAGCCCACTCCCAGGTAATGCCCACGTGCTTGAACACTATTGTGTTGAGAGCCGGAATATAGACGATGGGGAACAATGAGAAGAAGCCAAAAGCGACAGCCCAGAACAGAAATTTGTTTCGCCAGACATCGATTGCCCATTGTGTCAAATATCGCTTAGATCCGGGTTGCATTCTAAAGAAAGATCGTCGGCGATCGATCATCTCCCATGCTAAGAACAGAGCGAACCAGGTGAGGCAGGCAAATGTCGTTGCTCGTGCCCGGAAGACTACATCGCAAGAATCAGTGTAGTCTTGGTTGCATCCCATTCCTAGATTTCCTCCTCCGAAGCGATAGACGACGAGTGCGAAGCTGCCAAGACACAGGGCAGCCACCCATATTCCGTAGACAAACATATCAATCAAGAATTCAGCATCAAAGATTCCGGTTTCCAGATCTTTTGGTGGGCGACTCATGATGTCGGAAACAGATCGTTCAAACCCGAGACCCATATCTGGCGCGCCGGACTGCACATATGAAAGTATGTTAGTCGAAATCTTCAAGTTCAACATTGTAAATCCCTGCAGAATCAGATGACGGGAAACAAGGTGATCAATAGGTATGATGGTATAGATAGTACACACCGTAACACAGATAATCCATAGGATTTCAACCGGAGCCAGAGGAAACACAGACAACCCAGTATGATCCTTGAACGCTAACCCAACAAGCAGTGTCAGAGCCTGGGCAATGTTTTCCGCCAGTACGTGCAGGATGAACTTCTGAATGTTATCAAAGATGCGACGACCCTCCTCAATCGCGGCCACAATGCTAGCAAAGTTGTCATCCGAAAGCACCACATCGGACGCTTCTTTAGCAACGTCACTGCCGGATTGACCCATCGCAATGCCCACATCGGCGCGCTTCAAGGACGGAGAATCGTTCACGCCATCACCAGTCATGGCGCAGAATCTCTTGCGTCTGTGAAGCGCGTCGATCATTCTTACCTTGGTGCTAGGCGCACATCGAGCGATGACCAAAGGCAGTACAGGTAAATCGTCTACTCTCTCATCGCTTAAAGCGTCGAATTGGCTGGCTGTCATAACCATGCAGTCTGCGATATCTCTCCTGACACGCTCCATGCGACTTGGTAAAATGCCCACCTCAACAGCAATCGCCTTAGCCGTCTCGGGATGGTCGCCAGTTAACATGTGAACCGAAATACCTGCCTCATGACAACTTCGCACAGCCGCAGCGGACTCGGGGCGCGGGGGGTCGTAAAGGCCGATGAGTCCCTGAAACGTGAGATTCGACTCGACGACATCACGGTCAACGTTTTCACCCTTCTCCAACTTGCCATCGAACCGTCTACTCGCGAGGGCCAAGACACGAAGCCCCATGCTCGCAAGTGCCGTCATATTCTGGAGTATCTCCTCGCGAAATTCGTCAGTCAATGGGACTGGCTGCTGCTCGTTGTTGTCTGCAGAGTAGTAATCCCGGCATATCCCAAGGACGCGCTCGACGGCACCTTTGGTGAAGACGAAGGATTCGCTCGTGGGGTTGTGCTTGAATATGACGGACATGCGCTTCACGTCGGAGTCGAATGGCAGCTCTGCCATCTGGCTCCATTCGGGCTTGTGTCCTTGCGTGAAGTTGAGCCTGTTCCAGTTGAACCGCGAAGCGAATACCTGGATAGCGATCTCGGTAGGGTCACCACGCGCATGCCACTTACCGTCCAGCTCTGAAACTGTGGCGAGATTGGCTAGTGATGCAACGCGGAGATAGTTAGTCAAAACCGAGCCGCCTTGGGATAGTAATTTGTCCGATTCGCTAGTGTCTTTGTGAGCAGATTCATCCTTGTTGGTTTTCAGTTGGCTGGGTGTCTCGTTGCTAAATATCATGTCCCCGACAGTAGGGTTGAACGGTTCAGAAGAGGTGTCCACGGTATAAGTTCCCAGGGCCGGGATCCAAGCACGCTTCGCTACCATCTTGCCCTGTGTCAGCGTGCCAGTCTTGTCGGAACAGATATCTGTGACTGCACCGAGGGCTTCGAGGGACTTCAGATTTCGCACAATAACGTTTCGGTACACCATTGACTTCGTACCCGCCGCCATAGTAATTGTCAAGACGACAACGAGCGAAGCTGGAATCATGGACAGCCCGGTAGCTACGGCGTAAATGATGACTTCAGATCGGTTGGAGAACTTGTTTGCGGCTAGGACGACAATGGCAAATATAACAGCCACAAAAAACAACAGGACCGCAAGCCTTGAAAGTTTTTTCTGGAGAGGTGTGCCAACGTTAACACCAAGGAAACGGCCAATGGCATCAGTCGTTGTCAGCGTGTACGCCTCTAGATACCGGTGGGGTTTTGCCTTGTTAAATGTTAGCAGTTATTAACTTATATTTAGTCTAATTTCTAGCTCGCCCTAGAGATTTTAAACAAGTGTAAGAAACAAGACGCAAAGGAGTGTAAAATGCATACCGTGCCGTCCGGCTTCCTCTTAACCGGTCGAACTTTCGAACTCTTCTCACGAAGAGCCACAGCAATGGCACCGATTTCCGTAGACATTCCAGTGGCAAATACAATCCCTTTAGCTCGACCTTTCGTAACGGTAGAGGAGCTAAATGCAACATTAAGCCTGTCGCCCGGACCAGTGTCGTCGTCAAAGGTAGCATTCTCATCCTTTAGGACAGGAAGTGACTCGCCAGTGAGAAGTGCTTCGTCCGTCTCGAAATTCACCGCCTCGGTGATGCTAAGCTCTCAATCAGCTACTCGATTGCCCAGGAGGGAAAAGATATCGAGAATGCGATAAACTCACCGAAGATCAGCCGGGACGGTATCACCAGTTTTCAACTCCACCAAATCACCCATAACGACTTCGCTAGTCGGTATGACGGACGCATTCCCATCTCTCACAACGTTTGCTGTGGGAGAGCTCAGAGATCGGAGAGAGTCCATCGTCTTTTCGGCAGAGTATTCTTGGAAGAATCCCACAACTACGTTGATGAGGATCACAAGGCTAATGACAGCTCCCTCAATCCAGGATTTGATTCCGAAACTAACCGCCATGGCCAGAATGAGCACCTTTCATGCATTAATTAGCATTCATGGCCCAGTATTAACGGGGTGATCCTAGGGGGATAGGACACACCAGAGTCATAGCATTAGCAATCTGAGCTATGATGATCTTCAGCGGTGACACGCCTTCGGACTCGCCTAGGACGTTTTTCCCCAGCTCTTCCAAGCGCTGCTTCGCGGCGTCGCTCGACAAGCCGTTAATCGGGTCGCTATCCAGTTCCTGAATTACTTGCTCGTAAGTCAATACGTGGGCCGGATGAGACATGGGCTTGTTGGCTTGACCGGAGATATGCTCTCCTGCCGAAGCCAGGCCCTTGTCGTCGGCGGCCATCGTATTCTGTATATACGAGCCGAGTTTTGCTCTATAAACGGTATTGAATGCTTCGTAAAGATAATATCAAGATTTTACGTAGATTCTAAAACGGACAAAAGGGGCGTTTAGCTTGTAGTCGGTTGAACCAATTGACAATTTAAGTAGCGCTGACAAGATTTTTTTTTTTTGGATTCTTTTTGGCTAGTTATACCTTATCTACGGTAATACGGTGGTACGTCTGCCTATGTCATGTCCGGCTCGGTTCACCTAAACATGGAAGGCAAAGCAATCAGTATCGAGAGAAATTCCGTGACGATAGCCGCCAAGCGGCAATCTACATATGTAAGCGCAAGCCAGATTCCTCAAAAACCCAATAGTTGCGTGTGACCACAGCTCAATCCTTGGAGCCAAGAGCGACGAGAGTTCTTGGTGGGGCGAAGATACGGGTATTGAGCGTGCCGGTATCCGTGTGTGTGATGTAAACCATCTTATAGCCGCGCTCGTGATCTCGTGGGAAACATGCCGTGAACAGTTTTAATCTTGTAGGATAGCTTCACATCTAACTGTATATCGCGGTTCACGTGAGGTCTTGCCGTCTATCTCCGCACGATATGTCTGTGCTATATCTCACGGCGGGCGGTTGTTTTTTCGGCGGTGTGTCGAGTTTGTCATACTTTCTACCTAGCGGTTTTCGGGCTTGCTTGGCGGTCTTGGCTGACAACAGTGTTGGATATGGCCGGAACTGAGCCGTGCTATTACCGGTTGGCTTCTGGTTGAACAATCCGTGTGAAGATAGATTATGCAAGAATCATCGTTGCCTAGAAACCCATCACAATTATTTCCGGGCTATTGGGCAAAGATTAGGATGCGTTGACATGCATCATCATGTGGTAGGCGGGTTTTCTTGGCAGAGGCGAAAACACTTAATCCACCCATAGCCCGTGTTGATATACACCTGACTACTGCTGGAACGTCGTGCTGACCGGAATACTGCGGTGTCACAAATTAAGCAACCAAACAATGGAAAATCTTTCCGACAAAATCATGGTCAAGTACTGACACTTACTGGCAACCATAGCACCACAACGGGGATCGGTACGTCCGCGGCCTAGGTTGTAGATTTTTTTAAAAAAAAAAAATAGAAACACTCACAACCCTTCAATGTATAGCTCCTGGAGGCGTGGTTTTCCCGAATAAAGGACAGTCCTCTCGTTAAAAATCAGTCAGTAAATCAGGGAGACTGAGGAGCCGGATGAGGTGCGGGGGACATGTCGCCTTATATTACTTCCATTAAATATGGAATTTCTAAAATTATCAAATAGGTATTTTTGTCTTCTTGACTTGACTGTTTTGCTGGGCTTCTGGGACAAATCCCGCCGTGACTCATGGGTGAAATCATCCCGAGACATTTAACGCTATATGAGTTGGGACGAATGAAGAGTTGTTGAGGCAGATCTCTTGCAGCATGCCATTGATAATTTGTACATAAGATTAGATGTACATAATCCGCATCTAAATACTTCAAATATTACTTGGTATTATCCATTCAATGCTTAATGTATTTTTCGAGAACTATAAGATAGGTGCAAAGGACTTAGAAGTCTTAACGGTTCTAAGTTGTAAAGTTGGCTTCTTATAGCAATAGTAAGTTTAACAATAGATTTAAGAGAAAAGGGAAAAGAAGGCTAACTAAAACGCGTGGGGCGCGTGGATATAGTGACCTGTAGTCACGTGATCGCCTAAAGTGGGTCCCAACCGTGACTGAGCCTTGACTTTATTTAAGTGCCACGCGTAACACAAGACCTAGTATTCCTATAGCGTTTCGGAGCAAAAAAATAAAAGTAATAGACAGTAAATAATTGAAAGAAAGTGCGTGTGTGTAAATGAAATAATAGAACCATCTGCCTTAGCAAAGGTGTCATTATACTTAATCCAAAGCCTGGCCTCCTTAGTTGAATCAAGGTGCACATTTAACGTTGCAGAGGGCTGTGAAATGTTTAGCACCCAACCTGGTCAAGTTCTAGCATGGATAATATAGCTGAACAGTCCTAAAGTTCGATTCCATACCATAAAGCCAAGCCATTACCGCGAGAATATATTTGTGTGAATGAATATATTCTTAGCGATCCCTATATGCCCAGCACAAGCCACATTACTCATACCCGAATCAGCCTTTATCCCAACACCACAAACTCTAAACTGCCTTCCTTGCCAATCCCGCTGTTCCCATAACCACCAGAATCGAAAAGCGAAGACAAGCAACAGCCCCTCCATGCGCCAACACCGGAGTGGGTATCATACGAGCAGAAGCAGAGTTATATGCAATAGAATGTTCGGCGTTCCCCCATGCGCCACACTGCTCCTCAAAAAGTGCTCGCCGGCCAGCGACCGCCATACAGCAGGTCTTCTTCAGCATCAAAAACCCCCTTTAGGAATGCTGACTCCCAACCTCCGATGAGACGGTTTGTGGGAGGCGATCTCGCTGGCTTCTTTGACGATGCGCGTCGCTCTTTCTTAGGCTTCGCCTGGTGACTAGTTGAACTAACTAGTCAGTATTATCGATGACAAATTAGGTAAAACTAGACGATCTTCGGATAATACATACACTTCAGACGCGCCCTTCTTTTTCTTGTTCTTCTCGTTGACACGCTGCGATTGCTCACGCGTCACGGCAAGTGAGATTCCGCTCTGCAATTTTGCTTGCCGCTGCTCGAAGTCCCTCTTGTAGTTTTTCTTCCGCTCGAACGTGAGCACCGCTGGTAGCGAGGGACGTTCGTCCAGAGCTTTCGGAAGGGCACCTTGGAATCCAGGTGGTGGCATCAAGTGCTTCCGGCCTTGTCCATCATCGCGGATGAATCTCGACTGTTGCTCATGGGCCGCATTGCCATATCCTGGCGGCGGAAGTACTTGTCGGTGACCATATTCGTCATAACGAGCCAAGTTTTGCAGTTTCTTGGGCGGTGTAAACGACGTATCAGATATTGCGTCGGATTCATCGTCTGCTTCAAGTCTTTCGATGGCAGTTTTCCAAGAGTTGGCTTCTGACGGAGGGCTGTTCCATAATCAACATCATTACTTAGTCTTAAGTCACATGCCTACTTACTCTGGGACCTGTGCCTGAGCCGCCTGATCCTGTGGGTTCTCTCCGGCGATAACACTTGACGAAGCCCTTTTCTAGGGGGCATCCGCAGCGAAATCATTGGTAGAGAATTCATCGGACTGAGTAAGTCCTAGTTGGTAGTTGTCTCCAACAGGGTGCTCGACGCTGTCGTTCGTCTCGCATCGCCAATCTTGACCAAGATCATATGCTAGATCTTCGGGAGCCTCAAGTCGGTCCTTTTGCATGAGTGGCGAGATATGCTCCGGGCTCTGCGCTTCATACACCGCACGAAGGAAGTTTTGGAAGTCAAGATAGCCTCCGCCTTTGTTGTTGAGCACTTGATGGTTGAGGGCCTTCATGGTGGGCGCCTGTTGAAATTCCTTGACGCTATGGGGGAAAGCGGCTGTACCGTCGGCAACCATTTTGTCGGTATTTTCGGTAAGCTACAGGATATTGGAGGGGTTTTTTTTTGGTTTTTTTTTGGTTTTTTCGGAGCAAATTGACGATGCAGAGGGTGTAGAAGATACCCTGAGCATAACAATCAGGTCTCCGGAATAGAAACGATCGCCATGATACTTGCCAGCAAGATAGACAGAAAACCAAGATGGCCCTAAGGTGAGGCCTATCACATGCAACTCTAGCTTCCTAGGGGCAGCGTTCAAGCCAGCAACTGCAAATCGCAGTCTCGAAGGGATTCAAGCAGTGTGGATGCGACAGGTGTCAGCAATCGTGGCAGCGCAAATGAGCAAGGTCCCATGCGATAGTAAAAGCCAGAGATTGATGATAGAACTTGTGATGGATGATTACTCAATACCAGATTGATGAAGTTGAGGTTGATGATGGAGCAAAACGGTGGCAGAGAGGTTGGCTGAAGAAGAACGAGGATGCAGAAGAGATGGAGGACGGTGCAGGAGCACCTGGGGGGGGGGGGGGGAGGTATTTATAGTATTTTCAAAAGCGGTGAGAACTTATGTCAGGCAATTAAACGGGCGGTGAATTAGCTATATATGTGAGTTTAGTGCATCATCGCTCTGTATCTTGTGAATGAGCTCGATGAAGGGGGGTTGGTGGGTGGTCAATGCCACGGAGCATGGACCGGTCTAGACCCGGCAGTTGAGCGAGCTACTTGTGATTACGGAGGCCCTTAGACCACCTTCTAGAGATCTTGAGTTCGGTAGTTGGATGGATAGACGGCTAGGCAAGTAAATATGGCTCTCTGTAAGCTCTGTGATGCTGGTCGGATCTATATAGTCCCGATTCTCAAGGGGTAGATCAGTGAGGTTCTACTTCAGTTTGACAACATACACCGCATGAATCTACAACTGACCGAAGCATATCTTCAACGGCTAGAGCTCATTTGAAGTTCTAATTGCGCCCCAAGACGTTGATCTATGACATTCTCAATCTATCCAGGATATGGATAGCCATATCTGCTAACCATATCAGTTACCGAAACAACTTGAGCATTATAACAGCATGATCTGATAGTCATACCATCATGGAATCTTTAACTTGAGCTAGAATATCATTTTGCCAAGTCGGCGCGTGTAATATAACAGACAGTTTACCACAAACTCTAATATTACAACGATAACTCTCGTAGGTTGGGCAACAACAGGGCTCCAACCCTAACCAGCTTCAATTGAAAATAAATTCTTTCTTCAAATCCCACTTAACTATTCTAATGCCTAACCTCCATACCTCGACTAAATACTTGAGTGGAGTGATGTTTGGGAACTCAAGCAGGTCACGTGGTTCACAACCAAACACGTGGAGCGCCAATCGCGTAAGTCTCATAATAGAAACAAAGGAGACGGGTTCGAGTCTGCTTATCACGTGAATAAACGATACCGCCTCACCTAGCAGACGAAAACCCCCAAGAAAACCTCATCGCCAAAATAAAACACACTACGCCCCTGAGAGGAGTTTACCGCGCCACAATCCGTTATCCCAAGCCAAATCCAACATCCTATTTCTTCGCCTTACTGAAATCAAACGTGCTACTCTCCTGCAACCAAGTCTCAAAGTCCTGAAGCCGCGGCTCTTCAGCCCTGAGCTTCTGGATATCAACACCATACCCTCTCTTCTCAAAGAAGCCAAACATCTTGCCCAGCTCCTTCGAAATCCATCGAGCACCATGTCCAACGACCGTCCATGCCTGCGGGAGCTGCAGACCAGACACCCTGCGGAACGTAGCCCGCAGCTCAGCGAGCGTCATCTCGTCGCCCGCAAGCCCGAAGGCGCGGCCCGCGTACTGCTCCGGGCGCAAGACGGCCTTGGCGCCGAAGACGCCCACATCCCGCAGGCTGATGAGCTGGAGCTTCGCGTCGGCCGGCATGGTGGCGCACATGGCGGCCATGACGGAGCCGAAGCCAGAGGTGGGGTTGAAGTTGTCCATGAAAGCCACCGGGCGCAGGATCGTATACGTCATGGCGGGATTCTCTTCACATGTCCTGCGCAGGTGGAGCTCGACTGGTGAATGGATTATATCAGCATCGTCGGGTACATTTTCATCAGGCCTGAAAAGTAATTAGGGAGCTCACTATTGTGCTTGGTGACGAAATGCGGGACGTCGGTGGGATTCTCCCAGCTGCGCTGGTCGCCGCCGCGCTCCACGCTGCTGAACACGAAGTGCTTGACGCCGTTCTTCGCGGCCGCCGTGATGAGCGGTTTTGCCTGCGATTCCTCTTCTGCGGACGGCGGGGTCGTGTAGGAAAACACGGTATCGATGTCCTTGTGCGCCGCGAAGAGAGGCTCCGGGTTCTTCATGTCGCCCTCTACAACCTCTAGATCCAATGACTTCCCGTACTTCGGGGGTAAGGCCAGTGCCTTCTTAGACGACGCCTTGCGTGTCAAGGCGAGGATCTTTAGATTTGGGAACGATCCTGATGACGTACTGGCTGCTTGTGAGAGCTCGGAGAGCACGGCGCTGCCTTGTTGGCCTGTTGCGCCTACGAGGAGGATCTTGCGTAGCGGAGATGCCATTTTTGACTAATTCTGTGAATTAGCCGGTTGTAGACTTATTATGGTGAGTTAGGCTGAAGTTAGGTTTGTTATGAATTAGATGGATAGTTTTCTTTCTTGGCTGTGGAATGTAGATGATGGCGTCGAACATGAACTAGCCTTCACAAAGCAGAGGGCCAATATATAATAATGACGTTAATAGTATTCCATGGCAAAGTTTGTCGAAATACGACGATAGATTTATGAAGCAATTTAAACGACTAGGATGTCTCAAGAAGAGGTCAGTAAGACACCCAGGGATAGTCCTTAAAGTCGTCCTATATCAACGGATAACGTTCTCCCCAACCGGGATCTAAGTGGGTTGATCGATGATCGCTTCCGGCCACAATCAATCACGGCCCACTTATACCCGTCGAGAACTAAGTTGAGCATACTTACCCGATCTGTATTGAATTCGTATTAACTGTGCTGTTGTTTTTATAAGACATTTAACGACTCAGGATGCTGAAAGAACGAGAAATAGAAAATATACTTCATTATCAACGCATCATTTTTCGAGCATGCTACACTTATTGTAGAAACTAGTCACTATATCAGATGCAAGTATAAGAGACATGGGTGAGCAGCCACGCCGGGGTGTATGAGGTCACCGGGAATGGGTAGTTTAGCGAGCCCTTCGTCGGTCCCGAGTACTATTATTCAGCCCTCCATCCAAAATCGGCCGAATCGTCGTCCGTTTCAAAAATCTGGTTAAGAGGGAGAAGTCGACATGCTACCCATGATACTTGGCCTCGCAATGACCTTTAACATGTTAATGCGCGAGTGCCGAAACTTACAAAAAAACGAACATTACCACGTGCCGCTTAGCTAATGATGAGCCCGTGTAGGTACCATTATCGACCCCCTCACAAAGCTGGCCCTTCCCAGGCGTCTCTCCTCAACCGACAAAGCCAGGCTTGTTTATGGGGGAGCGCGAGTTCTTTCTCTTTCGCGAAGCCCGATTTTTGAAGGTGCTCAATAAATCTAAAACGTATTAGTCACGAGTGGTTTTCCTCTAGGCGGAATACTAGCCTCGTATTATCAACTCTCGGCTCTAGGTAGACGTTCATTGTGCGATTATCTGCCTGCCAGCACCACTGGAGGAGACTGGACAGCCACGCTACTACTTTCCCTCTCGCCCATTCCTCACCGACCAAGACGTGCATCCCTCGGTCAAAGTCTTGTGCGTCGTTGCCCATGTGCTGACCTAACGGATCCTCTTTAACCCAGTAGATCTCGAAATAGCCGAAAGGGACCCCATCCCAGAGCCCAATGGCTGGGAAAGAGTGTTGTGACTTCAGAGCACCAGGAAGAAATTCCTCGTGATATCCACCCCAGAACGCAGACACACGTGGTTTTGAAAGCCACGCTTGCAGCAGTGACTGATCGGATAGGAAGCAGAGATGTGCAATGTCACTGTCCACTTCTCCCTTTCCGACTGGTCCTAGATGAGGAACTGGCTTTGGTGAAAGCGATGCTACCCGGAAGGAGAGATATTTTCCCACACTAGGGATAAAGCGAGAGTAGAAGATCTCGCCCATGCGGGGTGGCTTCTGTCGACGCGGATGTCGTATGTTATTTGTGATGATATACTGCAGAGGGGGAGGAGGGTAGTATGTTGGTAAGTGCGATGTGGAGTAATAAGGGCCAACAGGAAACGTTTGCGCGCTTGTCAGCATTGTCGGCACGAGGGCTCCGGGGACGTCGGCAGTCATGAAACTGGGGAACCCAGTAGGCGAAGTAGCCCGCATGAGTACGTCATTGGTCACAGGTGAAGTCGGCCGGCTTGCGACTGGTGACTCGGGGTGGGACTGTTGAGTCTTCAGAGGTTGCAGCGTAAAGAGGAATATACCGCTGTGAATCTGCCAGAACACTCGCCGAGTGACAAACATGTGGTCCCATCCCCGTTCGTCGTCAAACCCACTGCCCGCCGAAGTATCGAAGCTGGCAACCAAACCCATTCTCTCGAGTCTGGGGATCATATTCTTGCTGCGGAAAATACCCTCGCGCTTGATCCTGATGCGCCAATCACCCTTGGGCCTTGCCTCAGTTGGGGCAGATCTGGTTCGTTCACTATCCAGATATGGTGCAGGCTCGGGCTGTTGAAAATACCAGTACAACGAGATCCATAACATCAAGGCGATCTGGCGGGACGGGCTCGCATGGGGCTTGAAATCACTGCTGGAAGGGTTGGATATGGACGAGATGAATATCGTGTCATTTTGCAAAGTGGGTTGACGATACCGATGAGAGTGGCTTTGAGGGGAAGTAGAGCCCCCGCCATCTTCGCCAGCTAGGAGCTGCGGATTGGCTTCAGCACCATCCTCGGTATGTATTGCCACTGTCCATCCGGCAGGGAAGGGTGTAGGATGAGTGTTCAGCTCGTTACTTTTAAAAAACAAACCACCGAATACTGGTTGAACTGTAAAGGTCTGCCCATCGGGCAAGTGAACGGATGAGGGGGTCATTGGGTCCACAGCCGGGATAGAGGAGCCGCTAGAGAGACTGGATCACAACTTCAAATCGTGAGGGGTCAAGTTGCTATAGTTGAACAGAGTATCGTGAGTCCACGAGAGACACGAATACCTAAGTGTAAAGGGGACAAGGAGGTATAAATCTTAAATTCAATTAGCCATCCCCACACTGTTATAGGACTTGGGAGTACATCGATACCAATGATATGGGGATCATCACATTAGTCTAGTGTAGTTCGACTAGTAGCGTAGCGCTAGTTTCGGGCTGGGCCGTGTGGTGAGACCGGATTTGTAAACCCGGCACGCGGATAGGCAGACGGATGAGAGGCGAGATCACGGGGAATCCCCAACGTCATTCTATCGCGACGGTAGCCGGATTGTGAGTGGTGGGGCCATCTCTAGGGTAGGTAGGTAAATAGCTGCAGTGGCAGTCACAACCCCCGAGCGCTATATTTAGTTAGATATCACCTGGACGCAGGTCCCGAAAATAAGCTGGTGGCACGTTAAACACAATAATAAGCTATTGTTTATATTGTGGGAAGATGCAAAAGGCTAATAAAGGAAATCGATGGTTTCACAACGTCCCCGGCGATATGCCGTTCTAAGTGCCGATTATCGGCCATTTGTAAGAACTGCGGAAAATGCGAACCACGCAGTTCAACATGAGAAGACGGTAATTCATGACTCGAATATAAATCACCACAAACACAGATGATAGGAAAACAAAATAATCATGTCTGCATCGGGGATTATGGTCTGTTGCTCAGAGGCCTTCAGCTCAGCTGAGGGGAACCTCTATAACAGGGCCGATCGCGGCGCTGAGTCAAATATCATGTCTATTTGCATAGAAATATGTGCAAATCGAACAATTTCTCCGCGATAGAGCGATACACCTGACCAATTATGCACCAATTGGGATTCAACAAAAATCAATTTTGGGGGCATTATCTTAATCAAACGTCAGTGAGGATGATATTCGAGATGTATGAGTCAACTAATGAACATCATTTAAACATTCACTGCCCTACCAAGGACGTGTGATCTCTACGCATTTCTCTACCCCTTTTCCTCAACTTAATTCTTCATACACTATACAATTCCCATCATGGCGTCAGATAAAAAACCAGAAGCGAACATGTTATGGGGCGGTCGCTTTAGTAGTATGTAACAACTCCTGACCCCTTCACCATCATCACACAAGTTATTAGCGACTCATTATGAGTTTCTCGCCGCGAACCCACAATAGCTAATCATATCACTTCATAGGCGGTCTGGACCCCCTCATGGTGTCCTACAATGAGAGCATCTACATCGACAAGATTGCATACAAGCAGGACATATTAGGCAGCATCGCCTTCGCGCGCGCCAACCACAAGGGCGGCATTCTGACAGCCGACGAGTTCCAGAAGATAGAATCAGGGCTTCTGGCCGTGATGAAGGAATGGGACGACGGCAGCTTCAAGATCGTGCCGGGCGTCGATGAAGAGTATGTCTAGCTTCCCCATCCCCATTTCCTTTCCACCGTGCTGCTCTCTTTCCTTCCCCTCTTACCCTAGTGTGTCGAGCCTTCGCAAAGTCAGCACGCTAAACCTGGCCCGCAGCATCCACACGGCCAACGAGCGCCGGCTGGGCGACATGATCGGCAAGGAGGTGGCGGGCAAGCTGCACACGGGACGCAGCCGCAACGAGCAGGTGGCGTGCGACATGCGCATGTGGCTGCGCGACGAGCTGGCCAAGCTCGACACCTACCTCGTCGAGTTCCTCGAGGTGACGGCCGAGCGCGCCGAGCGCGAGGTCGAGCACGTCATGCCGGGGTACACGCAGTACGTAATTCTCGGCGCCCATTTCATTTCCTTCCTTCTTGTTTTGGTACCTAGCTCCAGAGCCACGAGGTTTCCTTTCCTGGCCCGAGATGATTGATGTCTAGAAGCGCCCGGCACCCTCACAGAGCAGCATACTCGAAATAGCAACAACTAACCCCGGTCTTCTCTAGCCTGCAACGCGCCCAGCCCGTGCGGTGGTCCCACCTCCTCCTCTCGCACGCGCTGGCGTTCGCGACGGACCTCGAGCGGCTGCGAGAGGTAGCCCGACGGGTGAACCGCAGCCCGCTGGGGTGCGGGGCGCTGGCGGGGAATCCGTTCGGCATCGACCGGGACATGATGGCGCGGGAGCTGGGGTTCGACGGGCTGCTATGGAACTCGATGGGGGCGGTGGCGGACCGCGACTTCGTGGCCGAGACGCTGCAGTGGGGTGCGATGCTGATGACGCACGTGTCGCGGTGGGCCGAGGACCTGATCATCTACTCGACGGGCGAGTTCGGCTTCGTGCGGTTGGCCGACGCCTACTCGACCGGTTCCTCGCTGATGCCGCAGAAGAAGAACCCCGACAGCCTCGAGCTGCTGCGCGGCAAGGCCGGCCGCGTGCTGGGGCAGATGACGGGCTTCATGACGACGCTGAAGGGGCTGCCGAGCACCTACAACAAGGACCTCCAGGAGAGCTGGGAGAACATGCTCGACTGCGTCAAGACGGTCGGCGACAGCGTGCGCATCGCCACGGGGGTTCTCGCGACGCTGCAGATCCGCCCCGACCGCATGCGCGCCGCCCTCGACCCCTTCATGCTCGCCACCGACGTCGCCGACTACCTCGTGCGCAAGGGCGTGCCGTTCCGCGAGACGCACCACATCTCGGGCCGCGTCGTCGCCCTCTCGGAGCAGACCGACACCCCCATGAACGAGCTGACGTACGAGCAGCTCAAGTCCGTCGACGCCCGCTTCGAGAGCGACATCGCCGAATACTTCGACTACGACCGCAGCGTCGAGCTGCGGTCCGCCCGCGGTGGCACCAGCAAGAGCAGTGTCCTGGAGCAGATCAAGGTCTTGCGCGCCATGCTCAAGAACTAAGTTTTCTTATTATGTCGTCGACTACGAAAAAAATGAAGTAAAGGGGCAATTACGAAATATGGGTAGCGGAGATAAAAAAAAAAAAAAAAAAAAAAAAAGAGGGAACGAAAGGGTTTGGTAGTATTTAATCGAGACAAAAGAGTAAAATTAAAAGCGTGGGAAATAGACGTCTAAAGTTTTCATTCCGAATTTCTTGATTATTAGGGTGGTCTTGTATGCTCGAAGCTATATCATACATCCATCTAAATTCGTATTCAAGATTCATGCGCGCCAACTCCATTCGCTCCCAATTTACCATCGTCGGTCTTCGAGGTCAATATCGATGACTTGCGCTTGGGTATCAGTTCTAGATATCTACTCCTTCTTGTCTTGCGTCTTATCTTTCGATTCGCTGTTCTGCTGTGTTTCCCTGTCTGCTTCCGCGGCATCTTCATCATTTCCCTCCGTGTGTCTCTTCCTCTTGCCGTTCTCCTTCTCTAGGACTTTCTTCACCTCTTCGCCGCCTAGGTCTTTAGTCTCATTCCAATCCACATCGTATTCTTCGGCTATGATGCGGATCTCCCTGCGGAGCGAATTGGTGTCTTGGACAAGTGCTTCCCACTTCTGAGGCTCGAATCCGCGGGCCTGATATAAAATGTTTTGCCGCCGCGAGACGGTGATTTTCAATGCGGCCTGGTAGCTTAGGTCTCGGCTGATAAACAAGAACCACAGATAACCGCCCATGATGGTAGTCAGTCCTGCGAGGTAGGTGACAGGTTCGACGAGATCCCAGCCCGCGTCGGTGTGGAAGGTAACATAACTGCATAAAAACATGTTAGTCAAGATGTCTAAGCTCTGTATCATAGAACTTGCTGGATTATACGACATAAGGAGACTAAAGTGTCAGGCACGGGAGGTTTTTATACATACTACACGGTAGCCCACCATGCCGACAGCGCCGCAAACCCGGCTTGCGCAAGCCGGTGAGCGCCGCGATGTGCCAGCATGTCGCACTCCTGCTTGATCTTGGACAGTTCCTCGATCGATCGAGACATGCGCCTAAGCCTCAGTCGCATGTAGTGCGTGCGATCGTTGAAACTCGGTACGTCGACACGCATCTCCGTGTTGAGGCCGTCGATGTGGATGACGAATTCGCGTCCGCGGGCGGCATCCCGAATGAAGTCGCCGATTTCGGTGCTGCTGGACCAACGAACCCAATCCTGGTGCTCGGCGGGGGTCTCTTCGCCCTCATGGCCAAGTCCCGAATATGATGCGATGTTGGAGTCACTCCTGTCTTTTCTCCGGCCTTCTTCGTCGCGCTCCGACCCTTCGGCGACGAAATGTATGCTGGGCAGTTTCTCGTGGCCCTCGCTGTCGCGGACGGTCGGCAATTCGGCCTGGATCAGACGTTCTAGGTACGAAAGGGGTTGTTGGGGGTGCACGAGCAGTGCTAACGGCTGGATGTCTTCGTTCTGCGCCAGGGACCGGAATTCGCCCCTGTTGCCGTTTTCATCATGTGTGGCATCGACGGGAAGCGGTAGGATCAGCTTCAAGAGTCGCGTTGGGGTTGTCAGTAGTTTCCCTGGGACACGACGGTTAATGCTGTGTTCGGAGAGGGCGACAGACGGGATACCTTTGGCCATGGTCTTGTTCATGGTGCGATGGGGTTCATCGGCGGGTGGCTTGTCGGCGCCCTCCCTTTGCCAGGGCCGCTTGATTTGGTGTTTGGTGGCTTCCTGGATGCTGACCTCGACCTGCTCTTCGTGGGCATGCTGGTCCCTCTCGTTTGTCTCGCGGGCCGATTCATCATCTATGCCGTCTTTCGTTGGGCGAGGCGAGGATGTGATGCATCGGAAGCCGGAATGAGAACAGAACAAAGGCCATATTCGCAGTCGTCGGATCGGGGTGGAAGGATGGCATGCGCGACGAGGAAAGCTGTTACTGCTACAGCTAGCCAGTCGTCGAAAGCTCGTGGCTGCTGTTAGCGGAGAGCATGCTCGAGTCGCATAGCTCATGTTTCTGTGTCTGGGCCCCGAGGGCGATTCCGAGCGGAATTGTGAAGTTGGTAGTGGCTTGGTGCCAGTTGCTGTGACCAAGAACTTGAGGTCGTCCCAAACAGCGCAGTGACTCGGTGACGTCACACTATGTACAATGGACCTGTCAGGCACGGCAGTATAGTAGCGCCCACTGATGGGTCACTACCCTGCCAACACAGCATACTAGTCGTGGGCTTGTTTTCGTTGTCGACCTTTAATTAGTGAAGTTACAAGCTAGAAATACAAGGGAATTACCATAAATTCACAGTAGCATGACAATAGTGAAGGAAGTGAAGAAAAAAGTCGACTGATGTGGCGATAATACTTCATTTGGCTTCGCGGCTTATCTAAGATACGCTACAGCACAGTGTTTATAGGTATCCCCCACGAAGACTACCCCTCGTCAACATCGATACAAACCGCACTTGTATTACAAGCAAATAAGTACAGTAACCAGGTAACCTAGGTACCTTTGTCTTTAACAAATCGAGTACATAATATGTCTTGAGTATAAGTTTTGATAACAGCATTATCATCCTACCAACTCTTAAAATGCACCTCCAAAAGCATCATAGTACCTAAAAATAATAGTGCATTGAGCCACCATACCATTGCTCCAAGGTTACGTGGTGTGTTCCTTCGTTCAGGAATCGCGGCATTGCTCTCCTCCAATTTGTGATGATGTATAACATGTGCATCATGGATTGAAAGACAATGTTACCGCAGGCTGATTGACAGCCTGTCTCTCGTCCTTTGCGAACTCTATTGCAGTGAAAGACTACCGTCTGGCGATGTCGACATGGGAAGTTATCGTGATAATCTAGTAGCGGCCGGGGTCGTGTTCTTAGTCCTCAACACGATCGTCGTCTTAGCACAAGTCTACGTTCGAACAATAATGAGACCGGGGAGTTTTGGGTGGGATGACTTTACCCTATGTCTCACATACGTAAGGGAATCTTTGCGATATCCGTTTCCCCTCTAAATATGAATACCAACCTAAGACTAGACGGCTCGGTTTCGTAATATCATACGCTTTCTTGTTCACTGCTATCCATTATGCATATGCCGCCGAGGAGGAACAGTCTTGGCACGACGCCAAAAAGTTGACGCAGGTATATTTCATCCGTTCGGTTGATAAACTGGTTCCGGTGCTGTAACAGAGCCTGGCTAATTGAATGCTGTAAACGAAAAATAGTATACATATGCAAATCAGACAACCATATACGTCTCGGCGGGTCTAGTGAAGCTAGCTATCGCGTTGGTGTTATTCCGTATCGCCGTCGACAAAGCCATTCGCTGGCTTCTGATCGGTTCTATGGTCATCGTCGGCTTTTGGACGATAATAACTGTCATTTTCGCTTCATGGCTGTGCGCTACAACTAGCCAGAGTAATTAGGCTGGGAGTGCAACCTGTACTTAGGTGGCCTTGTTCTGGACCATATCCAACATCTTCATCGACTACTTCTACGCTTTGTTGCCTATATATATACTTCAGGGCTCTCAGATGAAAAGAAAACTCAAACTGCTTGTAATCTTGTTGCTCGGGCTAGGTATTGTGTAAGACACGCTCTTCTTCCAATGCTCCCAATCAATCCCCCGATACACCAAAGCCTACAACTCATGAAATGGTAGCTGACTAAGTCACTTTATCGTAAAGTCAAGGGACGATGAAATAGGCAACGTCCAGGCAAACGATCTCCCATGAAAGGCCTACGTAGGTTGTAAGTCGTACCATAGCATAACGAAGAAGCCATTTCCATCTGTGCATTCTGTGCGCTTGCAGGACGGAAGTATACGGTAGCTAGGATGAAACGAACGACGAACCATGCCCAGTGGTGCACCATCTTCACGGGGGATTATATGCACCAAACAGGAAACAGGAATTGGAATCCCCCTTCGATTGGGTTAGTGCACAGCCCCGATCATGGCGTCGATGTCATGAGTATGCGTAGAGGGATACACCTTCACCTCCAAACGCAAGGTTCGTTCAAATCATAATTACAAGTTCTTGCGCAATTGCAATGCCCTTCGTTTTATGAAAAACCAACTAATAAGTCTGTCATAGGGCTCGGAAAGAAAACAAATTTCCAATAAGGGGCTAGCTTACTAACAGCCAGCCATCAGGAACAACATGAGACGAGAGCTGACGTGAGGTGCCTTCGGGTGCCCACTCTGCTCCCATGTTACCCTACGAAACTAAGCTGGAAGTGGCTCAAACATCGATGGCTGTGTGTAGGTTGCATATGCCAATTGTCGGCGCAGCTGTCACGGCATCTGGGATCCGGCTTGGTTTCCGTATACGGACTAAAATAGAATGACTGACAACAAAGTCCTACGTTCAGAATGTGTCTTATATACCTGCAGTGCCGCCCGGACGGCCCGTTGGAAGACGTTGCTGTTCCGCAAAATCAATCGTCAATAGCCCTCAAGTCCGGTTTAACCTAAGCCCTCACTTCCGTATCCTCAATCTCAGCATCTGAGACATCACATCACGTTACCATGAGTCTCTCGACGGGAAACTTTGCCATAGACTTCCCTGTCGCCATCGGCATCGCTGCGGGGGCAACAATAGCTGGGCTGATTATCGTTTGCGTCGCGGCTCACTGTGGCCCTCGGTTGTGCAGACTGGACCGGAAAGATCGGTGGTTTGCGTCGGATGTTGAAAGGGCGAACAACATGCACAACGGTGGAGATATGCCTTTGATGATGGAGAAGCCGGATCATTCACGTTAAGAAGGCATCACGACCCACGACAATATACCGATCCAAGCGATCAGAAGGCTACCGAATAGCTGTCGCCACGCGTTGACGGTTTACATTAAGCACCGACGCGCAATCTGACCGAGAACATCGGACGCTATTCGGAACGTCGCCAACTAAGAGGACCGTGTGATAGAGGAGCATAGCGTCACCATGCTAGTCAACAGATCCTCTGACGCTCCTTCATTCCAACCGTACGCATCACGAGGGGAGTGAGATAATCCAACCCATCATACACAGAGTCAATCTTGGTACATCGACAATACCTCGAATTCGCTACGGGGATGGCATACCCGTCCACATTTTGAAGAATTTATCTTCGGAGGAAAGGTGTCTTACTATCGCGCTTCCAACTGAAGCAACAACATCAGTTGTATATAAATAAACACAAGCCTTTGACAGGGAGGTACTATGAAAATGCCGGGTGCACACAAGAGCGGTTACTCAGGACCGCATCTATCTAGACAGAATGAAGATACCCAAATAGACGTAAACTTATTCCAGCCCATCGGACCTGTTTTTTCTTGTTATTTGTGTTTGTATGTCTGCATACATAAGTCGTATGGAATTGTTTCCGCCAGCCTCCGGTTTCACCTTAAGCCACAGTCAACTACTAATATGAATCCGTGCTCTAACATCAAGTAAATACACGAAACGTAGGATTTATAAGACAATCCATGGAGCAAACGGATTGGTTGAAAGTTTCAGCCCCGTCCCAAAGGAGCGTCCGAGGCGGCAAGGAAAGAAGGTATCAGCTGTAGGTACCTACCTAGTCCCGCGAAGCCTTCGCTTAGCTAGTTAAACCCATAAACATCGTAAGAATTAATACCGTGAATTAAAGCAATACTTGAGATTATCGAGTCGTGAAAGAAGTGCAGCTAATAGACCATTTTAAATGCGAAATGGTAATACGTACCTAGTGTAACCTTACCGTACGTAATATGGACCCTCACTAGCGAAACACAAAGCATGACTTGGCAATCCCAGACACAGATGCCAGCTGGCGCCCAGCTGCCAGTGACAACGTCATCGCCCAACCGCCAAGGCGCTTGCCTACATATAGGTACATACTGTCGGACATGGGTGCGTTGCCCCTCCAAACCAAGCCGCGGACAGCTTCAACCCACCGCGCAAAAGGAATCCTACTGCCTGGAAAACGACGCGCCCAGCAAGACCGCACCTCGCTCGCAGGTCCATCGTCCCGCTCTCAGTCCACGGTCTGCCATCCCAACCTACAAACGAACCTCTCCCTCACTTAACCCCGTCTCGCTCTCCTATTCGCGATCCAACCTCGCACCCCTCAACCCAATCCGCACCCACACGCCAACAACCCAAACCCCAACCAGCGGCCATGAACCGCCTCTTCGGCAGCGCGCCCAAGGGGCCCAAGCCGACCCTAAACTCGGCAATAAGCAACATCGACGCGCGTATATCGTCGGTGGACGTCAAGATAGCGGGCATAAACGCGGAGCTCTCCACATACCAGACCAAAATGTCCAAGATGCGCGACGGGCCGGGGAAATCGGCGCTGAAGCAAAAAGCCCTCAAGGTGCTGCAACGGCGGAAGCAATACGAAGCGCAGCGCGACCAACTGCAATCGCAGGTCTGGAACATGGAGCAAGCGCAGACGATGCAAGACAATCTCGCGGGCGTCATGACGACCGTCGACGCCATGAAGACGACCCAGAAGGAGCTCAAGAAGCAGTACGGCAAGGTCGACCTCGACAAGATCGAGCGCATGCAGGACGAGATGGCCGACCTGCTCGACGTCGGCAACGAGATCCAGGAGACCCTGTCGCGCGGCTACGAGGTCCCTGACGACGTCGACGAGGCCGAGCTCGATGCCGAGCTCGAGATGCTCGGCGCCGAGATGGAGGCTGAGGGCGCCGGCGCGCTTGATGCCGGTGGTGTGCCGGATTTCATGCGCGACGAGGTCCCTGAGTTCATCGATGAGCCGCCCGAGACGTCTAAGGTGCAGGAGGTCGCGAGGTGATGGGTGGACGGCGTGTTGTTCTTGTTCTGCCTTGTCTGTCCGTGTGGGTGGGGTAAATTGTGTTATGCACCAAGGGGAATTGGACATGAGAGCGGGCGGGCGTGCGGTGCAGGCGTTCCTGGCGTTATAGCAAATCCACAGGTGTTATGAAAACGGGAGGAAACATGCAATGAATAGGAGTTGGTCGTCAAGAAATCCTCGTGTTTCATTCATTCGGCATTAGCCGCCCTGCAGACAGACGCTGTCTAGATACATAGTATTGGTCACTAAGTGACCAACGTCAAAGTTTTTCTACATGTCTTTGTCCTTGATCATTACTCATACTCCCCTCGTTGCAATCATACCGATAGTGTAGGTTGGCAGCCAGAGAACCAAGAAGGATTCTACCACCTCAAACACCAATAGTTTGTTTTCTAAGTGCGATACTATTCTACAGTTCCAAAAAATCTTGCCACCTCTTCGAGCTCGGGGTCTCCGTTGCAGAAGTCCCACCCCACTATGGTGCTAGTTTGACTACAGCAGATAATCCGTCGTGCGTCGAATTGAAGTTTGAAAATCCTGGCCGGGCTGGCATCCGCCTGCCCCATGTGCGGGTGCGCTTGCGGGTCGCCTGGGACCTGGGGGTGTGCCAGTGCTAGTGCCGGTGCCGGTGCCGGTGCTGGTGCCGGCGCTGGTGCTTGTACGTGGCCTGGATCTCGGTTCTCGCTGTGCCCTAGCACAGGGACAGCTTGTGATTGGCTACTATGGTGAATATGCATCGCATATGGCTGCAACGCTCCCTGCTGTGAAAGAGTCTGGTGAGAGTGATGCGAATGCGTCCCGCGTCCCATCGTGGGTGGCGGGCCACCACCGGTGCTGGTTCCAGAATTCGTTGCTTGGCCCGAGGCGGAAGCACCTGGGGGCGCTCCATTCAAGAGTTGTGATAAACTTAGGGGCTGACTTGGCCGTGGTGGTGGTGCCACATGTGAACTTGTATGGGGAGTGTGAGGCGAGGCTGCATCCGCGGCCAGAGCGTGTTGTACAGATTCTCGAATCCTGTTCTGTGCGATTTGCGCTCTAACGAGACAGCCGCTGACCACTTGACGCAACTGTGAACGCAACATTGCATCCGGCTCCCGATCAATGGCTGCTTGAATGTGGGAGTTATAGGTGAGCATCGTAGGAAACGAGTTTAAAGCTGCGTGGAGAGCAGCAGGGCCCTGGGGCACGGCAGCGTCAATCATCTGAGTGTACGACGCTGTGGTTTGAGGCGTGATCGCGGCATGAATAGGATGCTCAACCTGAGTGTACATAGGGGGTAGCCGTTGGAGGGTTGGGGGTGCACTGATTGGTTGAGACGGGGGTCGATTTGCTGGTGTTTGATCTGGTCGATGGCTAGATGTATTCACGACATCGGGAGACAATCTACGTGGAGGCACAGAAGTCGATGTTCCAGAAGGTTGTCGCAAAGCTGCCGTAGCTCCTTCTTCTTGGCGAAGGACGTGTGCACTTTTCCAAGCACCCTCTCGATTTCTCCGCCAAATGATGATACTTTGATCATATGAGCCGGAAACGATGCGCCCATATGGCCCACCACCTCCTCCAGGGGGCAGCTTGGCCCCATATGCCGTGATATCTTCGGGGCGGCGGCTGCCCGCATTATAGGCGCGTCGCCTGCCCGGCCTCGCCTCATCGAGGGAGCCCTCATTCAGAGCTTGAAAATATGCCTGATCGACCGCCCTCGCTTCCAGCTGATCTTCTTCTTTGCTAAAAGGCAAGTCACCGAAGCCGGCTTGAACTGTCCGCACAAGATTACTGTGCGCACGTAGACTTGCGACTTCTAAGCCAGATTCGCAATCAAAGACTTTGACTTCGTTGTCACTGCTGCCGCTTACAATTCGCCGCCCATCGTACTGGACGCACGCAATGCCCTTGCCGTGGCCAATAAATGTCCGTTTCGCGATTTGATTGGGCCAGTCCCACAGTCTGATATATCTGTCGCCACTAGCGGACACGATTTCTCTGTCGCGTATCTGAACAGCGTTGACGGCTGCGTTGTGGCCTTCCAGACAAGCAATCATCGTATACGGTGGTATAATGGCTTGTTGATTCAAGGGCGAGTCGTCGTATCCGTAGTTCCGGAGATTGACGGGGACTGGGTTCACGGCTTGGGAGTCGTTGTTATACCCTACATCGCCGGGCCGCAAAGGCTGACGATTAAAGATCTTGATGGTTTTGTCCTTAGAACAGGTTACTAAGATCCGCTTGTCGAACTTAACGTTCAATACCGATTCTCTGTGTGCCCTCTTAAGACGTTGCAATATTTCACCCGTGGAAAACCTCCATAGTATGACGTCCGAATCACTACTTCCAGAGACAATCAAATCCTCTTCCGGATCAGAATCGAACTGGAGGCATAAGACGGATCCATTGTGGCCGCTCAGAGGCGGGCGCACCAAACGTCTTGAATGGAGATTCCAGATTCGCAGCGTACGGTCCCTGCTGCCACTGACGAGGTATTCTGAATTATACTGAAGGCTGTATATGCACTCGTTGTGCCCCTCGTCAAGGTGGTCTGGATGCGGGAGTTGGAAATTAACGTAACGGCCACGCTCCCAATTGTTCTCCAGCCTCCGCCGCATGCTGTACAGGTACTTCCAACTCATCTTGTAACGACGGTCTCGCCAGTCGTATATCCACAACGTCGACTTGGGCAGCGTTGATAAAGCATTGGTTGATTCGGCTGGTGGGGTGGCGGAAGATGTAGAATCGACTATAGCCCTCCCTTTGCCTTTATCAAGCTGCGGACCCGACCTATTCTTCGAGTGCGGCATGGGGCTCGGCGACTTCATTAGGCTGCCCAACTTCCGCACTGTTCTATTACTATGGGAGGAGGAACCGCTGCCACCTCTTTGCGGCCCACCGAAAAGGCTGGTGCCTGACATATGCGTATCATTCTGTTCTTGGCCTATGGCGGCATCTGCATCCACCATCTCGTAGTCATCTTCATCTCGGACTTGATCGCGGGGTTCTGGGTCAGATATGGCCCGCTTCTTTGAAATATGACCGCCTTCCACTGACTTGACCCTCTGCGGGTGCATCTGAGAACCCGCCGGATTCTCGTTCATTCGTTCTTCGGCGAGTTGAACCTCCGCTTTGATTGCCTTCCATCCTTCGAGGTAGTATAATTTCTCCCATAACTTTCGGTCCGAGGCTAGGTTGTACCATCCTCGGCAACATAGGGCCACCCGGATCAGCGATTCGGCATCCAGATATCCAAGCACCTTTAGGCAGATCTCGGGAGGCAAGTAATTCACAAAATTGATATAGAGGCGGGGGTTGAGCTGGGTCATGACGATGTCAGCGATGATAGTGGTGGGGAGCTCATTCAGTAGGAGCATGGCAAGATCTATCGGCCAGACGGGTCAGCACGTGTTCACGTTGTCCAAGGGCATCGGCGGGGGTAGGGGCGTACGTTTCTTTTCCGGCACTGTTAACTTGGGCATTTGCACGGCGAGCCAGGTGGGGAGTTCGGCCGAGGAGCGCAGCGCCCGGGCAGTGGTGCTGTCTGAGAGACTGCCGGAAGCGGACGTGTTGAGGGGATGCTCGGAATAGCCCTCGTCAGGCTCTTGGGTTGGAGGGAACGTCTCCATAGCGGCTGCTGCTGTGCTACGGCTTCGCTGCAGTCGGTCAGGCTGAAGGCGCCCGGGCGTTGACAACGCTACGAGAGGGTGGGCTGGGCTGGACTGGGCTGAGCTGAGCTAGCCGCTGGGGGCTGGGAGCTGGGAGCTGGGAGCCGATTACCGGTTGTCGCCTGCTGCTTGCTGCTTGCTGGTTGCCGGTTCGTTACAGTAGATGGCAGGTAGTAGACGGCCGCGGGAGCACCGGCGATGTAAAGATGGGGGGCGGGGGGCGGGAAGCGGTGATTCCTTCACGAGACGAGACAAGAGGCGCCGGACCGAACGCAGGACAAGACAGCGGGCGGTAAGGCGAAGCTTCGGGTCGGGATGCAAGCGATGGTCAGGTTGCTAGACCAATTGAATGGCGACGGGGATCCTGCGCTGATACGTCAGGTGTTTGTCTGTCGCGTGGGCTTGGCGGCGATGGCGATTTTGTAATTGAGCCAGAAGAAGAAGAAGAAGCAAGGGATGGATAACACCACCTCGACATGGATTCGACAGGTTGGATATTGCTGCTGTGTGAGGGATTCTAGTGTCTTCGCGTTTGTTTTGTTCCAAGTTGTTTGTGTTTGTATCCCAAACATTAGGTAAAGTACCGAGCAAGGGAGTGGTTGTGGTCAGCACAACCAACCTAAACTCAACTACCTACTGTAGCGACGTCAAATCCATGGCAGCTGCCCGCAGGGTCCTGGGGCATCTGGTCAGACGTCTAACAAGCTAGCAAGTTCCAGCACTGGTGGTGGGCACCCACACTGGGACATATTCACTGTAACAACCTAAACCTGGGCAGGGCAGGGCAGGGTTTGGGCTGGCGGCTAGGCAGTGGGTCCTGTGTGGGTTTGCCTAGCGAACTTTTAGCGTAGCATGGCGACAGGTCCAGATTTGACACTGCCGGCTTGTGGATACTTAGGGCAACACCTAAATGCATCGACTTTATAAGGTACATAGTAAGTTGTTCGTGCGGTAGTTAGAACCTTGAACGGCATATATAACGCAGCCTCTAACATCATCATCAACCAATGTACCTCCCTACATATATCTAACTTAAGGTATCTAGATCATGACAGAATTTGTTAAACCCCAAGGTAGGTAGGTGTGTGTGAATGCCTATTCATGCCAGATAGACATCAACCTGCCTACGTCATTCTAGCTAGGTGCTTCTACAAGCGGTCCACGGTAAGTAGAAGCAAGAAAACGCAACCAACTCTATCTACCTACCTAAATACCTACACACAATACAGTGCATTATACACAGTACCTAGGTAGGCTAGAACTCGGGCACTGCTCGGGTTGATAAACGAGGTCGATATTCAACAGCTACGGCTTTCCGGAGGTACCTGAGCATGTAGGTAGGCAAACTGCATACCTACATACCTATCTATCTATATTCAGAAAGTAGAGAGGTGCGTGGATGTAAGGCGAACGCTATCCGCGCGTACTACACACCTACTATGTAAGTAAGTGCACATGTGATCAGCTACCTACCTCCTATGTATGTAGGTACCTACTAATAGTGTTGTCCCAAGTGCGTGATGTCTGCATTTACACGCATCGGGATCCGGGATTCTCTCGCTATGCCTACACAAGAAGGTCCGGTCCCTTGGTTGTCCATAACAGCCCACCTCAGCTTGTCTGACCACATGAACTGGCTGTTCTGGGGCTAATCACAAGCATCACAACAACCTCTGCAGTGGTGTAAGCCGTTGTGACTAAGAGCATGTACCAATGCATGGAAGAATGGAAGCATCAAAGAATATCCCGTGCCACTTTTCCCGCTTGGTGTTCTCGGAATGGCGAGATGGAATGAACCAATCGAGTGTTGCAATAATATGGAGGGTGGTCGTACTTCTGCCGGGGTACCCTTAATCCCTCCATCACAATACCAACCAGATTGATTAACTTCCCTACACATATTCGCTCCATGCTCGCTCCATGCATGCCCACCTCCGAGACGTACAGCAGGTATCATCTGGATGGCCGAAGATGCAAATGTTGCATTACAAATAATTGAACCGTAACCCTGCGGCAACTATCCACGTGGGTATTCCAAAGGCATGCGCAAGCCGACAGTGTGCCTACATTACGACAGTATATGAATCACCCTCGGGAAAGATCTGTACTAGTAGCCAAAGTTGGTCTACAATATGGGAAGTAGGTTCGCCTATCTTGTCTTGTCGGTGTGGTGACCCAGAGAGGTACTATACTTAGGTAGGTACTAGGTACTAAGTACCTTTCTGGGAGGTTTTATCATCCCAAATCGGAATGGGGAGCCAGGTTGAGCCATGCCGCTTTTAGCCTGAGCCTGAGCAAGAGCTTTTTCATAGCCTGATATGAACACAAATCTGCATAATCTCCAATACACGTCGGGTACTGCCAGTACACTTACCATAATTGCATAAAAACAAAGACCGTTCAATATTATAAAATGGATATGATCCGTCCTCTAGACCCCCTCCATTTTCCGGCCCTACGGTCTACCAGGCGAGGATCAACGAAGACGGACAGCACGTCCCAATGACAGTTGGACTGCTATATACCAGGTGCCGTTTCATCAAGTTGGACTTGTTCAACGGCCCTATGATCCAGGTACCATGCCTCTACGCCGATCACATCTAAAAAATCGTTCAGTGTGACAAGGGCTTATGTAACAAGGGCTTGGAACAGTGTTCTATTCAACTAATAATTCTCTTTAGATCTAAAAGGTCCATGCCTTCTAAATCTATCTTTTGATGCAACCTTGCCCTACGCCTTCCCGGAGGTTGGTGCCTTAGGCCTTTGGCTATTACCCCTTTTTTGGCTGTCTTAGATCCTGTCCGCGATACGAGGCTTTTATAACTCTTACGAGTCCCGTGATAGTTGCCAACTAATGGTTGCGGCTCTTTGAGACTGCTTGTCTTGCCGGGAGGCTGTATGTCTGAACGGAAGGCTGCTAGGCGTGGGCACCTGGCTTGGTCCGTGTAACACTAGTATATATTGTAGAAGTTGCTAAGGCATTGTTTGTTAGAAATAGAAGCATTAAGCATTATAGCTGTAGACGTAGCTGGAAGATATGTAAAGCTACCTTGGTGAAATATACGATTGTTCTTGTTTTCGACAGGTATATGTTCGGTATTTAATGCAATAAAAGCTAAGTTACTACTAACAACAATCTTATATAAGTTGTCCATAGCCGCAATTCTATTAGTAAAAAGCACACGAGAATCTAAGTCGCGTTAAAAATAATAATAAGTAGCTATTGTAGGCAACGCTGTAGTTGATATATAATATTGTTGTATCTAACAAAAAAAACAATTAAAGAAGTGAGAACTAGTCTATACAACAAGGTGCTTGCAAATACTAGTAATAGTGTTGTAGAGAATAAAAAAGAGAGATGTACATAAATTAGAGGAAACTAGCCGAGGTAGAAGGAGCCGTGGACATAGGATCTGTAGCTGGGAAAGTGATGACTTACTTCGTCCATGGTTTGGTAAAAAACAAGGCTTGATATTTTTACCTCGAGTAGGTAGTACGTGCTATACTCTATACGTTTTAAGTTAACGGTGAGACTACGCAGTAATATGGCGATACAGCTTAGGCCGTTTTAACTTTAAAAGCTGAGTGTGAGTTAGACTGCCGTTTCTCTTTGCATAAATTATGCTAGTAGTCACCTATCTACTGTATAGTAGGCGGACCCGAGGCCGAGCAAAAGCGGCGGACGAGCTAAGCCTAATTTGCTCTGTGGTATTTAATTGGTAATACTTCGAACCACTCTATCACAGACGCCAGGTTGCCGCCACAATGCACAATGGTGAAGGGCGAATTATGCATCATGAAATATCTTGCGTACTACGACACCACTACCTTGACCTCGCATGTACAGTACAGTGTGTGCTGCAGGTCTGGATACCAGCAAGCCTCGCTGCAGCCGAAATCTTAAAATAATCGCCTATTACATCATGCATTATTTCCTGACCTTCTCCAGACTTGGGTGTACCCTGTATTCCCTGAGCCCGTTCGAAACGCGGCCTCGGGACCATCCTCGAACTCGAAAAGACGGCGTTTGTGTTTCGCGGAGGGTTCGAGATCTAAGTCAGGGGCGCCGCCACCTATCATCGTCGGGTTTGACCGCCTTGGGACGTCCTGCTACATGGGACCAAAGAGCGGTAGGAGGTTGGTACTATATGTACGCCCACTCAACGCAAGCACCGGTAATCACTGCTGGATTACTACTGTCCTCGCTGGTACATACCCGGACAAAGGATGTGAGGGCTCTCGCATCGTCGCTTCTTGACACTCTAAATGTGTGTTTTTATCAGCCATCTTGGACATAATACGAGATACACATAGATAAACAGGCTAATAATAATGATAAGCGGTTGAGTGAGCAAAGCCCAGAAGAGAGCCTAGGAGAGAGCCTCGGCTGAGTGTCTCCCATCCACGGTACTGTTATCGGATTCCGCAGCATTGGTATATTTTATCGTTGCAACTGGTCACGATGCCCGTTGTCCTGCTTCGCGGCGTTGGACGGATGCCAGCAGAGTTAAATACCCCAGGATCCTGCCCACGACAAGGTAAACTATTTCCACTTTTTGATTTCACATCATAGCAGTTCAAAGGGCGACTATGTCGGCTTTTGGGTTGCTCGGTTGAGTTACATCTAGTGTCGCGGCGGCAGCCTCCTTTTGGCATAGCCTGAGCACCCGCGGATTTGAAACAGCCCGGGAGGCACCATCCCACACGCAGATCAATGCCCAACGCCCTTCAGTCGCTAATTTGTCTCCTCATGTTGCGTTTTTCCGTCCATGCTTAACACAGGATGCGGGATACCCTTCGCATCGCAACGACCTATCTAGTCTAGTATAGTATAGTATAGATAG
This sequence comes from Xylaria telfairii, assembly GCA_022495065.1. Taxonomy (NCBI): domain Eukaryota; kingdom Fungi; phylum Ascomycota; class Sordariomycetes; order Xylariales; family Xylariaceae; genus Xylaria; species Xylaria telfairii. The sequence continues at coordinate 55,097 of MU383933.1, forward strand.
GGAACAAGACCTCACATGATCAACATGGGGTGGGCAAGGAACAGCAAACGAACGTACAGTACCTACACTAGGATCCCACAAGGTTGGATACCCAGATACACGATTCCACTGGGGTGAGTTCTTCTGAGCGCTAACTCCCTAGGTATGGTATGCCGACACAGGGTGTTCAAGTAGTATATAGGCAGACGCTACATGTAGGTAGGCTGGCAGTACCATACGAAGTACGTCATGATGAAGATGCAAACTTGAGGCGATGGACGAAATAACTAGGCAGGGTAAAAATATGGTGTAAAACGGCATCAATCAAGCAATCATGAATGCAGAGAAATCGATCTCAGTGAATCGGAAAGGAGCTTGCTTGCTTGCCTCACGATGGTAAGCCATTAAGATGTGTGGAGAGAACGGTAATAGGTACCACGGCAATAAAGGAGTACTTTTACGTCGTTTACCTACATATGTACACAGTACACATGTAACCCCAGTCATATCCCACTCGGAGCGGCAGGGGACATCTTGTACTCAGCAACAACAGTCATGCAAACCAGTACTTTATCTTACACACGTCGATGTCAGCAGCTTCGAGCTAGACTTCCCCTAACAGACGTCGAGAGGGGTTCGCAAGACCATGAAGTGAGATCTGTATCGTAGTAAGTATATAAAGACAGAACATCCAGACGAAATGGCCGATGTCATCGTGGACTATCGCCCTCGGATCAAGGCCTCGAAAAGCAAAGGACGGAGTGCAGACCAGAGGTACATTATCATATAAGGAGATACATGCATCTGCGGTAGACCGATGCGCCGAAGGAAGTACTGAGGTACATAGACCAAGTCCCCACAGAGCAAAAAGGAGACCGAGACAAGGGCCTAGGGGGGTTCAGGTGGGTAATGTGGATACCACCCAAAGCCCGACCTTCAGTGCTGACCAGTACCATCCTAGCCAGCAGCCTAGCATCCAGCATCCAGTATCCCGACCCCAGTGCTTCTGCCCTGCCTCTAGAGGTAAGGTAGGTAGATAGGTACAGTACCTGTGTGTATGGAACCAGCCCACCCCAACCCCAACCACGCTGCCGCCACCACCACCACCACTATCACCTCCACCCTCCACCTCCACCACCAACTGTCTACCTACCTAACCGCCTATCTGCCGCCTCCCTGTCTGTTACCACAACTTCGTTCGCTCTTTTTTCCCGCCCGCCGACCTCTTCCTGCCTATCTGCCTGTGGCAATTGTGTGTCCTGTCGCAAAAACCGATCACGACGAAGTAATCCACCGCCTGGCCGACACGATCGTGCGAGCAACTCCTATCTGCGTACCTGACTGCATCCAACAACCGCCCACGCCCACGCCCACGCCCACCACGCCAGCACTGCACCCGTACCAGTCGAATCGTATCCTCCGCCTCCGTCTCGCTCCAATCCCGTCCTCCCACATCGGCCCTGCGGCATGCACGATTAAGCACTCTATCCACCAACCTGCCATGCTTCGGAGTGCTATCTGGGCCTAAAGACGTTGCGACGGCTATAGACCGGTTCCAGAGCCTATCGTCCTCCCTCACCGACCCCACGAATACCCATCGTCGTGGGTGCCGACCGATACGACCTCCCGGCTCGAGTTCCACCGCTGCGGGGGCAAAAGAAATAAGCTTGGTCGCTTAGCACGCTCGCAACTGATCGCAACTGGGGAGGAGAAAGAAGAAAAGAGGAACAGAGGCCTCTCTAAGAACGCTCTGACCGGTGGCTTGCCTGGTGGCTCTGACCGGTGGACATCGGAAAACAACATCGCACCCACACGGGCCATCTTCCAGCCCGGGTACCCAAGCAACATCCCAAACATTCCAGCCCTCCGGGTGCCCCTCGTGACTCAAAGCACGGCCAATACAATCCCGCGCCATTCTCCATTCTCCATTCTCCATTATCGGCGGGGAGCGACAAAGGGCACATTGGAACTCGCTCCCGCCCTCCACCCTGCTCATTCACCGACTCGATCTCGACTCGGCTGTCGACCCCGCCTCGACCTCGAAGCTCGAAGCACGGGTGCACCGCCGCACATACTGCTCTCGCTGCGTTTTGTCTGCGCCCTGCGCCCTGCGCCCTCCCCCCCAGCGCCTTTGGCCCTTTCATCCGGCGAGCGCTCTGCTGTCGGATGGGTTGATCTGCCATGGCACACGCACCGGCTCTTCTCAGGACGAACACCGCCCCTGTGTTCCCAGCCAGCAACAACTACGGTGGCCCCTCCACCCTCAGCAGCCTTAGGGCTAGCCATCTCTCCGGCTCTACGGCCGTCAATTCCGCCTCGACGACTTCTTTGGCATCAATGGCCTCGGCCGCTACCATTGTCCCTCCCTCGAACGGCGTGGTGGCTACCGCCAACATCATCAACCAAAGAGCTGATGCGTCGAGATCGCTCTATCAGATTTGCATGGCGCTCAAGCAGCGGTTAGCTAAGGTCCCGGGCTTCGAAGGCTATCTAAATATCGTCGAGTCAGATGCTCTGTCGAGTGAATACAACCCTGTCGAGTCTCTTTGGGGTCTGCTTAAGAGTGGCGACCCTCTGCTCACCATATATAATTCTATTAAACCAGACATACCTTTAAATCCAAACGACATAGCCACCCAAGATCCTGCTAGACGGCCCAAGGCAGCTACATTCAAGTTTATCGACGCGTGTTTGAGACAACTGCAGATTCCTGCGGGTGAGTGTTTTATCGTTTCTGATCTGATGAACGACGACACGACAGGTTTTGTAAAGGTACGTTTATCCCTCCGCCAGCTATTTGGTATACACACACACACACACACTCTCTCTCTCTCTCTCTCTCGTTCGGCCGCCGTTAATTCTACCATGCTTACCTGAGACCAGGTCATACAAGTAATTAATCAGGTTCTTGACCTCGCCGAGAAACGTGGTCATTTGCTTGAAGTCCAGCCTTACCCTGAAAATGGCAACTTCGAAGTGCCCATCCCCCAGATGACATACCGTGACCATGTCATTCGTGAGCTTGTCGATACAGAGCGTAAATATGTTCAAGACTTGGAGAACTTGCATGACTTAAAGAAGGCTTTGCTTGATAAGGCCGTTATCCCTGGGGACGTAGCTTATCAAATATTTCTAAACATACACGGAATTCTAGATTTCCAACGACGATTTCTAATCCGAATTGAGACCACCAATTCCATGCCGCAAGCAGCACAACAATGGGGCGCGCCATTCGTCATGAATGAGGCGATGTTCGAAATATACCAACCATTTATTGCCAACCAACGAAAGGCAGCAAAGGTGGCGAATCAAGTATTCGACAAGATTCAACTCGCAGAACACCCTGTTGCTTGTGACTTCAACACGCTTGATGGGTTCCTGCTGAAGCCAATGCAACGACTCGCCAAGTACCCTCTGTTGCTCAAGGTATGCCAACATATTTGCGCTCCAAGGAAGCATCCACTAATATTTGATAGGATCTACTCAAGAGAGGCGAAGACCCGAATCCAGAGAATAGGGCCGAACTCTTAAAAGGAATAGAGGCTGCGGAGCGAGTCCTTAAGCAGGCTGATGAAGCAGTTAATCGCGACCTCTTAGACGAAGCATTGGAGGAGCTCAAGGGTCGAGTCGATGATTGGAAAATGCACAAAGTCGAAGGTTTCGGTAAACTGCTTCTGCACGGCGTATACGCAGTGGTAACAGGTCGCAGTGATCAAGAGAAAGACGTACGCCCCGTGAGCCAAACTCTTTGGATCTTATCGTGCAACGGCTAATTTACTAGTATGAAATTTACCTCTTCAATAATATCCTCCTCTGCTGCAAAGAAGTGCAGCCGAACAAGAGCAAAGATAAGAAGGACAAGAATAAGTCAATCGTCAAACCTCGCAACAAGAACAACAAACTGCAGCTTAAGGGTCGGATCTTCATGACGAATGTAACTGAGGTCGTCTCTTTTGCCAAGCCAGGTAGGTCGCATCCCTCGAGACCACGAACTACGAAGCTGATATGCCCTATCTAGGTTCGTATACGGTACAAATATGGTGGAAAGGTGATCCTAGCATTGAGAATTTCATTATCAAGTTCACGAATGAGGAAACTATGAAGAAGTGGGCTACCGGTCTCGACATTCAGCGGAAACTGCATATGGTGGCTCCGATGACAACCCCCGAGCAACCCACCCCCGACTTCACCTGGATGAAAAACATTAATAACATGGAGAATCCTTATGCGCAACAGGACGAAGATGACGACGAGGATGATGAGCAACTTCCGCCAAGCCAGGTGTCATCTCCCAACTTAGGGCAAAGCTCAAACTCGGGCGGAGGGGTAATGGCACGCAATACCTCGAGTAATAGTCTTCGCGCTAGGTCAGTGACTACTGATAGTGCTCAGTCGCTGGCTAGCCTGGCTAGAGTGCCGCCACCTCAATTTCCTCTCCCACCTCCCCCGAGACAGCTTAGCGTGCAGACGGGCGGCGCCCAGTCTCCTGGGCCTCGAGGTGGTGAATCGTATTTTTCGCCTACCATGGACTCGCCTGCGTCATCGAGAACTAGCACCGCGAGCACTCTATTAAATCAAAATGGTCAGTATCCTTTCCCTCGGACTTCCACGCCGCAAGGCGGGTGGGAAGACAGAGACACAAATAGATACACCGCTCCAGCCATGCCGAGGGCACCCTCGCGAGACGGACCTACTCCTATCAATGGGCGAAACCCAAGGGGACCATCTATGCCAGTAATGGCGTCGCAGCAATCATTGGCTCAACAACAGCGCAGTCGATCATATAGTACACCCGATATCAATGGGCAAAGTGGACGAAGGGCTAATTCTACTACTCCCGTGCCTGCAGTACCTGGCATTCCGCCTCATCTCCACCCTGCCCATGATGCTAGCATTCCAAGGTCCCAAACCGGATCACCTCGACAGGACCTCCCAATAAGAGCTAACACACAGAGCCCAGGAGTTCAACGCGAACGCTTAAACCAGCAGAATGGCCAGTACGGCGGGACAATGGCCCAGTTCCCAACCCAACCTATCTACCCTCGCCAAGCCACTCCATCTATGGGACAAGTCACAGGATCGGTAGCACCACAACCCCTCAACCTTGGTGGGCAACAAGTAGTTTCATCGACGCTTGGCAGTGCTGCACCGGGCAATTCGCTTGGCAATCAAGATTTGCCGATCCCAACACAGCTAAGAGTGAAAGTCAACTGTGACGCGGGTACTTATGTGACACTAGTTGTCCCTTTTAGTATCACATATCAGTCCCTCAGTGACCGGATTGATGGCAAGCTCGCACGATTTACGACCAGCTCAATTAGTAAGGGCAATCTGAGACTGAAGTATCGTGACGAGGATGGTGATTTAGTGACGATTGAGAGTGACGACGACATCCAGATAGCGTTCCTCGAGTGGCGCGAAGGTGCGAGCAACATAAACACCAACGGCGTCGGAGAAATAGAACTTTTCTGCGTTGATGCATAATGCACTAAGCATCACAATACGGACCTCTGTCGGTCTCTTCTCGGCATACCACTACCAGATTTTACGACCTATACCCAGATACGATCTTATTCAGCTTTTAGAAAAACGACAATACCAGAAGATTGTTCGCACGACCAGCATTAGATGAAGCATCAATGGATACCGCTCTTTGTTTTTACGCATTGAATTACCATGACGCTCATTCAACACTCTTTTGTACTTCTCTGGACATATTGCAAACTATAGGACTTTGGTTTAGACCCGCCCGCTATGGTTTGGTTCTTTACTCGAGCAGCGTCAGCCCCCAACCACTTCCGAAATCGTCATTTCAACCATGCTTTGGTAACCCTATATCGCGATGCACTCGTTTCTAACTAGAATCTTCTGTCAACGGACTGCGGCCGTCGCCACACAGTCGGCTGACTACTCGGCGGTTGGCTCGATTCGTCGAAGTTGGGGGCCCTCGGGAGCATAAACCGGAGTTACGGCGAGGTAGGCGGCATTTGAAATATTCTCTTCCCCTGTCTGGGCTGCCTTTTAACCCGTATGGCGCTAGTTATAGGAAGGCGTGTGGTGGTTCTTTTTCTTCTCTTTTATTTTTTAGCGCACCTGCAGAGGGATAAGAAGAGCATGATGGTTTTCGAGGTGCGAAGCTCGGATGTGCGAGAAAATAAAATGCCATGAGCATCGCACAACGAGAGGGAGATGGTTGATAGGTGCAGGCGGGTTCTGCGAGTTTCACGACTATGGTGCGTGCGACTTGTTGTTTGTGGCCATGCTCGGCATGTGCTACCTCACCTACCTCACAGATTATATATAGTAGGGGCAGCCCATAATCTCCTTCAATCGTAATTCTCATCTATGTTCATCACGCTCGCTTCACTGGTTAGCTGTTGCAAGATCTGAATTGGACACTAACAACAATATCTCTCATATATACTTACTTACCTTAGATACCAATAACAGCCCACCTACTATTAGATTTGATTTCTGAGTTTTAAAGAGAGAGCCTGTACGCTCTTTCTCTCTTCTACCAGACTGCCTCTTCATCCTGTAGTTTTTGCCCTGGTTGTCGTTAATGGTAATTGAGCACGGCGCGACCCCTCCGTTTATTCCCTATTATGGCCGCGCATCTTGCTGGTTAATAGACGAATGGCGCACGGAACTACGGCCCCGGTTGTGTCGCGGTCTGGTTTTACCGGGTTTGGAGATTGGATGTAGTAGATTACTTGGTTGGGGCTGTCCTCTTCTGTAGATATAAGTATAAGTAGATGTTAGGTATGTATACACGCCTCTGGCGATCTTCACCCCAATATCTAATCCAGAAGTGTGAAGGGTCAGTTTCGCAAGGGCGATTAGAGTGCTTGGTATTGAAAATCTGAATCGTCTCTTCCTGGTTCCCTTTTTATTATTGAAAGACATATCTCGTTCGGGGAAAATATGCCTTCGTGGATTGCTGCTTTCGTCGCCCTCGCGGCCGCGCCTTGGGCCCTGGTGTTGGCGAAGCCGGAGCAGATCCGTGGCGTCTCGTCGCCTATTTTTCATTACTATCTGCAGGCTTATCCGCAAGATCGTGAGTTTTTTTTCCCTGCCTTTTTGCCTCCAGCCCGTTCACTCTGTCATTTCCAGAGATCTTGGTTGTTTTTTTTTTTTTTTACATCTATATCATACCTTTTGCTATTGTTTCTCCCGTTCAAAGGACTATAGAGCATATATACCGGACAATCCAGCAGATTGTGGTAAACTTGCAAGAGGAAGATGCAACAACTAAGATAAAACAAAAGGGTGTGGTGACGAAGAGATAGGAGAAAGAACTGACATTTTCCCGCAGACACGATCCCCGTCATGGGCCCCGAGGCGAGCAGCGAGTACTTCAACATCGCGAGCGGGGCGATCCAGAGCGCCAACAGCAGCGCGTACCTGACGGTCGGGGCGGACAGCACCTCGTACAAGACGCTGACGCTGTCGTCCAGCGCCGGGGCCGGGGGCGCCCCTGGTTGGGCGCTCGAGGGCGATACTATCATCACGGGCACGAGCAGCGCTTGGGGTCGGCAGTTGAACTTCCTCGTGTGTAAGGTTGGAAGTGGCGATTTGTGGCAGGTTTATCTGCAGACGGGGAGTGATGTCCCCGCGGGGAAGACGTGTAGTAATTACCAAAGCTTGCATTTGCCTTGTCTTTGTTAAGGGGGGGCTAGATGCGAGGGGAGGCGATATCAACTAGATAGTTGGCGATGAACTTGTATGTATATATGGGAATTCGTGAAGGTGGGGAAGCGGGTACTAGTATCGTCGATGAGGTTGTCTACATGGCCAGAAAATCGATTGCGTGTCTTTATTTTTATACGAGTGATTCCTTTTTTTATGTACAGTTTGATACAAGGCGTCTTAGTCTTATTGGGGACAAATTAAGCCCTCTGGAGTCGTTTTCGCTGGATATGAGATATCCGCAAGTGTCTGTCCGTCACGTGGTGAAACGCCGTTCCATGTCTTCTTTACTCGTTGTCTCCCTCGTCTCATCATACAATATCTCCCGTGGAGCGCGGGCATCGGTCTAAATAGTGCCGAGGTCGAGGATATCTTCACGTATTGGGTTGACTATGACGTGCCCCATGTCCCATGCTCAAGCAGTGTGCTGGGGTGAATCGGCTATACCCAGTGGCTCGGCTCACTTGTGTAAAATATAGCCCTCTCCGGTTCTACTTCGGTTACCTCCTCTTCTTCTCCGGGAATGTGAGCTTATCCTTGAATCGGGACAGGTGGTAGTTGACTTCGCTCTTGCGCGGCGGCGCGGGGGGAGGTCCGTCCATGCACGCCCGTAGGGCTTGCTCGAGCTGCGCGCATCCGGCGGTGCTGTAGCCTGCCGATGCCCAACATGCTATGTAGACCAGGAAGTCAGCCACCGAGGTCGAATGCGCATAGCTGGTCCGGACCGGCTGGTTGTTGTCTCCGGTCGGTGTGTATTGGGGTGACCTTACAGAGGACGGAGGACATGATGGCGACGCAAGCACGCTCCGGTTTGCCGTTGGGAGCCCGCACACGCAGAGTCTTTAGCGGTGGGAGACGGATGGGCTTCTGGGCCGCAGACATGGTGACGTTGTTTCAATCGCAAGCTGGATTGACCGTGTGGGCGATTTCGCAGTGGTGGACTCGATAGCGGCCTTCTCGCTCGGAAAAGGTTTGGAGCTACCTATGCAGGGATCTCGGCTCCTTGGGTTAAAGGTCACGTGCCCTCAGTGTGGTCTGTGCGTATCCCCATCCATACTGTACGTACGCACTAGCTCCCGTCTTGGACTGCGAACCCATCACCTATTCAGTGACACCACCAACACCCGATCTATCTACCGAGTATACTATGTATTCTACAACTACCATGCTGAGGTGGTGACCCAGCTGGATTTCCGTGTCTTTTTGCCCAATATGCGCGATTCAACATGAAGAAGGTGATTTTATTGATACAGGCAAACAGCAGCCTTGACACCTACATCAACGAGACACAGCATCACCATGATCATGATCGTCTTGCTGCTGAGATCGGCAGAACGAAGCACACGGCTAGCGGTTCCAGATCACATGATTTACAGCGCAACATGTATACTATACTAGCCCATGGCTTCACCCCGATCGGACTTGATGCCGTCGTTTTCTACAGCAGGGTCGTGCTATGCTATGGGTCTTAATATGTCTCGTGACGTATTATACATGCCTGCTATGCCGCGTACTGCTGTGCGTCCCTTTGATGTGCTCAACATCGGGATGTGGGACTGGATGTGGGGGTCCACGCCATCGTCTGGCCCTTCGCTTCCCTTCATGCGCGAAGAGTTCATCGACTCGTCCCAAGGGACTGGTAGACTTGGTGTAATCAGCTGAGGTCAACCATACCTACAAATACCTGCAATCATACGGCATCACTTGGCACATAGGGTCCGCCGCCACCAAGCTTAGACCAAGTCAGTTAGGTTGGTCCGTAGGTAACCCTCTTCCTACCCTTTTCATGCCCTCTTTATGCCCCCTGAAGCATTATGGCCATATTATCTTCTCTCTTTTGCTAGGGTTGTTATTGCTTCGTTTAACGTTGGAACCTAGGTTTAATCCACATGAGATTCTATTTTTTCCTCTGCCATACCTCCCAATGCTATAGAGCACCGGGAGATCAAGTGGCACGACGAAAAATAATTTCCTTCCAAAATAGCCTCACAGCCAAGGCTAGTTCGGTTCTAGATGCAAACTAGCTCTGCATACCAAGCATTCTACGCTCTTCGGGGTTTAATTATCCACAAAGTTCTGGGCAATAACCACGAGCACCCAGTATTGTGAAGCTAATACCATCGAGACTACCAACAGCTTAGCTTGACCAAGTTTGTTTTTTCACTATTCTTTCAATCGTTCTATTATTACGTCCGAGATTCCCCCCAATTCACGCCACACTTTTCACCAACTTGTCGAGCCTTCTTTGAAGGTCCGTCTTCGGACCCTTCATCGCTGCTTTAGGCAATTAGAAGTGCAACACTATTGGCATTTCGGAGAGCGGAGCAGAATCGGGCGCTCTTGAGCACAACATAATGATTTGGACCAGTAGCAAATCCGCTTTGGCTCTAGCAATGCACTAGCCTACCAACGCCTCGGTCTATTCTGGGTGTTACTGGTTTTACGCCCGTTGGAGGTGGTAGATATTTGATCAACCCTTCATTATCTTATCAATCAGATCAATCTGATCAATCTGATAAAATTTTCGTCGGCAGACCCGCATGCTTATGCAGCGCTAGTAAGTCGGACTCCTTCGTGATCCCTGCTGGTGGAGAAGAAACATTTGGGGAGCTGAATGGCTCCGATGCTACTCTACCTACAGTACCTTCTCCTCCCGCCTTTGTTTCTCTCTGGCCTCCCATGCCCGAGTCGGGTCCTGCCTAGGCTTGATAACCTATCTGATAAACAGATCCAAGTGGCAAAATGTGAACGTGTACAAGATTCTCGATGGAGGATTTAATTGAATCTGTTGGACTAAACGCTGCCCCTTCTGGACGCTTGTAGTAAGTACGGTACAAACCGAGGATAGCAGAATCCTGTCCTACACTGCAGCCACAGGCACGATCCAAAAACTCCCTTAATTTGCATGTGGGTTACGCAACTGGGGTTGTCCGATTTGGGGAATGTGACCGCTTCTAAAATGCCCTGCTCGGTTGTATGGATCCTAGAGCTCTGCACGGAGATTCGCCTATTACCCTCTCGACATACATAACCTCTTGCCTGCTTCGAGGAAGGCTAAGATGTACCGTCTCCACCCGTTGCATGGTGCCCCCCAGCCTTTGGGTGAGGTACGATGAATGGCCCAGCTCGAATGCCTAGATCGTGCCACCCGTCTGTCTTCTGCATGGCAGTATAATTGTGCCTCTCCGTTTCTGCCCGCGGTTGTCTTGTGACACCTGAGTTGTAGGTCTTTAAATATCGCCGTGCACTCCAGGTCCCCTACACCGACCACCTTGGTCTTCATCCTTCCAAGTCCTTGGCAGGCTTGGGTTTACAGTCAACCCATTTCGATTGTTTATCTAACTCACCATGAGAAACCCTTTCAAGACCGTCCTTGCCCAGGGGCAGCCTGTGGTCGAGGAGGAGACTCCTCGGCCAGACGACAAAGAAGCTGGCGTGCCTGAAAGCAAGGAGGCTGGTTTGACCACCGAACAACGGCCTTCTAGTGAGGCGGAAACAGATGCCGATTCCATCGACAAGGATGCCCAGGCTGGTGTGCAAAAAATCGAAGCCATCACAAAGGTCTGGACGACTCGTGACCTGTATCTCGCCTACGTTCTGTATGCTCGCCCGGAGTCCTAAAATTTACTCATTATGAAGGCTAACCATTCGGCAGCATCTGGATCGTCTACTTTGTTGATGCGATACAACAGGGCATGGGGGGATTGTTAACCCCCTACGTCACCAGTGCTTTCCAGGAACACTCCTTGACAGCCACAACAAATGTTGCGGCCAACATTATCGGCGGTGTCTCCAAGCTCGCGTTAGCTAAGGTCCTTGACGTCTGGGGCCGCCCGCAAGGGTATCTCCTAACGATGTGCCTTATGGTTATTGGGCTTGTCCTCATGGCAGCTTGCAACAACGTGCAAACATACGCTGCAGCACAGATATTCTACTGGGTTGGGTATGGATCGAACATGCGCCCCCTCCAAACAGGCAAAGATCACGGTGACTAACATGGTGTCGTGCTTAGGTATAACGGCATCTCCTACACCACTACTGTTTTCATTGCCGACACCTCCGCATTGAAAAACCGAGGGCTGGTGCTCGCCTACACAAGTTCGCCCTACATCCTTACCGTCTGGATCACCGGTCCTCTCGCCCAGAGCGTTCTCAACGGTGTTGGCTGGAGATGGGGTTTCGGCATCTTCGCCATCGTAACACCCATCGTCTGTCTGCCCCTGTACTTTTTGTTCGCATACAACCAGCGCAAGGCCGAGAGGGAAGGAATCCTCGTCCGACAGAAGAGTGGCCGAACCGTCCTCCAATCAATCAACCATTACTTCTGGGAGTTTGATATTATCTGCCTCATCCTGCTATCGGCCGGTTTCACGCTCTTCCTCCTTCCCTTTAGCATCTTCTCGTACCAAAAATACGGTTGGAGAGACCCCCTGACCATCGGGTTCATCGTCGCTGGCGTTGTTCTCCTCGGCCTGGCGGTCGCCTGGGAGAAGTACTACGCCCCTGTCAAGTACATGCCATGGTCGATCCTCAAGGACCGCACCGTCCTCGGGGCATGTGTTCTCGCAGCTGTCTTGTTCGTCGAGTATTACATCTGGACCGCCTACTTCAACTCGTTCCTGCAGGTCGTTCTCAGACTACAATTGTGGCAGGTAGGATACATCGGTAACATCTATAGTCTGGGATCCTGCCTCTTCTCCATCCCCGTAGGTCTCGCCATCCGACGCACAGGACGTTTCAAGTGGGTCGCCCTATACTTTGGCGTGCCGGTGACCATCCTCGCCATCGGTCTGCTGATTCAATTCCGTCATGCCGGTACCCCCCTCGGTTGGATCATTTTCGTGGAGATCATCTACGCCTTCGCCGGCGGTGCCTGCGTCATTGCGGAGCAGGTGGCCGTCATGGCGGCAGCGGCCCACCAGCAGGTTGCTGTCGTCGTTGCAGTCGAGGGCATGTTTTCCAGCGTCGGCGGCGGCATCGGCGGCACTGTTGCTGGGGCCATCTGGACCGGCATCTTCCCCGTTAAGCTCCTGCAGTACCTCCCAGATGAGTCCAAGGCCGACTTTGCCGCCATTTACGGCGACCTGGCAACCCAGATCTCGTACCCCGTCGGCTCGGCAACCCACGACGCCATCGTCCGCGCCTATGACGACGCTCTCCGGAACATGTTCATCGCCGCCACTGCTATCACGGCTATCGGTCTCGCTGCTACCTTTGCCTGGCGCGACATCAAGCTCAAGGACTTCAAGCAAGTTAAGGGAACTGTCATCTAGATATTGTGTTTGTTAGATTGCCGATCCTACGTCTTTTGCTCAGCGTTGGGCTATGTGATAGGTGGTTTGCGCGGGATGACGGGACCGTAAGGCATGCGGTAAGCAGGAACGGTGTATAGAAGGCATTTATTCCGCTTTGGTACCGAATTAATTGGATCCAAATATATAATCATATTCTTCAAAACTTAAGACTATTGATCAATACTCGATTAGTGAGGCTTTTTTGCTATCATTACATCAAGGTTAAGATGGGACCTTATGCACTATCATTCACTACGCTGCTCGGAAATGTACTTACTCAGCATGCCTACTGAGCAAGAACTCAATTGACCATTTATGTTTCGGTATTTTGCCATCCTAGGTACTTTATTGAATTAGTTTTCATTCACTAAAAATTACAACTTATATTACACTTGTCCAACTAGTTGCAGGAACAGTGTCCTGGGCCGACATCATCATGCCTAAGCCTCAGTCCAGCGTCCTGGGAGCTAATGTGGGGCACCAGGTGCAACCAGGGTTGAGACACCCGGCAATTTCCAACCACCTCCCTCATCTCATCATCAATTCAACAACAGCAGACCACTTTCCTCCGTTAGTCAAGGAATCTCATAACAGCCATTTCTTTCCCATTCCAATTCATGCATGGATTAAGTCTTCCACTTGCACAACCTGCCGGACCTTGAAGGTGTATCGGTCGGTCAGGTCACCTGCACCGTGCCCCACGATGCACGAGCTCTTCCTCACGGCGTCAGTGAAGCAGGGCGACTTCGACACGGCGTGCGCGGTGCTGCAGGGGCTCTCGTGGATGACGGCGCGCCGCACCATCTACCGGGTGCTGTTCTTCGCGGGGCCGCCGCTGCCCAAGGGCCTCGCGGGCACGCCGCCGCCGCCGCCGAACGTCCTGCCGCGCCCCGCCCAGCCCCTCTGGTCCGAGCTCCATCGCCAGCTCCTGCGCTCCTCGTACCTCCTCCAGGCCGCCTACGAGGTCTCCCCCGAGACTGACTTTGGGAAGGATGTCCCTATGGACTTCGCCCGCCTCCCCGCTACCCTCCGATGGACTGACCTCCCGGACCCCTTGAGGGACTCCCCCATTACCTCCAGGAAGAAGATCGAGCTGCCGTTTTTGAATAATTTGCCGAGGGTCTTGATGGAGAATAAGCAGGTGTATGTCTGTCCTCATCCTGGGCTTTCTCATTCTCATTGTTTTCCTTTTTTTTTTTTTTTTTGCATCAGCAGCTAACCCGTGACAGATACACAAACGAGCTGATACAAGAGAGCTACTCGTTCAATCGGGGGGACCTCGAGATCGTGCTGAGCAGATACTACCACCTCCCGGATTCGCCCGGCCGTCCCATCGCGCACCTGCCGGCGTGGGCCGACCTGCGGCCCGTCGACCCGGCGCAGAAGTGGGTGCTTAGCGTCAAGCTAAACGTCGCCGAAGATGGCCAGCCCGAGAAACTCGCCAAGGCTAACGAGGAGCTCATGCGTAACAAGGCTGAGTTCGAGAGACTGTTTGACTTCAAGATTATAGATCGTCGCGTCTTTGATACGAGGATTGCTCCGCCTGCTGTTGTCCCTGGTCGCGGACCCCCGTGAGAGGAAGTGGAAAAGCGCGGGTATGTTTATTTGGTTGGGCTTACTACGTCCTGCTGGGATGATGGATTAAGTATAAAAGCCTTGGCTCTTAGTACGGGACCAATTTGAAGAGCCTTAGAATTGGCCTGCATGCTAGGACATGTCAAAATGGTGACGGGCACAGTCAAGGGAGCATAATACTCATTATGGCCCAAATTGATGGTTTTAGCTGGAGTATTGCGGGATGAAGATGAGGAGAGAAGAAGCGAGAAAGAGGCGAATATGAGGAGCACCGAGAGTGAATGAAGTTATTATGCATCGCCAATGTTTCTATGACTAGGCATTTGCGAGATCCAACGTCTAGCGCAAGGGAGCTAGAGATAGAATCAACACTTAGGTTCAGAGACTGCCTTGAACGCTCAAAATTGTATAGAATTAATATACTGAAAGTCATCGCGGATATTCGCCTCAAGGCTGGTGCAGGAGACCATCAGAACAATAGTATAATATACGAAAATCTGTAACCCTCATACAATATATTTAAGCCCTTTCCGTCTTACTCATCGCGTCTGGTGAGGAAATAGTTGCTTTTCTCACGAAGGTGGCTTTCGGGATCTTTGAACAATAATTAGTCAAAGTGTTTGTCAATTGCCCAAGAAGGCCCGCGATGTCCAACATTATAATTGTCGCCGTAAGGTATAACCTTGTCCCTATTGGGGATATTATAACGACGTCAGGCGGCTCCAACGATTCCTGTCCCGTCCTGACACTATCCTCAATCATTTCCAGGAGTTGGGCCACGTGGATGGCTAACTGGAAAATTTTCAACACTATCCTCTTGCCGATTTCGTAGATAACTTCCAATTTTAACTTTGCCGACACCAGTTTGAGCTATATAGCCACATCTATACAGGAAAGGGACATTAGGAGCAAATTGCGACCGCATCGTAAAAGCGCAGATTCAACCTCAGAAGCGTACCGCATTTACTGTGTAGATTCGCTTCTTCGGTTAAGTGCCAAGATCTGGGGTTTTGCTGTTACTGAGAGTCCGATAGCTGTCTAATCTTTTTCGAATAACAGCAAGACTCCACCTCTTGGCATTTAAGCGAAAAAGCTCATCTATAGAGTAAATGCGGTCACGGGGAGTGGTTTTGCCAAGACTAGTGGCGATAGTGATAGGGGGTGATGTTTTCTGATCTATCTCGAATTGTTGTACGACCCTCTTAAACATGGAAACATCATTGTCGAGGTTCTCTTCAATTGTGCTCTCTTGAGAATGGGTGTCGGCATTCCACTGCGCTATAGATTGAATTATGGTTGACCGTAGTTCCAATTCGGAGCTACTGCTGGGCTTAGAAGGAATGTCGATGTTTCGGACGGAGTCGCTTTCAAAACTGAATGCCATAGAATTAAGGACCTCCTTCTGACATACGGGACTATCGTTCTAAGTCGGTCAGCGATCCTTCAAGATGTAGCACAGGACCTACCATATTGCCCATGATCGCGTCTTTGACCTTATCCATGTCCCAGGGCAACTACTTTCAGGACAGTGTTGCATATCCAAGTTCGAAGAGAAATTGCGGTGTTTTCGCAGTAGTAGAAACATTGAAACTGTTGTACCCGGGAAAACAGTGCTGCCCCAGTTACTTTCGTTTAACACTCGATCCTTGGTGCCGTTCAATATTAAATATCTGCCTTGATCAACCCAAGTAGAGCCCGGGAAATCTTTGAATTCATATTGTATGAATGCTTGTAGAATCTACGTGTCACCTGTTAGCGAACATCCAGGAAACTAGGGAGAGGTGGCACTACCCTGAAGGAGCGGAAATACTCGTATGGTAGAATTCGCGGGGGTCTGCCGATTGCGTCAAAAAACGAGATGTTATATTTGGCTAACAAAGTGGGCATTAGTGCCCTTGATGGCTGGACCACACGTGAAAAGGCGAGGCTAATCAACAGTTATTAACTAATAGAGGGCATACGAGATAGTAGTGTACCTACAATAGACTCTGCAAGAAATGGCACAGAGCTAGAAACACGAGGTAGTAGCTGTCGAAGTTAATACAGAAGAAACCCGTGCTTGCTTCACGAACTTACGCTTCCTTTAGAGACTCTTGCAACATAGTTTCCCTCTCTCTGCGCGCTATCCAGTTCGAACTTTGATCAATGAGCTTGGTGTTACCATTGGGATTGAACTCGGGGGGTTCAGTGCCAGGAAACGCCTTCTGCCTCGTTTCAGAACTATCGCCTCTTAGGCAGGACTCTATACGCTGTTTAATGATCTCGGGATTGCTCATCTGCTGCTTGATCTCCTCCACGCCTGAAGCCAACCCTTCATAGAGTTCTAACAGCCTCGAGTCCTGTGCAGCACGACTCGAGCCCCGTGTGTCTTGATAATTTTCGAGAATCGTCGAATTCAGTGACGGTAGGTATTCTTGTAGAACAGCAATAAACTCTGGGCGTAGCGTCTCTCGGAATGTAGCGCGCAGGGTATCGGGGAGTTTCTGTTGCGTTGTCCATACCAAATCTCTTGTATCAAAGTCAGCTCGTATTATCTCAAGGTCCATAAAGTTCGACTTACAATGTGAGGCGCTGCATTAATGTGTCAATAATCCGCATATGTGACTCGATCTTCTTCTTCAAGCCCAAGGCCTTTTTTGACATGAACATATACCATTGCAACTTTCGCACGACATGTCTATGATGCCCGTCACGCGCACTCGCGCCCAAACTGGGCTCGTATTTCTGGACAGTAGACAGGAATTGCTCTACTGGCCCCTTGATCTGCCCAACCTGCTTTCCGATATCTCGTCCATATGCCGGATATGCATTACACGCCGTAAACGTCTGGAGAGGTTCGAGCGTGCGCTTCAGATCGTGGAGGAAGGATACGGTCTCGCGGTAATCGCTGGCTGCGCCGTCGCAGCTATCTAGCGCTTGGATTAGATTGTATATAACTGTAATCCCCGTGGCGATATCGCCTGCCGACCACCCAAAAGACATCGTCGGCGTCAAAGGCTACGTGCCTAGGTTGGGCTGGATCGCCCCGACTTGCGAACGTTGCTATGGAGTTGGTTAACTTCGAGAAAGGTGTAGGCCCAGGTGCGATATAATGCACCTCCCTGCGCCACATTCCATTGCGCCCAATGGATAGCTGTCTACATTAGCATTGCCACAGCTAGAGGCCGCCTCTAGGCCGTAACCCAAGGTTAGGCAATTCTCGTAAGTAAGGCACCATTGTACTGTAGGCGTTCAAGTCTACCTACGAAACTACTACTAGCCCAATCATTAGTCTATCTAAGTTGGATGTGCATCGGCAGGCTCTAGAACGGGTTGCAACGCGACCAAAGATCTCGAGCGACGTGCGCCCTATCTTTTGGGTTGGCGGGAAGCAATTTGTAATATCTTCAATTTTTAGGTTGATTCTTTTCACTTCAACGTTGGGCTATAAGTATTGTGTTATCACTTCTTTACGGCATACATATGTGCCCAACTGATTGGACCACACAGCCAGAACCCTCACCCACGATAATGAAGTGAACGGGGCTTAGCAATGTATCATTTTACTTCACTCAAGGCTCTACATATTATACTGTCGTGGAGTATTAATCTTAGTGACGAAGCGAAACTCGTGCCAATATACTCGACGAACGACATAAAAATTAACAGAGGACAGAGCTCAGAAACCCAGCGCATGTGGTGAAGTTGAAGGCTGCCGTCGGAAGAAGTACCCAAACCTAACGTAGGCTGACTGTGGCGTACTGACAGTGAAAACGACGACTTTTCATACTGTTACATCAGCGGCAACCCATACTATTATAGCGATAGGCTGATACGTGCATGCATGCAAGCCTGGCTGGCGTGCGTCCTGGAGCCTACATATTATGGTGGATAGACAATACACTTGTCCCGCGGTCTTTTGCGTTGGCAATGATCACAGAAAGTGCCAGCCGGCAAGATGAGCTTTGGATTCAGTATCGGCGATTTTCTCGCTGTCTATGAGCTGGTCAACAAGATTTACAAGGACTTCGCGGGTGCTCCAGAACAGTTCCAGCAGATCTCAAAAGAGTGCGTTGCCTTAGTTCCCCATTTCCAAAAATACCTACTCATCGTTTCTCTATCTTAGACTCAAGTGTCTCGAGAATGCCATCCGCCCCATCGAGGTGTTATCTTCCGAGGAGGACCTTTCCTCTGCCCAGCAGAAAAGTCTCGCTGATATTCTTAAAAATTGCAACGATGTTTTGAGAGATACCCAGAAAACCGTGAACAAATATCGTGAGAGCCTGGGACTAGAGCGTCCTGGCACCGGAGAGAAGGCAACGAGAGGGCGGAGTCGATTACGATGGGTACCCGACCGCATCCGCCGACGGACACCAAAAAATTACTCGAGCTTAGAACCAGGGGGAGTTGAAGTCGGGGAGGGGGTAAAAAGACTATGGAAGCGGGTCCAATTTGAGCCTGAAGATATCCGCGACCTTCGCGCTCGAATTACATTAAGCATCGGCTACGTCGGCGCTTTTCGTGATGAATTGAGAAAAGACCAAGAGCAGAAACCAAAGATTCAAAAACAGAAGCAAGAAATCCTCGCTTGGCTTACGCCTATTGATTATTCTGCACATCAGTCAGATTTTATCCGCCGGCGGCAGGCGGGAACGGGCCAATGGCTGCTTGACTCGCCAGAATATCGACACTGGGTGGCGACGAAGAAGGAAGCATTATTCTGCCCTGGCATTCCTGGGGCGGGGAAGACGATGCTCGCATCTATTGTTGTAGATAGTTTGCTTGAGCTTCAACGAGCCGACAAGTCAATTGCGGTCTGCTACATATTTCTCAACTTTCGACAAAGTAACGAGCAGAAACTTGATGATCTCATGGCTGGCATACTCAAACAGCTGGCGCAGGCTCAATTGGGCCTTTCTGAAGGCGTTGAATCCCTTTATAATAATCACAAGAACAAGGGGTCGGGATCGAGGCCGACTGTTAGCGAGCTTCGCCAGGCTATCCAATCCGGGGTCCGTGAACTTTCCAGGGTTTTCATCGTTATTGATGCACTTGACGAATGTCAGACAGACGATTGCCAATACAAGTTTATATCCGAGCTCCTCTATCTTTGGTCTGACCTTGAGGCCAATGTCCTCGCGACTTCACGCTTCATACCAGCGATCACCTCTAGGTTCGACAGCGCAGTGAGAAGAGAGATTCGCGCCAGTGATGAAGACATTATCAGGTACGTAGACGGGAATCTGTCTCGCCTTCCGGGCTTCGTCTCTCGTGATAGCACCCTCCAGACCGAAATTAAGGAGAGTATCGTGAAAAGTGTAGATGGAATGTATGTATACTTCTACCCTCGACTCCAACACTTTGACACTAACAGCTCGCAGGTTCCTGCTTGCACAGCTGCATCTTGACTCTATAAGAGACACGACTTCACGAAAAGGTGTTCGTGTGGCACTGAGTAAACTTGGAAAGGGGTCAGATGCCTACGACATTGCCTATAACGATGCAATGGCCAGGATCAAGGGCCAACTCCCGCGTCATGAGGACCTTGCTCTGCGAACTTTATTGTGGATCACATACGCAAAAAGGCCTTTGACGACCCTAGAGCTCCGCCATGCGCTCGGCGTCGAGCCGGAGACGACGGAGTTTGACGAAGATAACCTTCCCGATCTTGAAGACATGGTATCCAACTGCTGTGGGCTGGTTACCGTTGATGAAGAAAGAGGCATCATCCGACTAGTCCATTACACGACACAAGAGTATTTTGAGCGTACTGGAGCTTCATGGTTTCCTGATGCGCAATTTCAGATCTTGCGGGCGTGTATCACGTACCTTTCATTTGACGTCTTTGAGAACGGGGCATGTGTTTACTGGCGAGAACTCACCCAGCGGTTATCAACATACCCTTTATACGAATATGCAAGTGACCATTGGGGACACCACGCATACTCGGACTCGGACTACCAACGCTACTGCGTCGTATTCTTGACACAGATCTCTAAAACCGAAGCTTGCAGCCAGGTATTGTTCGGGCGGCGTTGGCCAATTGGCCGACTTAAGGGAACGACCGGGTTACATCTCGCCGCTTTTTTCGGGCTCTATGAGGCAGCTAGAAATATTCTAGCGACCGAAGATCCAAACCCGCTTGACAGTGATGGCATGACGCCAATGAAATTTGCCATTACAGAGGGGCACTTAAGTGTAGTGGAGCTGCTCCTAGAGAGGGGTGTTACAGCCGATTCGATGGTTTCAGGCCGTCCACTACTGTGGTACGCTGCCTTTTCTGGACATGAGGCCATAGTACGGCTACTTCTCAATAAGGGTGCCAGTGCCAACTCGCAGGCTCAAATACGGGACATGCGAGGCGACACAGCGTTATCAATCGCGGTTTGGCGAGGACATGAAGCTGTGGTACGGTTACTTCTTGAAAAGGGTGCTCCGATTGATCCTCAACCTGGTGTCTACGGGACATCACCATTACACAAAGCCGTTGAAGGAAACCAGGAGAGTATTGTTCGACTACTTCTCGAGAATGGTGCCAAGGTCGACTCCAAGGAGGTTGGGGAAACGCCATTGGTGTTGGCTGCCGCGAGAGGTGTTAATATCGAGATAATACGATTGCTTCTTGAAAATGGCGCCGATATCAATTCCAAAAACAATAACGGGAATTCACCCTTGTTATATGCCGCTCGCCGTGGCAGCGCCGACAAAGTGAAATTATTTCTCGAACATGGCGCCGATATCAATTCCAAAAACAATAACGGGGATTCGCCATTGTTATATGCCGCTCGCTGTAGCAGCGCCGACAAAGTGAAACTATTTCTCGAAAATAGCACTGATATTAATCCCAAAAACAATATCGCGGATTCGCCATTGTTATATAATGTTGACCGTGGTAGTGCGGACGTAGTGAAACTGCTTCTCGAACATGGCGCCGATATCAATTCCAAAAACAATAACGGGGATTCGCCATTGTTATATGCCGCTCGCTGTGGTAGCGCCGACAAAGTAAAACTGTTTCTCGAAAATAACGCCGATGTCAATTCCAAAAACAATATCGAGGATTCGCCCTTGTTATATGCCGCTAGCTGTGGTAATGCGGACGTAGTAAAACTGCTTCTCGAACATGGCGCCGATATTAATTCCAAAAACAATATCGGGAATTCGCCATTGTTATATGCCGCCAATTGTGGTAGCGCGGACGTAGTAAAACTGCTTCTCGAACATGGCGCCGATATCAATTGTAAGGACCATTTCGGGTATTCGCCCTTATGGTATGCCCTTCGGCGGCGCAACAGGACAGATGTAGTGCAACTGCTTCGCGAGTATGGCGCTCGATCCTAGACGATTAAATAGGAAATTGGGTTGTTTTATCCTGTTTTATATAGGTAGTTTAAAGGGCCCAGCGAATCTGTTGCTTCGGTATTGTCTCGTTGATATGAATGCTTTGAACAGTTATTATCTGGTACTGTACCACAATATCTTATGCAATCAATACTTAATTACCTCTGGTAACTTTTTCTCAGGACAATATTGCTACACTTCTGCCAGAGCTACCATCGCGGACGCGGTCCGGCGTTTATTTACGAAGTAGGCACCTACCTATGTAGTTCACATGTTACAATGTACTTAGTTAAACTGGAAGCATGCTACTGCCTCTAATGTCGGGTATCTACCTACACGTATTGTATTATTATATATACTTGAATATAGAGTATATGATACCTATATCCCTGCCTCTACGGAGTACATACATGCGTTCACGGGCATGTGCTAGATTAGGTACATAATGCATGTATAGTACTATGTACATATCTGTGAGTCAGATAGACGCTAGGCCGGATACGTACCTTAGGTAGCGACAAACATAGCAGGTCGGATTTTCGTATCTGAAGAACTGCTATCTAAATCTGAACCTAAACCCTTTCCGGTAAAACCCCTACCTACGTAGCTGCCCTACACATGTCACAAAAAACACTACGCATACCACGCTCTACGTATACATGTTTTACACATAAGTACTACGCTTCACATATACTACGCTTTACACATAGTACGCTTTACACATACTACGCTCTACGCAATACCACATACCCAGAGGGGCTCCGCCCGGGAGGGTTGGACCTCTGGGACTCGGCCGCCGTCCCTCACGGTCCGGCCTTCGCCCCAGCCGGCCCTTTTGCAATTTTTATGGTATGTCTAGGTAGGTTTGAAGTGGGCTATTCTATCAGCTCTACTTCTAACCTAATTTGTAAAGAATTGTGGGCGGCCAAGAAATATATGTGGGCGTTTACCGGAAGGGGTTTAGGTTCAGATTTAGATAGCAGTTCTTCAGATACGAAAATCCGACCTGCAAACATAGGAAAAGAAAGCGCAATTCGGAAGCGCAAATGCGGGACAACTTTTGACTCACCCCACCACACAGATGGATCAATCACTGGAAATGGATGCCAAGGAGCAGGGGAAAAAGATGAGTAGTTGGGAAGGAAATCTGTCTAGGGAAAATGTGGGCGATGTGGCTTTTGGGCCTACATGCCACCTAATTACAGTGGGAAGGTGCTCCACACTACATACTTTCCTTACAGGAAAAGGACATTAAACCTTAGGCAGTTACCACCCCACTCCCACTCACACATCCCACCATCCCACCATCCCACCATCCCGGATGCCTTTTGCAACCGCAGAGCTTAATCCTCCCACCACCGCCCTCTTGAACACACCAAATTTGCAGGGAGGCTTCATCCACATACGCGGCCACCTACGCCATAACCGCGTCCTTCCGAGGCTTCGACCATGGGCTCCTCGGCCAACACAAACACAAGCACGGCGCTGCTGCCCGAGCCGGGGAAGAGGAACATCCTGATTACGAGGTGCGCGTCCCGTTCATATTGACTGACTCTTCGATCGTCTTCTGCTGATACCTTTCCTAGTGCCTTACCATAGTTAGTAATTTATGTTTTCCGACCGCCGCGATTTGCGCTGACCTCCAAACATCTGCAATAACGTCCCCCATCTCGGGAACATCATCGGAAGTGTCCTGGTACTGCCACCCTGGCCCTCACCACTTCCCTTGTTCCCGGGTCCCATTTGCGCACGCGCCTGTGTACAGTGAGTGCTAATACTCAGTGCCTGTCTAGTCCGCCGACTGCTTCGCCCGCTTCAGCAGGGCTCGGGGACTGAATACTCTGTACATCTGCGGCAGTGACGAGGTACGCGTGACACCCACCACTAGCCGGTACTGAGAACGCGACTGACCACTCACGTGCGGGCGACCAATAGTACGGAACCGCCTCCGAGACCAAAGCCATCGAGGAGAACACGACACCCGCCGAGCTGTGTTCCAAGTACCACGAAATCCACAAAGGCATATACGCCGACTTCTCCATCTCCTTCGATATCTACGGCCGCACCTCGACAGAGCAGCATACCGAGATTGTCCAGAGCATATTCACCAAGTTATGGGAGAACGGCTTCATCGAGGAGCGTTCAAGCATCCAACCCTATTGTCCAGTCCACCAGTCCTTCTTAGCCGATCGATTCGTTGAAGGGAAATGCAGTCTCTGCGAGTGAGTAACCCCTTTTATCGCAAGTAGCTTGGTAGAGATTGCTCACGTCCCGCCTTAGCTACCCGGACGCAAGGGGTGATCAAGCAAGTAACATGCCCTTTCCACTATCATAGCTAATGGAGAACACAATGCGCTCCATGTCACGGCCAGCTATGTTCTAAAAGCCCACCATTTTCTAACACCTGGCTCTAATAGTGTGACAAATGTGGTAAACTGATGGATCCATTCGAACAAGTTGCCAAAGCAGACGACAAGGCTGGGCAAGGAAAGGAAACTGAACTCGAGAAGAAGAAACCTGAAGAAAAGGATGAACGGGGCACCGGATTTCTTATAGACCCCCGCTGCAAGCTAGATGGCGCAACACCAGAAGCGAGAAGCACAAAGCATCTCTATCTACGCTTGGATAGTCTGCAGAGCGAAATCCGTGCCTGGGTCGATTCAGCCAAGAGCCAATGGGATACGAATTGCATCGGCATCACGGAATCGTGGTTAGGAACGAAAGACGCACCCAAACTCGAGCCCCGTTCGATCACAAGGGACTTGAAGTGGGGCGTACCTAGGAAGTGACACCCTCTACACCCATATACCGAACGTTCTTGACTAACTTTGCTTTATGATACAGTTCCAAAGGGGCTAAAAGGGCTTTCGGATGAGGAATACGAAAACAAAGTCTTCTACGTTTGGTTTGACGCCTGTGTCGGTCTCACCCTCGATCTCTTGTTTCCAAGGGGATTCCCGCTGACAACATGGAAATAGATTGGGTACCCGTCCATTACGAAAACCTATACCGACAGGGACGATCCCTCAGGGAAGAATTGGGAGAAGTGGTGGAAGAACCCAAAAGACGTCACCCTCTATCAATTCATGGTGAGCACATATACTCTTTGCACGCTGCTTGTTTCTATGATGTTAACTTTTACTTAGGGCAAAGACAATGTTCCGTGAGATCAATCTTACAGCGGAAAATAGGCCATGTACTAAGTCTTACAAATCACAGCTTCCACTCGGTAGTGTTCCCGGCCTCCCAGATAGGCACTCGCGAGGATTGGACCATCGTTTCGCGGTTCTCAATCACCGAGTACTTAAATTACGAACGTAGTAAATTCAGCAAATCTCGAAAGTATGGAACCTCGAATCATCTCCTTTCCTCCTTCGTTACACTTTGAGTCTTACTACCACTTATACGACCCAAATTGGTTTCCTATAGCTGAGCCGTTAAAGCTGGTTACTAACTTGTTTGCTACAGCATCGGCGTCTTTGGTACTGCCGTTAAAGATACGGGTGTTGACACTGATGTGTGGCGGTTCTACCTCTTACGCCGACGACCTGAAGGAGCCGACTCGGAGTTTCTTTGGAAGTGAGCCTTTAACTTGAAAAGCCTCCACCTCAAAATAACTGACACAAAATTTAGGGACTTCCTTAGCGTCAATAATAGCGAGTTATTAAATAACTTGGGAAACCTGTGCCAACGAGTCATAAAGTTCTGTTACAATGCCCTAGAACCCAGTGGTGAGGTTCCCGACAGCCAGTACACTGACGAGAGCTTCAAGAAACTTAAGGACGGCGTCAATGAAAAGTTGCAGGACTACGTAACTAAAATGGAAGGACTCCAGCTCAGAAGTGGAACTGGAATCATACTCGAAATCTCGGGATTGGGAAACGAGTTCGCACAACAACTACCTAGCGCCTCGCAGGATAAGCGTAAAGCCGGGATTAACCTCGCCCTCAATCTTGTGTACGTCACCCTTGAACCACGTGTTTTACTTTCTCTGATTCCTTTATAGCCACCTTTTGGCCAGCCTTCTGTGTCCATATATGCCCAATATTGCATCTTCCATATTGGCACAACTGGGGATTCCAAAAGAGAAGCAAACCTTCTCGATTCCAGACACCTGGACTGGAGACACATTGAAGCCCGGTCATAAGCTTGGGACACCAACACCATTATTCTCTCGAATTCCAGCCAGCCGCGCTGAGGAATGGCAAGAAGCGTTTGGCGGCGACGAATTGAAAAAGAAGAAAGCAGAAGAAGCAGCAAAGGCAGCAGCGAAGAAGGCAGCAAAACAGAAGAAAAAGGAGGAGAAAAATGCCAAAAAAGCTAGTGCAGATCCCGGTGCGGATTCTGGCGCGCCATCAACTTGATCAGGAATTTACGAATTGACAAGTCGTCGGATCTCCCTCGGTAGATCCAGTCCTGTAATGATGTTATGATCTGCCATGTGTTGAATACGTGTATCCTCTGGGATAATTAGCGATATAACGTAGAGCAAACGTCTCCAGCGGCTAACTCGTTGAAACTGTTGAGCGGTGTAATGATGATATTAGACGGAATGGATATTAAAAACTTACCGGAACCTCACCAACACCAACAGAGTGTTGATGAAATCTTCATGTTGTGGCTTTCATTTCCCTGGTTTACGTAAGACTACCATCCCGTGGAATTCCTCCTAGCCGCAGTTTAACTTTTCGTGATTTTATATCGGTGGGTCGATAGTCCGCGGAATAAGCGCGACAAATATCGGTGCCGGTGCTTTCACTATTCGTCGCATTTTGGTAAGCGGATATGATGACCAAATAACGCTTAACTGGGCTTAAATAGCTTTCGAAACTCTTGAGAATGCGCTTTCACTCTGTTTAAGTATTGCACGTTGATCATTCTGCGGTTCTATCATTCTAGCTACGAAAGGCAATATACAGCACGGCGTGAAAATAGGAAGATGGTAGGAGGGGTAGGACTTGACGTAGAGTATCCTGTGGTTATCATGAGGTGGCTGTGATTTTCAGGGGTGTTTTCTGAATTCATAAGAGGATTGGTGAATTAATGAGAGGATGGAAGAGAAATGGTTAGACTCTGTTTGCTGTAACAGGGACTTGGAAGGACATTCATATATGCAATAATCTTCTCTGAGGCCAAGGAGACCTTAAATATCCAGTCCCCTTGTTCAGCTGAGTGATCTTTTATCTCTGGGTGGCCCAGTGCTCCGTTCCGTCCGACTCGAGCTGGCCGTTCAGCTTCTACGCTCTGTTGCCCGACGCCGACAATACGGGTTCGCTCGCGAGAACCAGAGCTGAGCTATAATCGTAGAGCCGATCAAGTCAGATTTGACTATGTGTTTCTAACCGATTCATGATTGTTGATGTTAATACGAACGCCTTTTAGAGTTTATTGATCTGAAATTTATGACTAAAGTATCGTGGTGTGGAAAATGGAACCGCTGAGCTCTTGGGACTTTCGGTGGAACGCGAGAACTAATACAAGTGAACATAGTCCAATTCCCCCCCCCCCCTCCCCCTCCCCCCCCTCCCCCAAAAAAAACTACAACCTGCTGTATCCTCGCTGCGTCCCTTTTGCCCCGCCAATACGGTAATACTATTAGCTTTACGGTCCCGTCCGAGGATGAATTCCCTCCAGGCCAAACGGTTGTCTATATTATTATGCGTGGGGATCGTGGTCTCAGTTGATCAGGGACATAGGTATTCTCCTTCCAGGTATATCTTTCGCCTTTAAGTTTCATTAATATTAAAAATACACATGGCACAATTCTCCCTTCCATTCCTCCTCCCCTCGTACCCAATTCATCGCCCTCTCCCCGGCATGATTCCGATATGTTGTAAGCTAGCCCCCCCCCCACGGCCCACCCCCTCGCGGCCCACGCCGCCGCCATACAACTCCCATACAAATCAATAAAATTTCAAAAGCACATACAAAGTCCAAAATAAATCGCAAAAATAAGCGACCGGCGCCATACGAAGCAGAAAAATCGAAATATTAGTATATGATTTTTTTAATTTTTCTGCTTTCATAATTATTTTTTAAAAATAAAAACTAGATTTTTGCTGTTAGTGCAAGTGCTGCACTAGCAGATTTATATATGGAACGCTAACAAATCTATTAACATTATATAAAAAATCAGGTGATTTTATTATTAGAAATATTTTTTAACGTAGAACAAAAACGGCGACTTATTTTTTTTTATTTTTTATAAAATAATTCGAATTAAATAATACTTAAATTTAAAGCCCGTTTATTTTTATAATTTTTATTAAACGTGTTGCGAAAAGTATTATAATTTTTTAAGTGTTTTTTTTCGCGCTATTTTATATAGGGAATCTGTACAGTAGCTCCACTATAAAAACCGCCATATAAAATCACACGAAAAAAAAACACCTAAAAAATCACAATACCTACAACAACAACACGAATAAAAATAGTAAAAATAAACGGGCTTTAAATTTAATTATATTTTAATTCGAATTATTTTATAGAAAATAGAAAAAAATAAATCGCCGCTTTTGTTCCGCGTTAAAAAAATCTTTTAATTATAGAGTTTCTTAATTCCGCGTATAATATTAGCAGATTTGTATATAAAACGCTAATAAATCTGCTAGTGCAATACTTGCATTAACAGCAAAATTTTATTTTTTATTTTTTAAAAATAAATAATGTAATAAAAAAATAAAAAAAATCTTATGCTAATACTTTGATTTTTCTGCTTCGTATACTACCGGTCGTATATTTTTACGATTTTTCTGTGGCTTTTTATTTATTGTTAAAGTTTGGTTGATTTGTATGGGAGTTGTATGGCAGCGGCGTGGGCCGTGAGGGGGTGGGCCGTGGGGGGGGGGGGGCTAGCTTAAGCTCTGGTTTGTCGAGGAGGGGTATTATGAGGAGAGTAGCGTTCCCCGCTAGGAAAGTAATACTTTGACTGACTTCCGAATAGCTTGACTGATCAAACCAAAACAATAACTTTAAAAGATACTTACCATAGACCTCTGACGAGGAAACCCCTTAATTTTATTCCCTCCCTAATTTAATTAATATATTTATCAATTAATTAATTGGCTCAAGTAAAGAGCTAACCCTTTTGAGTCAAGCCAATAAAAGCAAACAAAAGCGTGTTGTTTGACTTGCTTTGATTGTGTTGAACGCCGAGGACGAGAACCGCGTCCGGCTAACCGGCTGTCTTGACGATCTGCCTGTCGCATCTACCTATCACGTAGCAAAAGTTCAAGAACCCCAGGAGCGCTATTTTTACTAGCACTTGTAACACTGGAAAGCCGCACTTGGGTCTTTGGCTAAAATTTCATTGTAACCGTGGTGGTTTCCGGGGAGGTATAAGCCCCATAGTTATGGGGTCACTCTTATTGCTACATGCCGGACGAGGATTCCGTGCTGAAAAAATAGAGTCTCTCTATCATGTCCTGTGTGCAGTATTCGTTTGTTGTATATAGTTGGGTTTCGTACTTCACGCCGTTTCTGCCTGACAAAGTTCTTGGCTATCGCAAGAGGCCGACGCGTCTTGATTATATTCAACGGCGTCGTTTTACTCCGTGACATTTATGTACCCGGGATAATTTGTCTGAATATAAAAGGGACACAATATGCGAGCGCAATGCGATCATTCGTGCAGCTTGGGTTGCGCCAGCGGGAACTTTCAGGAGAGGTATACTAAGAGATCACTGGTGTGGGTACGATAAGTGTCGTCATAGGCTATCTCCTCTATTCCCTCTAATCGAAGCCCTACACAATCGTGGCTCGAGTGTCAGAGGACCCGAATTAGCATAGGAGGCACTTATCGGAGTTGCCATCATATGCATCGATCCACGGAGGAATGCTATGTTCGGGGTGGGTGGTTAGGGGATGGCGAAGAGGAATGCGACAACTTCCATGACCAAGTCGATTGGTTCATGTTGTTTATCTGTAAAGAAAAAAATAAGAACGGGAAGACTTCTTGGCTTCAAAATGGCAGGAGTCGAAATATATGGCGTCTTCAAAAACAAGCCCCAGGTGAAGGCGGAACCCGTTGCATATATCGATACCAAAACACTCTCAAGTTCCTGGATGAGCTCTTTTCAGTAGAGACATTGTGTAAGGCGGATATGGCACCTAAGGATCTGGTTTCAAAAACGGGCATCGCTGATTATCTTAACGCTGAAAAATGGTACCGTAGTCATCTTCGTAACCCACAGCAAAAGCGATCACGAAAACCAATCCAATACTACCGCGATCAATTAAATCGCCCGGAGTATGATGGATGGGGTTTCCGCAAACAGAAGTTATGCTCTTTATTGTACTTGGCTTTGACTTCCAGGGCATTCTTTTGGGACTCGGCATTTTTCCAGTCAGAATATCTAGTACAATTTCGCTCACCTTGGCGAGCTTCCCCTTTTCGTAAACATTACCTACGCAAGCATTTAACTATTCTACTCATTCCCACCTTAATTCCTGGAACCCCGCTTGGTCTCAAATGGCGGAGGGGTGAATCCCAAAGCCGACTTCCAACGGAAGGCCTATCACGTATAACTTCAGAGTGATTTTAGACCGCAAATTGTTTCATCGTCTCTAAACTCTTGCTCTCAAGGAAGAAAATTCTGGCTGGCTCCTGCAGCCTACCAACACCGCTCAAGTGTCATGGGATTGGATCCCGGTGTGAGTATAGGTCCGTATACAAGTAGGAAGGTAGAAGGTTAGGGCTCAATAAGTAGTAGATTAATTCCTAAACCACCTAATTCAAGGGGGTTCACTGCTCATATATATATATAGACTCTACCACAGCCACCTGTAGGGTAGCCAGTACCCAGTTACCTGGCATCAAGATGCTCGAAACTTTCACCACACTTTACACATATGGGCCGTCGAAAGATTGAGAAAGTAAGAGGATCGCCATGTGATAAGGGCTTGGCTGCAAGAGGTTGGAAATATATTCAGACTACAATAATCTCACATGGAGTCAAGGGAAGCAGAAAGGTCTTGTCCCCTATCCTGCTATGCAGGAGGCCTATAGTATATGTGCCCCGCGTGCCCCTGCATTTAATAGTCGCTAGCCTTGTTTTCTTTTATTTCCTGCGCCTTGACGTAGTTATTTCAGATGATGAGGCAATACGGAGATAAGAGGAGAGCTAAAACCTCCCACTCATTCTCACATAATATGTAGGTTCCAGTCTCGAGTGTATCGGATGTAGGTTGCGTATGTTACACATACTGAGAGACTGGAGCGATAAAAAGCCCCGGTATTCGGACTTGCATATCGTGAATGAATACCACAGATTCAGCTGGTACACGAACTACGGAGTACATAATTCTCCAAAATATCTATATGAGACCAAGCATATGGGAGGCTGCGAGATCGGAAATTACACTAGAGGCGAGGCTATTCCGGCATAAAAGGACTATAGGTCATCTGCCCAGCTGAATAGGAGAACTGGATCTTCGTCGGGCTTTGACGTGCGAGAAGATTATTACACGTCGAATATTCTCCCACGCCCTTAATCATGCGCCCTTCCTGCAAGAAGCGTTATAAATTAACTAGATTAAGGACCACGTGTAAGCACTTAGGTTTATAACAAACTATTACAGCTCAACATGTTGGTGTTTTCAAAATAAAACGTCTTTTGCGATGCACAAAGAAGCCCCTATTTGCTCTGCAAGCATGAGCCGCAATCTTATACACCCCCAGCCTTTGGCCGGGGCGGTAATTATTAAACCCTGGTCGCTAGGGCTTGCCCCGTGCGGTCGCGTGGAAAAATCCGACTGTACGAGAAATGTATGAAACTCACCTCACTGTCGGTATTTATCTAAAACAGGGGAGGGGAATGTTTCTATTATACTGCTAGCAAAACACCTTTAGTAGTTAGCTTCATGACCCCTTCTGTTACAACAACATTCATTGGTAGGTATGCCTTTCATAACCCTCCCTAGAGGGCTCTGGTAACAAGGTACGAAGCTTCAGTGCCATTCTAATACATCAAAAGCTTTAAACACTCTAAAATTGTAATCAGCATTTTCGGCCAGCTAGTTTGCATGCTTATGGATGATATGCTAGAGGATAATCAACTAATAATTCGCTCGCGCAAGGTGCCCTGCAGGGGAAGTTGCCGTTGATCCAAGGTACGCTGCTTTTTTAGTCGGAGTGATTCCGCTATATTGGGATTGTTCTCTTTTGGGTATATTTAAAGGTCACAAGAGACCCTGAGAAGTTGGCGTCGAGGAATGGGTTAAGATGAACCCCTATACGGTATTTCAAAAGGGGCTACAAATAAAGAATGGACCCCGCTGCAATTCTAGTAAAAAACAACATCTCGTAGCTGGTAGCATATATTTATCGCCGGAATTTCCCGAGAGATTGCTTGAACGCTGATACGGCTGCGACGCGGTATAGATGTTAGCGTAGCCTTGCACGATTGGCGAAGCTCACAATAGTGTAAGCAGTTATACTGTGACTAATATAGTTTGAAGCAAGGGACTTATAACTGTTAGCCGTAATTGAGGATTATTTGATGTGGATAGATCCGCTGCTGGTAGTGCCAATCGAAATACTCGCAATGCTAACGCATTCGAGGAATACCTACCGTATATATCAGCCTGTACAGAGTAAGTTTCGCCACTCTAACTATGTAAAGGAAGGCTAGGCCCTGCTAGCCTTGATAGTTTCGCTAGTCTCTACTGACGACTACTCGCGTATATAACAGCTATGTAGGCGGTGGACCGGGTCTCGTATAACGTGTTAAAACATCAGCTAGCATCGGTATCGGGTCCGCTTGCCATAACCCCGCCGAGGGAGTTCCCTCGGTATTTCGAAGTGACCCAGAATCCCTATGTCTATTCAGGATAGATAAAAATCCCATTTTATACAATATAACGAACCCAAGTATACAGTAGGCAATGAACTCTTGTTGTTGCACGAAGGGCCCTGAAACCTATGCGAGGCTATTCTGACTACCTATATACAGAAGTCCTTTGATCTCTATGCCTTATAACGTGCGTATTTGGATCAGCCCACTAGGTTAATAGCTCTGGTGTTTAGAGATTAGTTCTCTAGCAAGATGCTCTCTCCAATTAAAGTCCAACCCGCTATCAGTATTATGAGCAACATACAGTAGTAGCTGAGTTGAAAAAACGGGTCAGGTATACAAATGATGTTACATAATAACATTTAATTTCCAAATCGCTCTATTCGTGACCTTGAAAGGCTTCAGTATCGTCCGTTATCTGGCCCTTAAATGTATTGATAAACCAATGAAGTCTGTGCTATTCCTGTGTATTTGTGGTCAGGGAAACACACGCATACGAGAACCGGGAAGGGTGCAATGTTTTCAGTTTCGCTGATCCTTGCTGTATCTTATAATCAATGTAATGATTGGCTATTCCAATCAGAAGGTATTAATCGTGTGTTTGGCAACTTGTTCCGACCACCAAAAGGCACAGTTATTACCAGTGACCGACAACTGTTGACCGCCCGGCTGGAACAGACCTCGCCGACTCTCACTTTGAAAATCCTACCCTCCGCCAACAATACCTATCTAACCTCGTATCTTGAGATCAAACTCGAATAGGAAGGATTAACAAGGTGTGGAATAGAACGACAGACAAGGAATTGCCTCGGTTAACAGCAGATTCGTTCGTTACAACTACCGGCATTTGGGCTTTATTATGCGTTAGTACCCTCCTTATATGTATAGGTATAATATTAAACGCCCTAAGATATTCGTGACATTCCCCTCCAATTTGTTTCCGGCATCGGGCAGCTGGCCAGTACTTGGGAGCCCCGTCATAGAAATAGAATGCTCGCAAGCATGGCTTCGTCATCCGGTTGATCCGGCGCGTGATGTATGCTCCGGAGCCGCATTCTTTCAGACCTCTTGCTATATCACGAATGCTCGCTAAACCGCACGTCAGGGTTCTAGCGTGGTGGTAGGGAGATCATGCCATAGCTACACCGGCAAGTTCATGCATCAGGAGCCTTGCCATTATTAGAAAGCCGACCATTCCCCACCGTATCTCGTCGTCTCATAGAGTCGAGGCGTCCGGGGCTAGGATCCCCGGTCCAGAAGTTTACGGGTCCGTCGATTTAACTGGCGGAGGGCGGGTCCGAATCAACCCTGACCAAGCACTCAGAACCTTATTATTGGCGAATGTACGGGGGGAGGAACACCAACCTAGCCACGTGGAATTCTTACAATGTTCAGATATGAGGCGAGACACATGAGAATTGGTGTTACGCGTCGTGCACATGTGGAATATAGTATTCTAGTTAGTATATTTATTTTCTGGGCAGAGTATTTAACCCACTTCATGTCGATTTCTGATTGGTCCTGGCCATCGATGGGTATCCCAGACATGGAATTGATCATAGTTGGAAAGATCTAATAATGCCCATTTGTTAGCTCCGATTTATACTGATGCTATTACTTTCATCCAGATGTTCAGGTTCGGATGCCACATTGTCGTCGCAATTTGAGACAACATTTCTACCTCTCACAGTACTACTATATGTCACGTATTTTATTGTCGGCTCCTGGTCTCCTCTTCCAGCCCAGTTCCTACGCCCGAAATAACTTCACGAAATCAGAATTAGAATCCTATGCTAGTCAAGAACACCCTGACCCTGTTTTCTGTAGCTTCCCTGTGGAGATCTATCGCTTCTTTTGTTCCTCCAAGCTTGACTAAGCGCGACTATCGCATTAACTAAGCCTCAAATAGCATTTCAGCGATCTTCTAGAACATCGCTGTTCCCGGTGTAGATCTTGCGTTCGCCAATTCTCCTAGCACTGAAACTATCTACACTCGTAAATCTATCCATTCACAGCCTCGTAGATCACCGAGCTTGTGCCGACGTTCTGGGGAACTCGCACTAGATAGTTTTGGGGGTGAGGGTGTACGTGTAATGCAACGCATGGTTACAGGGTGTTGTTCAAAACTAGAGGTTCGCCTACAAACTGCACGAAATGGAACCTGCCTTGAAACGTGGTGGAAGTCGGAGGATTAACTGTACACGTGTGAGTCATCTAGCTCGCCCAGGACTCGGGGGCAGATGTGAAGCATGCCACTCTATTCGAAAACAAACCAATAGACTCTCCCACCTCTCCTGGTTGTATGCAACCACGGCCCGCTCCATTTGATAGGTTATATATAGAATTCGGTCTGAAGTTGATGGCGGGCTGCCTAAAATGTACAGTTACTTGTCTAACGATCGTGCATTTTGATGGCTAAGTATGCACGCCTCGGTCGAGATTTTTCAACGCATAATATCCTTGAATTTTTATCTAAACACAACCCACAAGCTGCTTTGCTCATTACACATAAAGCGACCGTTTACCACTAGTCAGCCCTATTCAACAATCTCATAACTACGGCGAAAAGAGTGTTAGCGGATCATCGTTGAAGCTAATATACGGTCTTGTCTAGCGTACCTAATATCGATACATAGATGAAGCTAGGCTTAAACCGCACCCCCGTGGGCAAACTCCGAGTAACGTAGGGCCGTAAATCCGATCTGCTTTGGTACACTCTTTCCTTGTCGTTCCATTTTAAGGAAGTCGTTTTGAACCCTGGTGGTGTCGCCAACAGTAAACGGTAGTTATTTACATCCAAACAGACTCCCATGTATAGTAGCCCTACAAGGTTGTGATAATAGCATCTTGGAAATTGTAAGCAGGGTACTTGCTTTGCCCACGTGGTCTTCGCCCCCTGGATGATACCATCACGCAGCAATCATTCGTTGGTTTCAACGTACTACCCACTACGCTCCAGACTGGGCAATGAAGGCTGTCCGGCAACGCACGCTCTGTAACCGAGAATTTCGGGACCGAAGTTTCCGGTATTGTGGAGTCATAATCAGTCAATATTAAGTCGTCGTTCCATGGTGCACTCTCGCCAGTAGGCGAGGGTACGTAGGCGTCATTGCCGTTGTCCTTTGGCTCTCAAAGTTGTAAGTATGCTATCCAGGGGTGAACATTTCATATACCGTTGGAATCATTATTGATAGCTTAATATCGGAGGAGCCGAACTAGTATATAACGAAGAAAAGCGAACCTCACTAGCCTCGTTTCAAGCGACACCCAGCTCAGTGAATATGGAAACGTCGAGAGCCAACCAGCATATCCTAGCTAGGTAGTTAAAATATCAAAGCTAGATGTACCATCACACGCCGCGCTATGGAGATAACCTAACCGGTAGCAGTGGGATGTGTGGAATGGGCATATCTTTACCCCGAGTGCCAAGAAAAGAGGTGCAAGTGTCGGTTTGGGGGAGCACACGACGAGCACTTGTAACCTATGGCGAGTTAGCGAAATAACCAACTGCTTCGTCGAGCTCTCCACCGCTACAACCGGCTCCTACCTAAGACGGGCCTTTTACTTACTATGTGTTAGAACGCTCCTCTATTACCGGTGGATCTATGTATCTCTTATGGGGCCGTGCTGTGCGAAGGGTCCCAAAGCTCCTTCGTTGCTACGTTAGTGCATATGCAGGAAGTGCTCTGTTCCATAGTCTCATGATACTCTGCTGCTATAGAGAGACTCCGAATATAGAAGCACTGGATAGTGTCTGTGAGGATCTCAAGATAGGGGTATGCAAAGACATCTGTTGTTGCGCGAGGAACATCTATTATATACATACATGGCCTTTGTTCTCCAGGATCGTGACACTGTCATAGGCAAGGCGGAGACTTTTGTATATCGTAAGATAAGTTGCACGATGACGTTTCTGGGACCTTCGTGCAAGAACGATCATCTACTGCAGACTTCACGTACAAGGTTCCTGACAGAGTTATGCTGTCTTAATCTAGATGATTTCCTTGCCTGAAGTAGGTAGTAGCCAAAAACGATCTCGAAATATCTTATCTATAGTAGGTTTCCGACCACGACCCAGCGGATAGCTGCAGCAGTTTAGGAGCTGAGAAAACAAAGAGAGCCCAAGGCTTTAATTGAAATATCATACTAGATAGTTATATCAAGGGATTAAAAAAAATAAGTAGACAACATTGCGTCGTCTATGTAATACACTACAGTGTTGTTGTCATTATATACAGTACAGTTAAATAGAACAACCTTGACCTAGGAGTTGGTTCCATATTAATTATATTTACACCCGTTATTAACAATGTGGCGAACGTGCAGTATACAGCGCCATTCTAGTTAATCGGTTAATAGCGCTGTTTCTATCGTTCCATGTAATTTATTAGAATGTCCCAAGTTCTCAGAAGCACAGACCCGTATCATTCCCTGTCTCAGTATCAGAAATCATACGCCCATTGCCCCTTCTCCAGCCCTGCTTTGTTATAAGCAACTCTCCTATAACAGGAGGCTAGTATACTTGTTAGTAGCGACTATTTAATATCGACGTTCGCAGTTCTGCGTATTGCGTAAGTGTTAAGTGATGTGAAAAAGAAGGCTGTGGGAAGTGGTACTGAGTTACTTGGTGGTATGGGTAAGGGTAGACATGGCAGACGTCCTTTAATTAGTTCTCTCTATGCTCATACTTCTTAAACTATGCTTTTACCACATTGGTTAGATCTACCGCCACCTATACTAACTGTCTAACCCATTAACATCACCACAATGTAATCAGCTACTCCCTCGTACCAGTTTTCATGATAATGACATGCACCTTAGTAAAATATATTTAGACGGACAGTCTTGGTGCACTATCTGTAGACAGAGCTTACATGAAACCACTTAGGTCAGAAAGTTCATCATATATACAAATACGCCAACCCTCGCACTTTCTAACGGTTGCAGAAGACGAATAAGGGCACAACGAGGCTTCTGCAAGCTACCAATACACATATAGAAGTCCCAAGTTTCACATCTTTAAAGGCTTCGGTCGTCATAATATCATCGCACAAATCACAAGTAGCCTCGCAACTTCTCGCATAACACTGACCGTCGCACTAGCAGCTACCACACCGGCACAACCAATAGACTTCCGAATATGTCAGATTAGTTCACATAGGTAGTTTCAAAGACCTCTGCGCAACAATAAGCGGCTATTGCCTGCCTCACGTGAGAGTTTTGAACACTGACTCATATTCTCCTATAGTTTCTAGAGGAGGTCAATAATACCAATATAACGTAAGGAACTTCAAACCCCGACTTTCCTATAATGCATCTACACTATGCATTGACTAATCCGATCTCACTGTTATAACACCCCCAGGATCAAATAACATATCGAGGAAGGTATCTAGTTAGATCTTTGCGTAACAATAAGAGCCTATGCATACTCCTCCACATGATATCCCGAGACATACTAATATCGCAAGATGAGAATATCCCCCATCGCAACTCAATTGCCGTGTTACACAGTCAAAAACCGAAGTCATAGGTAGAACCCGACAGACATCGGTGGCAACCGGGGTATCGCAGCAAGATCCGGACCGGACTCTTGGCGCGGAGCAGGTGTTACGCGTCGCATGACTCCCGGTGACGAGTAACACATCGGTTTTCCAATTATGTCAGATTTTAAAGATTTTTTTTTTTTTCGGCAAGGCGAAAGAATTGGAGTACCCGCGGCGGGAGGAGACGGATGAGGCTGTTAATTTGAATGAATACCTACCTAATTCATGCCCAAAAGACCCCGCCTCGAATTGATCATGTATTATTATCATTATTATTACTTATTTGGACTAGATACCTAGCTAGGCAAACCAAGCTTTCTAGACAACAAAGCAGGTTTTGCTGGCTTAGGGCTGAGGTGAGAAAAGGGCAGATTAATAAAAGGGCGTTCTGTCAGCATCGCACGCATGCATCGGGCTTTGGTCACGGGATATCCGCCGGAGCCTGGGGAGCCCGGTTCGCCCGTCGAGCGAAATGCGCTGTGTACTGTAAGTACTCTTAAGTAAGTCAGTTCGGGGGGAGCGATTCTTGGCGTGGGAAGGGGATTTGGCGGGGTAGGGAATAGCGTCCCCTCCCCTGACGGACTACCATAGTCCGCGATAGCGCCCTGCCGTGGAAGAAGCGCTGCGGGAAACTATAACCGGCAAGTAGGTGCATTGGGAGCAAAGGACTAGGTCAAGTCGGGGACGTTGCTACTAGCTAACCCATCGCGAGTCTCCGAACTTCGTCTAAATAGGCGCCGTCCATGGCTAAACCGCGACGGATTCGTAGATCGCATCGGAACGGCATACGTATTTGGAAACTAGCCATGTTCGCAAACAGCTGTCGATATTTCGCCCGTCTTACCAGCAAGCCGGGTTTCATTCATGCTGGACCTGGAAGCTCCTGGGCCAGCCATCGTGTATCATGTATCGAGACTTGGGTGTTGCAGGGTGATTCTCTGCTTCC
This sequence comes from Xylaria telfairii, assembly GCA_022495065.1. Classification (NCBI taxonomy): domain Eukaryota; kingdom Fungi; phylum Ascomycota; class Sordariomycetes; order Xylariales; family Xylariaceae; genus Xylaria; species Xylaria telfairii. The sequence goes on from MU383933.1 coordinate 94,239, forward strand.
AGAGTAAGTCTAGTTTGTCTTGACCTCGACTCCACTGCCCCTCAACCCGGCGGGTTTTGCACTTCTGGCGAGAAGTGCAATGTTAGTCGTAGCTTTACTCGAGCATGAAGGAACTACCAGGTTGGGAAAATGACAGCACGAAAGCAAGTTTGTGCTAGGCAGTTTACTTACCGTGTAGCTAGTCGATGCGTGTAAGTACTACCGTGCGCATCGGCGCTGGTGATCCTCACGATGATGTCTGGAGACGTATCTGCCGGAGCCGAGTTGCTCCGAGAACGGTACCGCTCCGAACTGTGCTCCTCTCAGCATTAGTCATGTGAAAATATGCAAGTATACACCATAAAAGACGATGATGTGAGCCCGGATCGAGGGTCTAAGACCTCATCGATGTATATGACGGAAAGGTCGGACTTCGGATTTTGCTATTTACCGATAGGGTTGTCGTCGCAGCTGTAATTCCGTGCAGCGGCTGATAGTGCACTTTTAGTGACACTTAGATGATGGTTTGATCACCAGCTAGCCTAGTAAGGGCCAAGAGGGTTGTCGTAGGGATGCATACGTAGTAGTCTAGTTCCTGGGCTTGTGGCGCTATCTGGCTGAAGTCTAGGTATTCGGTAGTCGTTGACCGACTCACCGTAGGACCCTCTGCTTAGACTAGCGGACGGCCGTAAAAAAGACAGGTTCCCGCAATATACCGAATAATGCAGCGGTCTGATCTCCGGAGCAGGACCTCCTAGGAGCAAGGCGTGATAGTGCTTGTTGCGACAAGATAAGGCTCACCGGTGAAGGCGGACGACATATTCAGTGGGCATGTCCCATTGGCCCAGCTGTAGAGCTCGGTGGTGCTCAGGAGGCGCCGCAGGGCGGTGGATTAGCGTATATAACTTTTTGTTATATTTCTTGCCAGCCAAGTACTGTGAGCAGTATTCAGCTGCGCCGGACTCATGTGCTGTAAGAGGTGTTGTGTTGCGGTCATCACGTTTAGCACCGAAAGACGTGCGAGCTAAGATGTGAGCGAAATCTCCGATGTGCCAGCCACTTCATCCAACTACCCCGGATTCTAAGGCACTAGTCATCCGCTTGTGTCTTCGCCGGTGTATTGCTCCAGTATAGACTATACTACTCTGGTGGATCTGCTATTTGTATAAACCAAAAACGCCGGACCTCTGCTCAACCCTATCCTCAAAGAATTATGAAAAGCTGAATGGGGAAGTTAGTTGCGAAGCGAGGGTAAAAACCTCAGACTGGGGTGGATACGTTATACTGCTACTGTGGTCCATTGACTAGGTACGGTAGCTTTTTCATAGCTGATAACGGAGACATTATTGCATGGTAGAGGGTGTAGATATAATTATTTATGAACGTCGAAATCTTTCGATGCAGCGGCTATTAATGCTGGTAGATCGTGCGGCGCGTATATTCGATTCGGGCAACGTAATAAATGCAATGCTACCTACCGCTAAAGAGAAAAAAAATACTCTTACGGTGGGTATAGGCTGGTAGGGATCCGCCCGTGCGGATCAAGCAAATCTGTCCGTGAATTGACTGGCTGTTGGGGTAGGGGGGAATGCCAGTGGCGAGACGCATCGGGGCTTTAGCGGACTATTGCTAAGATGGCCAAACAACAAGCCGACCAGTCACGATATTGTCTAATATGTGTTTTCGGGGTTCGTGTCCGGCCTCCGATGTCACGGGACCATTGTGAAGGCTGAACTAAGCGCTTATTGCTGACACGACTTGAGCCAGATCTCGCATCTTAAGAGGAGATCGCCAAGTAAAATTTGCGGAGATATCGCTATGCAGGGTGAGACTGCGCGCGTGGACTTAGACAAAAGTTGAGACGATGCCCTTCTTCAGCTGTTTAAAGACAGCTGAGCGTTAATAAAAAAAGGGTTCTTGGTTTAGAAGGGTGGCGGCTAGAGGCAAACCCAATTTGGCATGGGCAAAGCCCCGTATCGTTGTCAGTTGTGGGCTCCGGTTATTACCATGAAGATGATAGCTTTTGGTCATTTTGTTGGGCGATACTACGTCTATCCAATATGATGCGATGATTGGGCATGGCATGCACACATTACGCTAGACTTAGAAGTCGCATAGCAACGCCATGGCGCAACGTTTGCAACAGACCGCTCTTGCGGTCAGTAAAGTGGCGGCCAACCAAGTCTTGAAGTTGGCCAATTGATCTGGACCGAATGAAGTACAGTATCATGCGCGCTGCGGTGTTGGACTGGACCCAGACTGTGCCACCGGACGCTCTGAGCACGACTGAGGACGAAAACGTACTGTAGGAGGGGTTGCGTATCGCCTCTGGATAGTTACGCGGCAATCCATCTCGACCAATCTCTCGGCGTCAAGGCCTCGCGTACAATTGCCGGGACGCGTATTGGTTCCCACCATCGATGGTCTTCGGAGGGCACAGCCCCCCTATACAGTGGCAACAACACGTATCATTCTGCGACAGGATAGAGTAGATGACACATCAACTTGTGGGTGTTTAACTAATATCCGCCGTCTCGAAACCCTCATAGGGCGATTGATTCCCTGCGGGCGGCAGGCGCTGAACGGGGCGAGACGAGACGATTTGCTCCGATGGGCGCTCAGCCTTGTAGGGTTCTGGCGCATCTCACTTCTCCGGCTATTGTTGCACGCCAAGCTTTGGCATGGCCTATATCCTCTGCCATCGTGATAATCTGGTCCAATGGTGCACCCGACGGACAGCCGAGCCGCGGGCCACCATTCATTCATTCATTGATTGATTCATTGCAGATGCAAAGCTATGCAAGCCCGTTTTTCATATGTATGTCTTTTCTCGACGGGCCTTTGTGATAGATATTGCATCGTCTGGCGCACACTCCTCGGGGTGGACCTCGGCGGACAGGTCCCCAGGCGACAAGTCCAAAACTGTAGCATCAACCTGCATGGTTATAGTAGCACATGCATACTGTGTAGGTATGTACCGAGCAAAGTGGTTCAGTTAGATTGAATGCCCCCGTCCAAGAGGGTGTCTGGATGTCGATGTTGGAGAGAGATCGACAGACGTTTTGATGGCGAGAAATGCTAGATTTGCGGATTTGTAGTAGATTAGCGAGCAAGGACGGGACAGGGCGTGGTGACGTATTGGTTTTATTGGTTTGCCGGGTACCTAAGCTATGTACTCGCCTTTGGGGGCTTGGGCTAAGGCTCAGGCCCTAAGCCTTAGGGCCTGTTGAAGTTGCCACCACTGCCAGGCGAGCCCTATAAGCCCTATGTGTAAGGCTGGAGTAATCCCGCGCTAGCCTAAATCCAGCATGAATGCTGAGGTGATGAGACGGCATCACAGTTGCAATCGTAAGATTTCCATGCAAGGCCCGGGACACCACGCGCCTCTTCACATGCAGCAATATAAAGTTTGCATCAAGTGCGCGACCGGTGAACTAGGTTTCCATCAAAAGAAATCGGAATGTCGACACTCGTCTGGTTGGTACCAGTCCCTTGTCGAGGCCTGGCTTCTGGTCGTCGTGGCTGCGAGAGTTGACGCAGGCCTGGGTGAGCTGCTCTCGTTCTAGAGTCGTGCGGATCAGTCCTCGGTGCTGAATCAGGATAGATGACAATGACAATCGCCACCGTCGCTTAGAGTCTAGCCCGGCTCTATTGTGCTGGTAGAAAAACAAGCAACGGCCCCGTTAAATGGAGCTATAATGCTAAGCATGGACGTGTCATGTATATATCATCATATCTATCTATATAGGATCTTGACATATTACATATACGCAGTCGGCCAGAGTTCAACACCCCAGCCGGGGGAGGTCGTAGTGGACGGAATTTCCCGTGCCCCGGGTCGTTGTCCAAATCAAGGATCCGTAAGGCCGATGCCGGTATGCAGTGTACTATGCAGTCGCTGGTGTATACTGAATCCAAGAAATGCTTGGGTCCCGTATCGGGGAAATAGGTGGTTTGAGGGAAAAGAGTAGTTCCTTGATTCCCGCAACTCCCGGTACGGAAGGGGTGGCCGTTCGACTTACCCCTGGGAGCGAGCGACCTGATTAGCACGGTCCGCCCATGCGTGCATATCCCCAATTTACATACATCATCGTGGCAATTGCCTCATCCGGTTTCTAACGGGAGCTGCCGCCAAATGGCGATTGGTAAGGTATAGATGTTTCACGACATCACGACCAAAACATTGTCATCGTAGGATGGACCTTGCACAACCTCGCGTGGGGCCGCACCATACGACCTATCAGAACGCCATGCTCGTCGATTCGGTACGAGCTAGACAAATCGGCCGTTTCCTAGTACTACGTTACAAGTCATTCGGCCCTACGCAAGAATCATGTCTCAGAACTCGGACTTACTAACAGTCAATCATGCTTTCAACATGGATCATAGTGATTCCATGAGCAGGAGAAGCCCAATGCCGTCACTGGACAAAACCTCGCAAGCATTGACACCTTAGGTGCATGCTCGCATCCTTGTTTCTGTTGCTGCCATTGCCGTGATCGCCTTCTCTTTCACGGGGCGAGTGCTCCGGCGGGATCTCCATCCGCTCGTCGATTATGATGAGTATAAGTATAAGTATAAGTATAAGGGTAAGTGTGAGTGTCAGTGTCAGTGTCAGAAGGTAAGTAGCAGTGATATAGTCTCTGCACGGGGCAGTCAAGACCCGAAGGTGCGGGCCATAATGGATGTATAGGTGCACTAAACCTCGCTGTCTCGGGAGCTGAGACAGATTAGGACTAGCGTAGGGCTTAGACAGCTCAACGTCGCATCGAAAGCACTATTGCCTCAAACCCGGGTCCTCATCGTCGAATCAAGGAAAGTGAGTTAGCCAAAGGCTACGTTCGTCAGGTGATGGACGATAGGGAGGTAGTAGTCTGGAATACAGGGCATTCAGTTCTTTCCACCCTTCGTTGCATATGCATGTGCAATCAAGCCGCGTAGGTACCCAGGTAGCATCCATCTCCATGGAAGTGGACCTAATCACTTGAGTTAGTCTCGTTTAGAATGTTCGAATTTATTCAGTGCATGAACAGTAGTTTATTATACTCCGTTGCTCCGTACCGCTTACCCACTAAGTCGGTAAAGCTTATGCCAGAAACCACGCCAGTGATTCAAGCAAAGGGCAGCTCGAAACCCATCAGTTTCTCGATCCCATCTTGCTCTCCCAAAGTGTAGGTCGGGGCGGGGAGGGTGGTTCGAAGCAAGCGAAGGCCGAACGACCCCTCCTTTCACCATGCTACGACTTCGTATTTGCAAATGCCGGATCTCAAGCATGGTCGCCGACCACGTACCCAAGAGGCAATAAGAGGGTCATATAAAACCACGACCTAAGGTGATTTTGGATATCCGTACGGAATGCTATGTAGAGCTGGGAACATGCCCGCACGCGTTGTGTCAGGATTAGGGCCGTGCTCAGTCGACCCGCAGCGGGAGATGAGCATGCACCGAGACGTTGCCTTGGCCAATATCTTGAATTGTCATCTTGCGAGACCGCTGCGGGACATCTTTGACCTCCGCAAGGCCTGCGAGGTGATGACTGTCCTCCACCGCCTGCACTGTCCGTTTTGGTGTCTTCACCCAGAGGAGAACTGCTTGGCATATCCGCAACGCCCCTAGCCCTTTCTGGCGATTTAGGGGTCCAAGGGCCAATCACATAAACAAACCCGCTAGCGTGTCCCACAACCCTATAGGGCTGAAAAAGCTGGGGCTTTGGAAACATTTCTTTTTGCCCCCGAGCCACCCGAGTCATGTCTGTGTAACTGCGACCAACGGCATACGTCACCCCATATGTAATCGAGCATTAGCACTCTCCCTAGAGGACCCTTTCTCTCTGCTTCATGAGGGGTAACGATAGAATCAGTCTCACAATAATTCTACTACTGTGCTGTATTAGGTACTTTAGTGACTCGCTTCTCAATTAGTAGGTGCACTTGAGTGCGTCAGCGACTCCGAGGTGGGCATGTGCGAGGAATCGGTTGAATACGCCGAGCGATTTACCGTGAATGCCAATTTATACACATTATTTATCATGAATATTTTATTGGTATGCCGAGGATAAAAAATGCCGTCCTTTCCGCTATATACGAGCTTAAGTCATCTTTATGAACGAATCGTCGATTCGCCCTCACTGTGGTGCCCGTACACTAAGCTTGAAGTTATCAACAACCACACAATAACCGGCCTCATAGGGCTCGGCTAACGAGGTCCCCGTTCACTTTTCTTTCTGGTCATTTCACTAGAGAATGACGAGCTTATTATATATTTCTTCTTAGTTACGTTATGGACAACGTGATCCTCGGCTCCTCGGGGCCGAGCTTAATGCGCTTTACCAAGGTCATTAGGACTGATTGGACCTATATCTTGTTTCCGTGACGGCATATCACGGCCCGATTCATTATCCTGTCGAAAAGACCGAATTCAGGCTTATCACGCGCCTTAATGTCCTACTTTCGCTCTTATTAACTTGCTATAGGCGCTATATCTACTTATTACTGTCGTGGAATGCTGCTAGACCGCCCGGTAGCAGATAGTCGGTGGATGGCACGATAAGCACCTGATATCTGCCGAGCCCTCTTGCTTAGTTTATTCTAATTGACATCTTGGCTTACATAGTAGTGTGAGTCGGTGTGGACTTACTATACCTACCTAGTTCAAGTTACACTCAATAGTCATAACTACAACGGGGGGTTAATTGTTCAGAGCCTGGCTGTTGCGGACAAGCTCGAGGACCCCTGGGCATTGTGGGTATCTAATTGGAATACCTCCGATCACCCTCCGCCTGCATAATTCGGATAGTAAGAACACAGGCTTTGGCTTCGTACACCACAACAACTTGCACTCTCCCGGATTGCCCCTTACGGAGCCCAGACTACAGTAGTGTAACATACGTGGATGTGCAACCCTGGTCATGGGAGCAAGACAGCTGACTAAGACGACCAGAACCCATCACGCGGGGCAGGTCGCAGCAGGATGGTTGCTTTGAAGGGTATATATATGCAGATGCTGCGGCACATTCAAATCATGTGGAGATGTAGGAAGCTGGGAGCCCACACGGAACTCTGTACATATGGCGATCGAAGCTCGTCCGAGTCACATTTTGGTGTTGGCTTTTCTTGCAGTGCCGGGACCAAGCGTGAGGTCCACTTTTAGGTGAGGCCAAGAAATACTGCGCTGCAGCAGGCATTCCGTACTCCATCACCCCGTGAGCTAACCTGGTAGCCAACGACCTTGGCGATTTTGGATTTGACTGTGAAATAGAAGGGGAGCTGGATGTGGTATTGCTGGATAGTCTCAGCCAGGGCCGTGTAGACAGGGCTTCCAACCAAAACCGCGTAGTGAAGCGTACATAGAGGAATGAAAAGCAACGGAAGATAACTGCCTACGTAGTGTAAACTCGGGGTGACGGGCAAGTGGCCCTCGACGCTCCATGTGCAGATGGATTCTTATGTCTTTCAACATCCAATTGCAGAAGGGTGTGCTAGCTGACACCCATTTACGAAGTGCATGTAGTAGATACCCAGTACTCAGCAGGCGTATGAATCGGTGTGGATGCACAGATTGGGTGATGCGTAATAGTTGGATGGTGTTATAAGCAGTCCAGTGAGCAAGTTCACCGCACAACCCAGTACTGAGCACAGAGCAGCCCAACCTCACGTATGCACCGGCTATTCAGTGTATCGTGAAAAATAGTGGGTGGTTGTAGTAGAGTGTAGGTTAGGTTAGGTTAGGTAAGTGACCACGATACTACAAGGTGTTTAAACTAAAATGCACTTACGTAGTGCCTTGAGGGGATGTCAAGATTCTCCGAATGGGGAAGATGATCTGGGAATATCGTTATTGGGCAAATATAATAACTGCATGGGTACGAAATACGTTTGGGGGTTTGAGGACAAGCGAGGAGAAAAAAAACCAGGCACATAGCAGCAGTATACGTGCTAGTGTGCTTTCATGGGAGAGTAATCGACGAGCCAAGCTGCTTGGATGCTTGTGTTTGCTTGTCGCCGAGTTGAGCGCAGGGACCGAAGGAGCTAGTCGGTGTACACTACATGTGAAGTACGGTGTATGCGCAGGTACGTACTCATCGTTGGTGCCGACCCGGAGGACGCTCGAAGTACAGTACCTCCAGCAGGGTGCTGTAAGGCGTGCTAGACCCACGCCCTCGCCGCTTCGAAACACAGGTACTTGGTAAACGTACAGGCAAGTGTCGACAGCTCATCCCGTCCCAGTCCAGGACCGGGGCCTGCCCTGTGCCTTGTAGAGGTACGACTTGCAGCTAACAGGCCCATGTACCACAATCCCTGCAAGTAATCCGCACCCGCGGCCAGCCCCTGTCGAGAGCAGGCGCTAGTAGCGCTAGCAGCCAATCTAGCGTATCCTTGGACAACCCTGGGCAACCCTGCGACTTCCTGAGAGGGCTGAGAAGGGCTCCACACGCACCCACCCAACTGCCTACGCCCATAGGGCGGAAAGTAGGTAGCACCTGTAGGATTGCAGTTGCTTGCACTACACCTACCCATTCCATATTATACCGGACTGCCTACTACCTACTACCTACCTACCTTACCTACCTACCCTGCCCGGTACCCTTACTTACTTACTTATTTACCTGCCTACCTAATCTACCTACTGCCATGTAATCAACCTACGCTGCCTACTTCTACCTCACCTCTCGCCCTCGCCCCTCCAATGCTGCTGCTGCTGCCGTTGCCGTGTTGACATTGCACCATCTCGAACATTGCCCACTCCCTCGAACACGAGCACGGGAGCGCTTTGGTTGGTCCATGATTCGTGGTTGACGACATCGACACGTCCGATTCTAATGTGAGGCAAAGGCAAACATTACACCGAGACCGCTTGTTCGTCGTCTGTCGCCGAGTCGACCGCCGTGCCCTTCCTTCTGTACCACTGCTTCCTGGAGGCGCCGTGAGACATCTTGAACTCTTCACATACACGCCTGCGCCCGCCGGTCCGGCCATTGAACGTTCTCCACATCGTCACCCGCCTGGTGACGCATTGTTTATAACTGCAAACATCGAATTGCCACACGCTCGCCGTGCCTGCAATATCCTATATCCCAAGACCCCACATCCATATCTACCCGTCTGCGCCGCCTTGTACTCCCGAAAGTCGATGATACTACCACTTGTGTACCGATCTACCACCTCGAGTGTCTCCGAGCCTATACACAGCCCACCTTCTGGCCAACCATCCTAACCAGTCCTCCCCAGCCATGCCGGTTTCTGTCACTCTCCTGCGAAAGTAACGTACGAACCACATTTTCGAGCAAGTATCTCTTCCGAAGTTGGGTTTGCTGGCTTCGCAGCGGCTACGCCGACCGACTTCTTTGCCACGGCTGTTGACAACCTCCCTTGGAACCCGGTTTGGAGGTATCTTGGTTCACAATAACTCTATAGCGGCGACATTGATCTCCCTTCATCCTCCCAACCAGCTCCGTTCTATGACGTATAGTCCCTTGCGGCAACCACTATCTTTCCTCGCCACAACGAATATCTCCGGTTGTGTTTGGATTCGGCTACCACCAGCCGGCCGTGGTTAGCAACGAAAGGTCCCCTATTGGTGCGCGTCTGCCGAGCCATATGATTTTATGAGTACGTGTTGCTTGATTCAATAGGCGCATGATGGATATACCTTCCCGATATTCCCCCAGGGAGCGCGGTGGCCCGCCGCCGGCTATATACATCGAAGAGACCAGTCGATTTGACAGGTCTGGTCGTTTCGGCCATCCGCGACCCCAAGCTTCTAACTTCTCGCCATCCTCTATCCCCATGTCGATACCGAACAACCGTCGGATCGCAGAGGATGATGCTCCCCCTCCGTTGCCGCCTCCTCGATTTTTGCCTGGCGTAGCGCCTCCTGGTCCGCCAGTTCATGACCGCGTCCCTTCTATTGACTCAAATGCTAGCTGGGATAGTGTGAGGCGTGACAGTGAAAATGATCATATGCGGTTTAGGAAACAAGAGTTTGGTCGACCGCACCAGAGGGACGAGGGTTACCATAGTATGAATTCGACTCTATCATCGATTAGGTACGTAATACACTGCCTCTGTGGCTTTTGTTCTCAAGAATATTGCGCAGTGATAACTAACCTTGGGCTCTACAGTTCTCAAGATTCCCTCCCGAAGAAGCTTTTCATGTCTCACAATCAATTTCAGTTAAACAAGTCTGCGGCGAGCGACTATGACTCCCACCTCTTGAAAAAGCTAGATTCGCGGCGAGTCTTCGACAACCGCTCCCCCCCTCGCCGGTCTGGGCTAGCCATGTCTCTTAACCAGAACAAACCTGAACCCCGCCGCCCTTCCAATCCCCCGCAGCTTTCTTTGCCTGTCCGATTAAATCACCAACCCATAGATACCCCTAGCCGCTTCGCGGAGCCCTCTATGCAGACAACATCGTCACCACATGCTTCGCCCTACTACCAATCCAGTAGCTCCGAATACCGCTCACCACTTGAGCCGGCAGACGTGGACCGTTCACCACTTTATAGGGCCAGGAGGAACAACAGTGACGATGCAACTATGTCAACACATAGTAGTTATGATAATATGGATGACACTGATTTTGCTATGGAGGAGACGTCAGGCATCAAAAGGTTGCATATAGATGACAACCATGGGCGATTAGACTATCACGCCATCGGACAGAAGCGACGTGCATCTTCACCCCCAGGTGGTGATAGTCCACCACAAGGGGCGCTGGGTTCAAGCGATCTTGCGAGACGTCGTGACGGCGTTGGGAGGGGGTCTCCAGCGCCGCGACTAAGTCTGGTTCCACCGAGCTCTATGTCATCAGTATCATCCGCTGGGCGAAGTGGCTCGTACGTTTCAACCACGTCGCTGACTACGAGCATTTCAAGTCTGAATTCATTCGGTGGTAGATCACCAAGCGGGCTGTCATCTGGAGGCTTGTCTCCAGTGGACATGATGGCCAATTCCCCTTACACGACACCTATATCCCTTGGTCACCCTTCGTGTGCTCCTTTTGGTCGCGGGCCTCATCAGCGGACCATCAGTGGCGAACACAGGCAGCTTGCTTCACCTCGTAAAGTTGTTGAAGTACCAAAAGCCACTATATCGAAACTCCAAGGTGGTTTCTTTATGTGTGAATGCTGTCCCAAGAAACCAAAGAAGTTTGAGACGGCGGAAGAATTGAGGTATGTAATCTGTTTTATCATCTTCATTAACTGTATTTTCTAACCCATATTTCATCTAGTGCACATGAAGCTGAGAAGCAATATGAGTGCTCGTTCTGTGGTAACCGCTTCAAGAACAAGAACGAAGCCGAACGTCACCAAAATAGTCTTCATGTCCGGCGACATAGCTGGTCTTGCTCAGCACTGCTCATGTTGGGCGTTGATAGGGCTTTCCATGAGAGTACAAATAGGCCCGGTGAAGCCGACACGTGCGGCTATTGCGGTGAAGAATTTGGACGCAGTGGCGGGGCTGGACGTGCGCGGCTCACGACGGACCGTGATTGGGACCAACGATTGAAGCATCTGCAGGAAGTACATAAATTTCGGGAATGCAACTCGAGTAAGAAGTTCTATCGAGCGGACCATTTCCGACAGCACCTCAAGCACAGCCACGCCGGCACGAGCGGGAAATGGACTAACATGTTAGAGAACGCATGCATGTTGGACGAAGAGCCCCCGCAACCTCCTCGGTGAGCAAGTGGTTGGAATAAGAACCTTGCTCTCGGGTAGGTAGCCGGTTCATGATGACGCCGCAACTCGGTGGCACCAACAGACGGCCGAGGCCTTGTCTCATCTCGAATGCTTACAGGCCTCTTTAATACATCTTCAACAAGCCAAGCAGTCCATCATACCGTACCTTTTGCACTTTAGGCACAAGAATGCTGGGCTGTTGTTAGCAACTGAGGATGTACACCGGTGCCCCACTTATTGGACCATTGGCTGATGATGGTCTGTTTACGAGCGGCACTGCTTGCTGACCGCATGGTGTTGTGCCCGTCCGGTTCTAATTAGCTGGTCACTATGACGAATCCTCGGAAGCTAAAAAGGGTAAGAGTCTTATCCCATCTACCAACATGAGAGGCAGCCCTTCGGTGTTGCCAGCATTCTCTTTGGTAGCGGGGTGGCCGTAAATACTTTCGGGACCGTCGAACACACCTATTACGATGGATTGGATCGCGTAGCCGCTCCCGAGCAGGCTGCTCCAAGTCAGGCTTTAGAAAGCCGACTTGCTGACACGGTTAGGTTCTATGGGATGGGGCAGCATTCAATTTCGATTAGAACCTCGTTCATTTCGGACCAAGCTACAAGTGGTCTCAGATGACACATTGGGCTTGCCTTGGGTTTTGCAAAAAAGAACAAAAAAACAAAACAATTTAACGAAGATATGTCTCGCCCATTCATCGCAATCATATTTTGTTGTGGATGGTATCATCTCGGCGTATGGCAAAACGGAACACATTTGATTCTAAGAATACCCAATTGAGGCGGTGAGGAGAACTAACGAAAATGCCATGGATTCAGGAGTATTACTCTGCATACGGCAAAATATGTTACTGCAATATGTTGACAGTCAAACTATTGGTTTGATACATCGGATCTGCTTTCCGCGGGTGATGGGCGGTGATGGAGGGTCATAAAATGTTTAAAATTCATTAAAGTCAGGTAGATAAACTCATATAAAAGAATCGATGCGCAGGCTTGAACAGAGCCTATACCAACATATTATTTTAGTCTGCTGCTATTGGCTGTTGGCTGATAGCATGTGTATATACATACATATTGTAGATCGGTAGTATACAGCGTGGGGTGACAGAAACAGGATGAAGCCTCTATCTAACTGTAAGTGGAAGGTGATACCTAATCTGGTTGGTTGGATGAGCCCCTTCGTTGGAGGTGTGGGGCGGGAGGACAAGGAACGCCACTCACGTGATTCAGCCCTGTCCCGCAATAGCGAGATGTCGATAAAGGATCGATAAGAACCCTGGAGGAGGGGCAGGCTTGTACCATTCCCTACTGCCGCCGCGTACGAGATACCACTGTGTCTGCGACCATCCCTGCTATCTCCAACTGCCGCCGCATAGTTTTGTCGACACAGGCAAGCAACATGGACGTGTCACGCCTCGCGAGGATACCAGGCGACGACAACTTATTTGTTGGGGGGTAACTAATTGCCCTTGTGTTCGGTCTAGGCTGTGCCGCCGACAGGAGTCGCTAACAGGCTCTGCAGCATCTGGATCTTAAATATAGAGTCTTACAGAACCGCACTCTCCGAGAACAATATTACACACATCCTCTCTGCCATACAGTTCTCTTTCGAGAAATGGGGCGAAGAGGCCAAGCGCTTCACGCATATGAGCATCGACATTGATGATGATGAGTCATCAGATCTCCTCGTCCACTTTCCTAAAGCTGTGCGCTTTATCGACAGTGGGCTACACCCGCAGGAGACTGAGACGAAGGATGATGAAGAAGCAACTGCTGCTTCATCACCCAAGAATGGCGTTTACGTCCACTGTGCAATGGGCAAATCCCGTTCAGTAAGCTGCGTGATTGCCTATCTATTATACAAGTACCCGCACCGCTTCGGTGGGAAGCAGTTCACAGAGTCTCCTACATCAACCCAACGGCGGCGTATAACGGCCAAAGAAGCCGTCAGCAGTGCATTAAAATGCGTCCAGGAGGCCCGAGGCGGCGCAGAGCCAAATCCGGGCTTTATGCGTCAGCTCGAGCTTTGGTGGGAGATGGGTTGCCCAGCCGACGATGACGGTGCCGTGGAGCGTCATCCCACCTACCAGAAATGGCTCTATGATGGGATGCTCCAAGAGGCTCGAGATATGAGGATGGCACCCGACGCTGAGCTAATCCGCTTCGAGGATGAGGTGCGAGTGGATGAGAAAGAACAGGATGATACTACGGCAAAACAAAACGACGAGAAAGAAGTTCGCTGCAAGAAATGCAGACGCACTCTGGCCACTCCTAACTTCCTCGTGTCACATACTCCAACTGGAGAGGCAGCCAGTACGGATTGCGGTCACATCTTCATCGACACATTATCCTGGATGCGCCCCATGCTCGAAGAAGGCGTGCTGGATGGCCGGTTAGTCTGTCCAAACCCGAAGTGCGGTGCTACGGTTGGTCGATTCGCATGGCAGGGACTGCACTGCACGTGTAAACAGTGGGTAGTCCCCGCGTTTTCCTTGAACCGAAGCCGCGTGGACGAAGTGAGTTCGCGGCCTGTGACCGCCGCGGCAATTCGCATGCCTCCGGGCCGCAATGGAAGCTTATAGCGACGCTTGCATGAGCACCCACCGTTGGGACAAGGTTCAGAGACTGCCTTTGCTTCCGGCGACCACCTAAGTAGATTCAATTCTCACTGCTCGCCCTCAACTGCCGGCTGCAGCAACGTTGTCTCCGGTTCTCGAATCTCCAAAAGCTCACTATGATAGGTACCGATTTGCAGGGGGATCGTTGGTTGCGCGTATGAATAAGCGTTAAGCTTATCTGCGCATCTAAACACTTATCAGGATGCCTAGTAGGGATGTCGTCTTTCCAACGCCCATTCCCTACCGAGCGACGGATCGGTCCCATTAAGGTCTAAGCTCGGTGACCGCCGCCGCTAAATTAACTACACCACGCTAGGTTAAAATACTCTATACGTCGTGTACATGACAGCCGCGAAGGAGCGGGTTACCTGCTTTTAGGGCTCAGGGGTCTCGTCACCTCCCGCAGGCTGATGCATGACGGCTCCTACCCAGCCCATCATAATGAACGAGGAAGAGCGAAAACCGGCATATGCCGCCCGAAGTTGGTGATCGTGAACAGTGACAGAGAACCTGTCACAGGGAATTCCAAATTATAAATCACCTTCTCACTAAACCTTCCTTTCTCGAACGATCCTGTCAAAAGCGTGGCGTGTACTACGGATCATAGACGGCCGGAATCTAAACGTACGTGGCTTGGGAATAAAAAAAAAATATACAAATACCACACTGACCCTGAAGACCCTTGATAATCCTCCTAGCCCATTCCCCATCCCGTCATCCTAGGGCTTACTTGCGGGCTTAGCTTCAGGTTGGTTGGTCCTTTTGTCAACTTGCACTAACGCGAAACACGCGTATAAGCCAATTTATCCGTCTACCTAACATAAATCGATAATGGAGGAGAGAATGTCGATTAGGTAACTACCTACCTCGTGCGGCTGATAGTTTCCCCTCAATCACCTACCCCCCCGCGTGGCTGTCTAGATTCGTATAGTAAGTAGTATACTGTAGGTACTCTACATACGCCATCTACGGCACTGCAGCCCAGCGGCCATATTAACTAGGTATTCTGACAACATAAGTAGGCCAGGCACACTAGGTAATACACTGCCTGAACCTACACGGTACCAGGTAACAGGACCAGCCTATTAAACGTGCGCATTTAACTTCCCGCCGTAACTGCACGTCAGAATATACTGTGATATGCAGCAAATAGAACCTCCCTACCTTTAAGGTTAGGGATGTTTTAGACTTATACGTATACGTGTATATGGTATATTTCAAGCCATGGTAGACTGGGGGTGCTGTTTCCCGACGGAAGCATATCCCTTTGGTCGACAGTTGCAGTGCAGCAGCGGCGGCGGCCCAGACATACGGCATCCCCGGAAGCTTTTTTAGTCTTTTCAGATATTTTTTTGCTGGTCATGCACGCACGCGCGCATGCAGTTGCTTGCTTTACATATTGCCGGTACCGTAGATTCCATGACGCTGGATCGATAGATGGATGGCTGGATGGGCGTTTTTTATAACTGCGCTTAACGCGATATGCGTGAATAAAATAAGTAGGTGGTGTTGACACGGACAACAAAGAACTCATAAAGTCGGTGATGGCGATAGTATGTATCATCTTCATCATCTAGCTATGCGAACCAGGCAGGGCCGCGTATGTATTCTCGATATTGCAGGCGAGATGCTGCTGTAGGGCAAGGCAAGGGACGTGGAGTGAAGTAAAGGAGGTACTGCTAGCTATACTTAGTCACGATGACGGGAGTGTGGGGGATCCTGCGATCCTGTGCCGTGACGTGACGACGTTGCCTATCTTTAAGCGAATGAATGAAGAAATAAATACTGACGCTTTCACGTCGCCTAATTATCCTGATTTGTATGAATCCGAGCCAGAAGGCAGAGGCTGCGAATCAATTCCCGTTCGCGGGCATGTATACCACCTCGCGCCGCCCGGTTGTCTCAACTGAAACAAATAGGCGAAAGAAGAGAATACTTACTTCTCATATACATACATATACATATGTGATTAGAATCCTGCATTTTCATCCATCCAGCTATCATATCAGCTACCTGCCTAGCTATCAGCAAAATAGATCATGATAACAATTACAATTTATATTCGGTGCCGAATCAAGAGAAAGAATTTGATGTATGTATATGTATAAAAGAAATGGTCGGGTTCCGAGTCAGTAAAAGATGTCACGATGATTACTTTTTTTTTTTTCGGTGAATTTGGGGTGTTTCGTTTCGGAGAGTGGATGGATGGATGGATGGTGAGTTACAGTAGTTAGTAATGAGGGGGAATGAATCAATCAAATCAATGAGCCAAAGGAGGAGGCGGTCAAGCTGGGTGGGCAGTGGGTTTAAACTGCTGTACTGTAAACAAGCTACCGGGATTCTGCTTTTTTTTTTTTTTTTCAGCACGCCAGCCCTGTTCTGCCCTGTGCGAGGCAGGCGCTGTGTGACAGGTAACGCGCCCGGACCCACTCGCTAGTGGCTATCTCCTACAGTACTGTACTGTACATGCGGGCTGTACAAGCAAGTACCTATCTGGATAACTTACAGCGGCAGTGTGCCGGTAGGTAGATCAAGCTACACAATGGCAGACAGAATTCAATATCGAAGGATGCCACTATCTAGATACAGCAGTCGCTATGCGGCAATACTTATAATAGCGCATAGGCGTAGCAGACTAAATTAGTACATAGAGTATGTGCTGTAGGTACTAGGTGGTAGATGGCATCGAAAGTACAGGTACCGACGAGCCAAGAGGAAGAAAGGAAGGAAATCAGGAATGCCGGGCTTTCTAGAAGGACCTGAGACAGCCCAGGACCATTTCCCAAGTCTTCGCTCGCTCTCTGCTCTGACTTACCCCTACCCTGGGGTGTCGGCCGTGCAACGCGCCACACATAGCCGCTATGCTCTTTCCAGCCGCCGCATTGCTGCCTCCGGCATAGCACCGTCCCTGTACATGCCGTAGGTAGTGCAACTAGTGCAGTGTACCTCCAGTAGCTGGCGCGCTAGACACCTCCGTGCCTATCGTAAGGCAAGGTCAAGCCAGGCGGGCAGACGGGCAGGGTTAGCATTAGGTAGTCTACTTACCTAGGTATGATGTATACTGCTGTACCTAAGTTAGGTAGTTTAGGTACTAACCTAGCAGAAAGGGAGCAATTTAATAGACAAGGTAAGCCAACCGCACGCGCGGTAACACCGTCGTATCTCGGGCGGGAACCCCCAGCCCTAGCTTGTAGACCTTAACCATGTTAGTCCGCTCCGACAGGTATTATATACCTACTTATTGCTCGCCAAGACGACTCCCTTTGCTTGATTACGTAGCCCAAGGTGGGTTGATGACGGACTATTAGTTAATTAGTATAACCATTCTCGCCCGTAAGTACAAATAGGTAAGTAGTATAGGTAAGGAGGTACACGTAAGTGAGCATACGTACTGTAGGTAGGCAAGGTAAGCAAATATAGCAATATGCAGCCCACGCGATCTCATATAAAGTAAGCAAAAGATACAGTAGGCAAGGTAGGTAGATAGGCACAACAACAAAATATGCAAAGATGCCGGCAGAGAGCGAGCGCCCTTAGGTAATAGAAATCAGACCACCCACTTGCACCGGCAACCATTCTCTACAGTACTTACAGCGTACAACCCTCGGGCCAGGCTGCATTGCTTTACTGCGCCTGCTACTGCACGAACGAAGGTGTCCACGGACGTGATTTGTCACCCTACTGTACAGTACAGTACAGTACAGTACAGGAAATGATAACGGGGGGGGGGGGAAGACCGAGTTCATCCCAATACACTACCTATCTCAGCTCAGGCTCACTACTGAAAATCTAATCTACACTACCTCATAATACCGCAATACACTTAAGTAGACATCTCTACAGCATTGCCTCCTATACTAGTATACGAGGGTGTATACGAGGCGCGATACGAGCTTCCTTGTCCGAGCTCCGGCAAGTGTGCGAGGCAAGTCAGTATGGGCCGCCGCTAGGGGAAAAGACGTGCTAGGGACTACCGCTCTTTAGTCTAGTGCAAGGAAGCACGTAAGGCAGGATAGGGCATAGTATAGTTTCACCCAGACGGTCGGACCAGTCGAGGGTGTGCAGTAGTATACTATGTAAGTACTAGCCAAAGCGGACTAGATGATACAATATCCAGTTACCCATCTCTTGTCTGTCTGTCTACCTTGCCCTTGCCCTACTTGAGGTAAGATAAGGTAAGGGAAGTAGTATACATAGGCTGGGAAATCAATTAATCCCCCATGCTACACCTATACAAGATAGAAGCCGTAGATTCCAAACCACCGGTAATTCAGCATTTGATAAGCCGTGTCTAATATCAACTTAGTCCACGTAGATAGATAGTACAGGTAAGGGATCAACGGTGCCATACCACAAAGCATCTAGACTCTAGATACAGATTAATATATACTATTTGTATATGCCAACTTCCCCATCATCTCCACCGTGCCTAAGGGGAGCTAGGGAGCGAGTCCAAGCCCGAGCCCCGACCCGGAACCGAACCAATCCCCGCACCCGAAAGCGCCGGAGATTGGGTCTGGCCTAGTCTGTGCTCGAGCGGTCGCTTCGGTGCGCGCTTGATCGAAGGAGAGAGAGAAAAAAAATAAAAAAATAAAATCTCGGTATGCGTGCGTAACGTGACGCGAAAGGGAGCGAGGGGAGCGAGGGGTGTGACGCGGTCGCCGAGTGAAACAGGCGAGATTTCGTTTCAGGATCTGTATGCAGTATACCTACCTCCTTACATACATACATACCTACACATACGTGCTGTACCTGTGTGTACATACCTACCTGGCTACATACCCCCCTCTAGCCTAGGGATTGAGTAGTATACTTACTTAGTTTCGGTTCCTGGCATTGCTGCTCAGTCACGGGAGCAAACACGCGCCGCCACACAGCAGATGCAAACACACAGATAGACAGACATATGCACATAACCGGTTTGTTTGGGGAAGAGGGTTCAGCTCGGATAGAATCTTACATCATGACAGGCCATTGTCCCACGTTTTACCCCGAACCCGATATGCTGGAGCTGAGGGTTGCGTTGCCAAAACATACGTCGTAACGTACGATTTCCCAACCCGAGCCGGGATCTTCTACTGAGGTAAGGTAGGCACACAGGTTACACCAGATAGATAAGGCTGTGTGGTGTGTTGATGCATGCGCTGCGCTGCCGTACCAGACGAGCGGGTCGTTTTGTTTGTTACCTACGGTGTGACGATGGCTGTGTCACGCGTTACCGAATTGTCGCGAGGAGGGGGGTATATGCTTGTTGCTGTACTGCTGTATTCATTGGAAAAGAGGCATCTGTAGTATTTAAGGGATGTTTCAGAGCCAATGTTTGGTAGGTGACATGACATGGTATGTTTTGTTACGAACGCTAGGCAGATTACCCAGGTGGGTAGATCCTGAATGCTGGGTAAAGGTTTGTTCCGGGCTAATTAGCTAAGGTTGGTACTTCGCATCGTTTTGGATTGGAAGTACCAAGACATTCGCATTGTGATAGAACCAGCAGTTGTTTTATGTCATCAACTCGATCTGGTGAGATGACTATTTTCTTACTCGTCCGAGGCCCGGAGGTATAGGTGTTAGTAGTTTCACCCTAATCGGCGAATTTTAGGTAAGAGGCGAGGCCATATCTATTTACGCACAAGGCGTAACACGGCAGATTCGGCCGAGGAGCCCATAGGCTATTGGAGTCTAGTAATATGCGGAACGTTACAGGTTGGAAAGTCATCACGAGGCTCCGGCAACGTTGTACCCGAGTATTAGTAGAGGCTTCCGAGCTAATACTGAGCTTCGCAACACTAAGACGGTGCTATTGTCGTTCATCGCATTAGTCACATGTCAGTCATCCAACAACTTAGTCATTCAATTTCATCGGCAAATAAATTCGGCATCCTCTTGTCAGAGGGCGTTCGTCGGTTCAAGGCAGCATTTAAAACGAGGTCGCCGAAATCAGGGAGAGGTAAGCCAGCCCTAGCCAGCCTATAAACCATGGGTCTTCCAATAATATGACGGTCAGCCGAATAAGATATAACCGAATCTGTACGGGTCTCCGCATCCGCTTGCCCATACCTGGCTGTCAACCACGTTGACGAGGAGAGAATAGAATGAGGCGAAAGACCTCGCGGCCACGATAGCCGATTGGGTGGCCTGCCCAGTTTTAACTATCCCAACAAGGAATTGACTTCCTTATTGAGCTGCCTTGCCCCTTCTCCCTTGTCAGTAGAATCTGACAGGTCCAGGCGAGGCCGGCATATGTGATGGGGGCCATACACCACGTGTGGCGTTATCCTATCATGTTTTTCCAATGGCCCTATTGGTCCGCCCGGGCGGAATATATCCTGATTTGAGAATCCATCACCAACGTGTTGAGTCGCAATGCTTAATCTGGGGGGCGTAGGGCGAAGCGCTTAGCAATCCCTTCGGAACGGTTTCTACCAGTTAGTAAGGGTTGATGGCGCCAGACCAAATCTATAATAACCAATACTTGGTAGTACCTGGGCTGCAATGATGCATAGTGATGCAGGATGACGCAGGACCGTTGAGCCTATAGCATCGCTCACGTGATAGCGCGATCATAACATAGGGTGTCTCGCCGTGCTGTAGTGTATAGCGTAAGGTAAGGATCATCCCGTCAAACCTGCGTGAGAAAGGAGCATCTTTCCGTGCGGTCCGGGCCATCCGGTACCGAAGTAATGAGGCCTGCGGTCCGATGCTGTCAGTTTCGCTCCGTCGAAATTACCTCTTGCCTATTAGGTATAGGGTTTCATTGTTACCATCGATGACTAGGAGACTACACACGGTGTAAGCAGCTCTTTTACCTTGCCATCACCACCAGAGCACATCAGTTCGCCCAATTCGCTGATTAGGTTGCCATGTAACAGCAGAGGTTCAAATAACGGAAACCCCGCCGGAATCAGTGATGCACGCAGAGCCCTGTGGATCTGAAACATATCTGCGATTAAGAGAAGGCAACCTACCTTCGAGCGGAGCCGGAGTTGGTCAAGCCTTGCGGTGCAGCGCCGATCCCGCAGCCCGGACCTACCCCGGCCCTTCGTATATATGTATCGGAGGCACCCCGGCCCCAACGTATTGTAACGTTCCGTGTCACGCTCACTGAGACCGAGGCGAGCGATTTGACTTTTACATGCGATGTGGAGAAGAGATCGGCTCTCGGAGCGGCCATTGGATAAATGAGGGAATATGGGGGCTTGGGAGTGGGCAGGAAGGCTTACCAAGCGCAGGGCTAGGCGAATGAATGGTCGCGCTGCATTCTCCTAATGCGTGGCTGGGCTTAGCTGAGAGCTGTGCTACGATAATACCAAGACCTTTTTGGATTCATTTATCCGGCGGTGTATCAATACATAGGTGCGGAATCTGCAGCGCGTCTTGCAGTTAGTTCAACGCCAGTAAGTGAGGACCGACTGCGCGATGACACCCTGCACGTCGCTGTCCTGCCCTCAACAATAAATGAGCATTTCAATAGGAGATTGCGCCCCCAACGTCACGTCGGGTCTCATTGCGTCACTAGCGAAACGGCGCAGACATATATACCTGACGCTAGAAATGATGACCGCAACTTTTGTTGCAATACGGACGGCGACGGATTTGAGCAGTAGAGAAGCCTTACCATTGACAGGGCGGGTCTTATTACCCCAACCCAGAGCAATTCCAGTCGCCTGTGCCGCAACAATTTGTCTGCCAGCGTCGACGACCGACGTGTAAGCAAGAAAGCGGGATCTCGTGTCCCGCCTGTAAGTTAGGAAGACCCGAAGCGGTAAGCACAGGCACTGTGGTAGGTATGATTCATTCGGCAGCCGAGGCCCATGGTGTGTTCGCAAAGCGTTGTCGATGAAATATTGTTTTATGGCAATGGGCGTGCGCCTATTGACAACGTCAGCACTATGTTACGCCTTCAGATCGGCTATTACATGGTTTCTGCAGCACAACCAACTGGATTAGCGCAATGCGGGATGGCCCGGACCAATATTCACAACAAAGCGCAGCATTTCATAAGACTTGTTGGCTTGTTGTTATATGGATGGCTTAACAAGACAGGCTGCAGATTGATAGCCAGGAGTCTGCGTCATTAATAATAACGAGCAAGGTCCTCGACCAACTAGCATATCGCTATTCTGAAGGCTGTGCTATTAGTAGAAACCGAGTCCATAGTATGATTTCAGACCCTGCATACGGAGATGTATACGAGGGGCTAGAGCTAATCATGGCCTAAAGCAATGTGGAGGAGCCGGGTTAGACTGTGCGATCGCCAACAATCGTTGACGAGAACGGAAAGGTAAAGAGCGAATCGCTTCCAAGGCGATATCTGGGTGCGGGCTCGGTGATTCGTCGCCCCGAAGATGGATATTTACTGGATTTGGATTTGGATTGGGCAGGAGCTATGATAAAGTCACATCCCATAAGGCTGATCATATGCCAGGGTGTCTGTTGGAAGGATTCGGCATTGATTTGGTGTGGTACCTGAAGCTGATGTGTACCTCCGCATTCCTTGCCGACTGAGTAAGTATCTGCTCAACCTTCCGCTCAGCGATACCAATTAGACTCATTACGCCACACACCCGTAACTTCCATTGTGAGGTGCATTGCATATTGTTGCGTGACTGCAGTGGAGAGGCATGAATGTATAGTACAAGGCCAAGAGTACTATATTTCGATATGTAGCCCTACATGACGATGTGACCCAGCTAGTTGAGAATAAGCGATAACGAATACAGCGAGCCAATCTCATGCAGGCCGACTTATCACGCGCGCATCTTGTGATTGCTGTTACTTACAGTCAGGGTTCCATGAGACCTTCCTGTGACGGGTTCGTTCAGTGCTGACGCAATGTAAGCGCTAGACTTGTTGGGGGTGTAGATTCACTCGGGTTTGCTTGACGCAGCATTCCCCTGTGGACGTCGGTTAGGAAGGGAGGGGTGAAATAATGAAAGGCGGCTCGGAGCTAGTTGAAAGAAAGCTGGATAAAGCTTTCTGGATGATTTTCACGCGCCAAACATATAGAAGTTGAAATCTGGTAATGAAATAGTAAGAATAAGAGAAGTCATATGCAGCATGGTTTGGCGAAGGACTGAATTCTAAGTAGAAAAATGCACCTCTTCGCGGTGTCTCTGGATCATGTAGACTGCTCTATCAACCCGAAGAACCCAGGTTTGAATCCATTAGATCTGAGCGGATGTATACCCAAGCAGGGAAAGAAGATATCCTGGGAAATGACAGGGTGTGTCGTGATTGATTTCCATAAAGAGTAATGTGAAATGGAGGTACCATGCAAAACGACGTTGTTCCCCAAACGTCAGTCGATGTCGTCTCTTCCATGCAAGGAGGAGTATAGTACGGCGTGCCTCATAGTTGAGAATCCTATTGGAGGGATATGCAGTCTTGCCAATGACAACCAGCATACACTCAACGTGTATGGCGCCATCCCAGAAGCAAGTCATAGCGAGCTCTTGTTTTATCAACGTCTGAGAGCAAGGCACAGCCAGCGCTGCGCACTGCAGTAGTGCCGCACAACTGCATACACGCATACGGGGACAACAAACCGTCTATCCCAAGGCCTCGATAACCAGGCCAAGGCTTGCCGGCACAGGCCCTGATATGTGAGCAACAAATACTCACTAGGCCTATTTACAGAGCATAGGCACACCTCAGTGAGCCAATACAAGTTTTGGAAGGTCAAGGCAGGCCCTTGGGGACGGAAGGAAAGAAATTCGGGTTGCCCAAACGTTCCCTGTTTCTCTTTGCGATCTCGACCTGGCGTTTTCGATCGATACGTTGCTGATGAAAAGCTCTGGCAGGTGTTAGCACAGCCTACTCCGAGGATTTAGATGCATGCCGAACCTCTGCAGAGCAAAAACACGAGGCTCTTCCCCGACATCTGGCTGGCTCTTGTCCTGGGGCTTATCCTTTGAATTTGGTCAGTCGAGATGGCTCGCCAGGAGACCTGGTGCCTTACCTTAGCGTTAGACGTTGAATCTTCCTTCTTTTCATCCTTTTCCTCATCCTTGCCCTTCTCCTGATCTTTATCTTTATTTTTATCCTTCTCCTTCTCCTTCTCAGCCTCTTTTTCTTTCTTTTTCCGTTGCTTTTCTTCGTATTCCTTCTTCAACCTCTCGACCTCTTCGTCTATCTCCTTCTTCTTCTTGGCGGCCACGGCATCGTGGTCAATGATGGGAGAGCAGAAGCCTCGGTCCTTGAGATGAGCAGGACATACATAGAAGTAGTCCTAATAGGGGGCGTGTTAGAAGAAGATATTCCTGACATCTCTTCATCACGGCAGCCCCAAGGTGGTTATACGGCAACGAACCTGTTTGTCTGGAGTAATGAGAACACTGGCACTGGGTTTAAAGCATATCTCGCATCCCTTGGCCGAGGTGTCGGCAACCTTGCGATGGTGCCATATATTGGGGATCGACATGATCTGATGGTATTGACTGTGATAAGGTGTGTGTAGATGTCTAGCTCTCTGGCCGTCTAAGTGCTTTTCTAGGTGCGTAGCTTTCGATGATTAAACAGAGCCTCATGATGGTCTCACCTCGTCGACCATGCCAGTGGGGCATGGATATGGACATGCATGTGAGTCCAGGCGGAGCCCAAGAGGTCGCGGCTCCTGTGGCTTGATAGCACTACGGTACTACCTTGGGTACAGGACTGTGGCTGAATATGGACCAAATTATAGTGGACATGCATACTCAGCCTTAGGCACCTACAAGCGCTATAGTATTATACTTACCTAGTATGCACCTAGCGGCATGGTACCTAGCCGACTCTACCCACATACGTCACGTCAAACCCGCAACAACCCCAAGGCTGAAGATCCTGCGCGCAGCCTCTTCATCTGTTTATCTGCAACAACAACAACAACAACAACCACCACAACCACAACAACAATCAACACCAAAAGGCGAGACGGTATCATCGCGTAGCCGAGAACCCAACTTATTCTCGGTGTATCCATGTGCGCGACTATCATCTAAATACGGCCATCATGTCTTCGGGGCTGGATTCCCAGAAGTTGAACCTTATATTCCAATCTCGACCCGACATTGTGGAGGGCATTCGGCAAGCCGCCGGTATGGCTTCCTTTGGCGGGTCCTCTACGCCGACAGGGCACGCTAGCTAATCGTTGTCCATAGACTCGCCTTCCCGCATAAAGCTATTTAATAATATCGCTAGTTTTGTCTACGACCAGCTCAACGACGGCCAGCCCGAGGAACCCGCCCAGAAGCGCCGACGCGTCGACATCGAGTCGTCACGGAACGGAAAGTCGTCCAACGGTGCGGCAGCGAGCTCTGCCGACGATGTCGCAAAGGAGGACATTCTGCTTGAGATCAAGGACATTTCCGTGTCTATACCGCAGCGGAAGAAGTTCGATTTATGCTTCACAGCTGGCCATCTGTATGCGCGTGCGCCCGGGACCAAGGCCCCCGTGCCCGGCATAATATTTCCCTGGAAGAGCATAGGCATGTGGCTATCTGCGTGTCTACATGCATACCTCTGTGATATACTAATACTATCATCTAGAGTACGCCTTCTTCCTCCCGGTCCCTGAAAAGGCTCAGGTCCAGCACAACTACGTCCTTCTCCCGCAAAACTCCTACTTGCCGTCTCAAAACACCGCCACTACACCCGTCGACCCCCTGGTCTTCACCATACCGGCAACAGCACCCAAGCCTGGGTCTATTGGTGGCCCTAATGCCGGTGCCGCATCTGCTGTTTCCGATACATACCCAACACTATTCAATTGGGCAATCAACAAATGTCTCCAGGCCGGAGGAAATAATGTGCAGATTGTCGCTGCTGATCCCTCCAAGTTCCATAGCGTCATACGCCAACCTCACAGGCCGAAGGAACAGGCTGTGCACGTCAAGGCCTTCAGAGGTTCCAAGGATGGCTTCCTTTTCTTTCTGGAGAATGGTATCCTATGGGGCTTCAAGAAGCCCTTGATGTTCCTACCGCTTGACAAGATCGCTGCCATTAGCTACACCAATGTGCTCCAACGGACATTCAACATGGTTGCCGAGATATTTACCGGAGAAGGTGGGGATGAGGACGCGACTGAGGAGATAGAGTTTGCCATGTTAGACCAGGAAGATTACAGCGGTATCAATGAGGACTACGTCACCCGCCATAAGCTCCAAGATCGAAGCTTGGCAGATCAACGGAAGGCGAAGAGAGAGTTAATTGAGAATACTAAAGGCAAAAAGGGTGCTGGGGAAGGAGAGCAAGATGGGAATGCTGGAGCAGGTGAGGATGGTATGACCGAGTTGCAAAGAGCACAGCTAGAAGCCGAGCAGCAACTGCAGGACGAAGAAGATGAGGATGAGGAGGATTACGATCCTGGGTCGGACGGAGACTCCGAGGGATCGGGTACGAGTTCTGACGATGACGATGACGATGATGATGATGCTGGCGAGGATGACGATGATGAGGCTGGAGATGATGAATGATCATATAGCCCAGTCTTGTAACCCGTGTGTACGATAAGCGATGACGCAAAAGCGTTAAAGCGTTGCAGCGCGCTGTTTGCCTGTTTGTCTGAGACCTACATCTGCATGCCAGCGACTTGTCTCAAATGCCTTGCCCCAGAGGAGCTAAAGTGAGATAGTCATCAGGCCTATTCGGTGCCTCGACATTTAATTCGTGTGCTACTCGCTATCTCGTCCGATTTGTTGTGCGGTGATTTCCTGGTACATGTACTATTAGTTTGTGCCCTATTCGGTGCTACTGTTTCAGCACCCGTGTTCTATGCGAGTTTTTCTGTTCCTTGATCGAGCCAGAGATGATTATTGAAATTGTGTGACAACCTATTCCCCCAGAAGAGCACAGACAGGTCTATACGCTTCGTCATTATTTTCATTCTCCGATCTAGTCTATTGGGATTGATGAAATAGTCTCGGGATATTGACTTTACATAGCTGATGGTTATTTCATCCGAGATTCATTGAGGGTCTGTATACCCATAGATATTGTAGCACTTCAATAATCTCGCCAAGTGGCCTGCCCGTACTTTTTCCTTTTTGTCTACTTACCGCCTGCATTTCAGAGTCTCCTATCATTTATCAACTTCAGTCCCTTACTCCCGGCGAGACACATTTAACGGACTGTGTAGAAATGAATAGCCTCAATGGCAAGAAGGATAATGTACTTAATAAGAAAAGAAATATAAAAAAATAAACCAAAAGCACCCTAAATGTAACGGTCGGTGGACCGGGGTACCTAATAGCTTATGCCGGTTGTAAACAAATAATTCGCTATGAAGGTATCTAGATCGAAGGAATTCAATGATGTGGTCTGTCGTACCGTCTGCTTTGGGGACGTTAATTTACTTTAATAATTTCCTGCCTTGCACAAGTACCAAGTCTGGTTGCGCTTTATAATACTCACTCGGCCAAATTCCATTTTAGACGGGGTAGCCGTCACACATCTCCATGTACAATAAAAACAAGGTCACACGTATGACCGGCTGTTGCTAGGCTCCTGAGGCCTGAAGCAATCGGATGCCCGAGTATGTGCCTGGAGACGGGACTAAAGAGTTTTCATATTAGGACCGAGAGAAATACCAACGGATAAACTAATGTGCCATATCACACGCCTAGTATTTATCTCCATCCGTGTAAGCTGGTGACGAAAAGAAACTCACTCGTTCTTGTCATCTTTATAGCTTAGATGTGATCTGTGTAATCCCGAGTATAGTCACGATACTGCAGCTCTCCCCTTTGTACTCCCAAGCTCGAGAGCTACTCTTTACGGAAGCAATACCGCCTCGCTACTGATTCTTCGATAAGCAGCCTGTGCCTGATATTAAAGTGTAACAATGTCGCACTAAATCCACCATTGCTGAAGCTAGGAAACAGGAATTTCCGACTATAATCTTGTGAAACAAGGACAGCTCGTTCAATTCGGCGTTCGTCTGACAGCTAGATCCTCACTGGAGGCTCAACGCAGCGAAGCGAGGGGCTGCAGCTAATCGAGATAACCCCGTGCTTCTTCTGCAAGCCAGATCTCATCTACGGAACGGGTGCCTTGCTGCATTTGTGAACAGTGAGGTGCAACGGCGTAATTATAATGATAACGTAGACTCCCTTTTAAGAGGCACCTAAGCTCCCGAGAAGAATCTGAGCCCCTCAGCAATTCCATTACATCAATTTCCTTGCTCATCGACGCTCGTTTCTAGGTCTATCATCAAGATGATATTCATTCTTTTGTTAGCATTTGTAGCTATATGCGTTGCCAGCGACACCCTTCGCAATGGAGCCCAAAGCCTGCGACTACCCATAAGAAGCAGCGGCTCGTCGACGATTGGAACTCGAGACGATCCACACTATGGGCATCATCCGCTGAGAACCAACGCTACCCAGAAGCACTATCTCAGTCCCTACACTGTTGAGCGTAGGTCATCGCCAGCTTTTATGCTTGTCTCACCCGTACTAATGCTAGATACGTAAGTCTCTGTCGGCACACCGCCGCAACTCGTCTACCCAGCCCTCGACCTCTTCACAAAAAATGTGTGGCTTAACCCTGATTGCTACTCATCCCTTTCCATTGACGCCTGCTGCGCCAATGGGAAGTATAATCCAGAGGCTTCGACGTCAGCAGGGGATCTGGATTGCACTCAGCCCTGGGATTTTAACACCCCCTACAGCGGAGCTTCAGGATGTTACGTCGTCGACGATATCGAATTTGCTGGTATGATTATTTTCCCTTCGTTCCCTTCAGAGAACTAACATGATGATTTCCATTTAGGAGCCAGCCTAGACCAGGTCCAAGTAGGCGTCGCGAGCGAAAGCTGGGGCTCGACTGCCGGCCGCTTAGGTCTGGGTTTTGGCTGTCGGAGTGAAGGCGACATCTCGATCGTAGACGAGTTGAAATCACAGGGCTTGATCGCTACGCGTCAATTCAGCATTGCCCTCGGCAGCGCTAACCCTTCAGCGGGCACTATGGATACAAGTGCCGCCGATGTGGGCTTGGGGGAGCTCCTCTTCTCGGGCCTCAACACTAGGAAATACGCTGGCGAACTTCGAAAGCTGTATTCACACCCGGCCCCCGCAGGAGATTCTAGGTAACCATCTCTTCAGTAAAATTTTGATGATATGAACTAATTCTGAGACCAACTAGATACTACGTAACCTTGACTGCCCTAGGTCTCTTTGACCCGAGCAACTGCGTATTCGAGGATGTTTATGAGCCCGCGCGCCGTGCTTTCTTTGATTACAGTACGATCATCTCTTACCTTCCCTCGGGGTACATTGAGGCTCTCACCGAGTTTTTCCCTGATGCGACCTATAATTACACTGAGGGTGTGTACCAGCTTCCATGCTACTATCGAAGCCACGAGGCCTCTGTCGACTTTTACTTTGACACGCTCACCATCAGTGTTCCTCTCCGCGATTTCATTCTCGAGGTACATGATATCTGTTACCTAGGAGCCGTGGCAAACACAGAGGATGAAGCTGTCTTGGGTCAAAGCTTCCTGAGGGCCGCATATAGTAGGTTTTTTAAGTCATATACTCGTTTGACACCATGTCACTAAGATAGCTGTAGCTGCTTTCGATCTCGATGATGAAGCGATCTATATGGCCCAGTATGAGAATTGTGGTGATCAACTCATCAACTGGGACTCGTCGGCCGCGGAAGAAGACGGGCTGTGTGCTTCGAGGCCATCCACACTTCCCTCTTCTTGTTATGAAATTTCAACTAGCACCAGTTCCACTTCTACAACGCACTCGACAAGTCATTCTACGAGTCACTCCACAACGACCACGCACTCAAAGACCTCAACGACTCACTCAACTACTTCATCGCACCACTATCCTACATACACCTCAACGAGCCGGTCTACAAGTCAGTCTTCAACGCATACCTCAACTCACTCCACGACTTCAAAAAAGAGTAGCTCAACCAAACATTCGTCGACGAGTTCTAAAACAACGAGTTCGACACATTCCACCTACTGGCCAAGAATAACATCCTCCTCTCACACGACAGGGGCAAATCACACCACGACATCATCGCCCTGGTCATCAGGAAGATTCTTATCCTCAGGCTTCCCGACCGGCGGCTCCCAGCCGAGCAGCGGGTTCTCCTGGAGCAACGTCTCCTTCACGCCAGGCAGCACGAGCCGGTTCACGCCAAAGCCGACGTCAATATCGACGCTAACATCGGTACCCGCTAGCACAAGCGAGACGTCCACGCTGACGTCCCTCCCGGCATCGACATCGACATCGATGACGAGGACGAGGACGCACCCAACCACCTCGTTCGCGGCGCACACGCAGGAAAAGGATGCCAAGACGGTAACAGTGACGGGTGAGTGACAGCCACATTCTCCTTACCTAGTAAAATAGAGATCGCTAACACCATGTTGTAGTCGGCGTCCTCACCTCGACGATGTTCATGCCCAGCCCCATCACAGTCCCCGGCAACGATTGTAAATGCGCCGGGACGGTCACAGTCACGCGCGAGCCTGAGGACGGCGTGTTGTCTTGTGATGCTGTCACGGAGTACAGGACGCGGACGGTGAGTGACTGTCGTGCTGCTGGGGAGCAGACCCCGGCGGCGGAGATTGGTGCAGACTTGACGCCTGCCATGTTGTGGGATTGAGAAGACAGTCAGTAGCTAGATTACGTAAATGAGGCTAATGGGTTCCCTTACATCGAAGTATCATGCTTGGTACTTATCCTCTTCTTGTGCGGCTGGTTGAAATTAGCCCACAATTGTCATTAGGACGAGTGGTTTTTCAATATCTGTTATGTCCTACGTGCGAATGCAATCTAATAAAATTGTCTTTCATTCTATTCTAAATTCTAGTGTTTGATGTAAAATAGTCTCTCTGAGGTTGATGGCCTGCGTTATTAATGGAATATATTTGGTTAATACGCATCTCTAGGAGTAGGGACGGTTGGCACTAACTACTAGAAACAGCATGCGGCGAATTACGGGATTTACGAGCGGCGAAACAACTGTGTAGGTAGGTAGGTACCTAACCTAGGTAATTATTACGTACTTGGATCCCGTAGAAATTACTTATAGAGCAAGTGCTTAAGCTTCCAAGTCAGGCCTTTGTAGCCTCCGCGACATACCTACATAAGGATAGCCCCTACCCTTGACGACAGCCGCTGATACAGCAGTCACATAGGTATTTGTCGCCTTGACTCGGTCCTCTGAATGAATTCCATATCAAGTTGTACGCTATTCATTCTCTCAACCTCATCTCGATGAAGCATTCGTATCGGGCGCCGTATCAACTATATCTCGTACTACCTAAGCAATACAATATCAACACACCCCTCGCCTTTGCAATAATTCCCTATCAAAGACAGAATGGGCCACGAAGAACAGCCCCAAGCGTTTCCGATCAGAAAATTACCAGCTAAGATACTGCGAATGATACTCTCGGAACTGCCCACCATCCCATCGTTGCACGCAGCTATCTTGTCATGTGCATCGTTCTACCACGTATTCCGGAGGTGCGAAGAGACTATTATGGAACAGGTACTACTGAACCAGATAGATGTTGAGGTGTTACCCGAAGCAATAGTAACAACCGAGTCTGCATCGTTGGTGGTGAACCGTGGCAAGGATTCAGTTACACCGGAGATAGTCGCTGGCTCTATTTTCTAGGCGCTCGAACGGAGACCGACACTACCTGAATGGTGGACATTAAGCCACGCGTTTGCTCTCAGTGTATTTCACCTTTCTGTGGAAGCTTGGACCGAGAAGTTTGTGGCAGCCACCTTGACCGGATACCCCTTCGACCAGCCCCAGCCTCTCGCGACACGCCAAGAGATATGCCGCATACAACGAGCACTCTACCGGTTTGAAGTCCACTGCAACATTTGCGGACCTAAAGTAAGACATTACAGCGGCAGATTCTTCGGCTGTGATTCCTGTTACGAAAATGAACAGCTGGCTTGCATTCATGATTTCATTTTTCGATCGATTTTACGGACTATAGAGACTGTAACTTACCGGCAGATAAAGGAATCTGATTTTCGTGGAGACTCATGGAACTCGAGTGTTAAGATCAGAAATCTCTTAGGTGATCCGCGATTGCTTCTAGAACTCGGGCTACAGAAGCTCCACGAATTGGTTGGAGTAGAGAAAGCTATGGATTGGTACCTAGTTCTAGGCGACGCCTATTTTGAACCTGGTCCCAAGGCTTTCTTCGATAATCATTTCATTCGCACTTACGACATGTTTATTAGCCTCCACCCCGGACTCTTGACACCACTCCCGTACGACCCAGATTTTGGACCGGTAGACGTCTGGCGATGGGCACATCCAAGAACCCTTCGGGCCAACTGGGAATACCAAGGGGCCCGTGAAAAGCTGCGTAAGTGGGGTTACGTGATGTGGGATCGGGCTCGATTGGAGGGGGCAGGCATCTTCCGGAGATCCTGGGTAGACGTGAACGAGGAATGGGCGTTTCTAGAGGACCAAAAAACTGTGGCGGAACGAGGGTACCCTTTTGAATTCGCGCAACTACAGCACATGGGTCTTGAGGCGTGGCGGCGGCTGTCGACGGATCTGGAGAGTCTTAAATCGCGAAAGCGGCGCCGAATTCAATAGGTCTCATAGGTACGAGGGAAAAGCGAGACGACAACGGGCTCCTGATGGTCGCGAAGGAGCGTTAGATTATAATTAAGTATAGCGAACATCTTAATAAACATATCTATAACAGCACGTTGGATATAAAAAGCCCTGTATCCTTCTGGGAATGAAGGAACGGGAACGGGGGGTGATTCTCGCCAGCTCCTATCACGACGAGTTGTCACGAGAAAAACGACGCTATTTTGACCGTGCGACCGTGCCACTCGCGGGGGCAACCCAGGATAACAACACTCCAAAAGAAGTGCACGTGTCAAAGTAAGTTGCAAAGTTAGTGGGAACTATCAAACTCTCATGACGATGAGATAAAAGGTAATATCATTTATTGCTACGTAATGCAAGATGTACCACAATTATTCGTATTGATATTAGACATAGTACTCTTTTAGTAAGAGGATTCTTTTCCATCCGCGCATATAATTGTAGTAGCAACAAACCTGCCCTCCCCCACGCGTTCGTCTAGACAACTCGGCCACTGATGCGCACAGGCGCTCGTATCTGCTGTTCGCTCATGGCGGGAGTGGACGTTTAGGCTCGCAATTCCTTTGTCGGCGGCGGCTCTCTTCATTGATCCTTTCGTGATCATCACCTCGCTCGAGAGTTGCGCCCATTACTCGAGCGAATAAGTCGGGCGGTTCTCGTTCTCCGCTCCGGCCGACCGCATCCGCGTATAGCTCGACATGGCGGACGCGGTCCTGCAGCATCTTGCCATCGAGCATGTCTTTGTGCTCGGGTATAGCGCCGGCGCCGTGTATGCCGTTAACGTGCTTCTCCACCTCCGCTACCGGCTGCATCCTACACGTCCTTATATCGGCCTTTATACTCCGTGGATCCTCCCTTCCTACTCAGGCGTCTCGCTTCTTAAGCTCGCCGGTTTTCTGCCCAGCGCCGTGGTCGGCGGCTATAACTACGTTGTAAAATTCGTACAAACTAATATCGCTTCCGCTATATAGTTCAGCAGCGGCGTCTCTGCTATCGTATTATTTTTAAGCTAATTATTATTTAATTCTCTCGCACTTAGTATAAATACCAACGCCGTGGCGCTAGAAGAAAGCCTTTTCCCCAAGCTCGTTAATTATATTAACCGCGAGGACATACAAGGCCTAGGCCAAGATGCCCTTCTATTACTAAAACGCTTCCCGATAAAACCGTGCGGTCCAAGTTCATCACGGCTGTCTCTCTTAAAGTTGTTATACTTGTTATACTTTAAGCCAAGACGATCTATTTCCTTATTTTCTTTCGGAGCTCAGCAATTCGACACGGCATATAATTCTTAGGTGAGCCGAAACACCACACTTATAGGCCTCCTAACCCTACTTTTTCAAAGTTAAATCGAATAATTAAATAAAATTAAAAAAAAAAAAAGAAAACTATTAATTATAATTTATAAGATAAATATTTATATTAGAGACTTTATTTAATTATTTTTGCTATTTATTTTATTTTATCTAGCTGTTTATTTGGTTTAAATTTATAGGGTTTAGGAAGCCAAGCTTATAGTATGTGTAGTCTTTTAGCTCAACCCCTGGCCTAAGATACATCTGACGCTTCCTTGAAACGAAGGTATTGCCGTCTATCTTTTACCTATCCATGACCGATCATTCTCTGGGTAATATCTATAGCTGTTTTATTGCAGATGAAGGTCCTATTCGACTGCAAAGTCATCTGCAGAGGCCCGAGGTTGGACGTCTCTATCACCGGCGCTTCACTACCACTCATTGCCCTGTGACTTCTTATCCATGTCACACGCTTTATTGACGCCTTATAGGGGGCCAGTGATAAGTACCAGTATTGCATTGATTGCAATCATACCGGCCGTTTGGGCGCGAGCAACGCGATTTTCATCTGTGAGATCATAGAGCTTGGGTTCGAGCTTTTGTTAGGAGCTAACCTATCAGTTATGGGAAACATTGTTTACAAATTGTATAGCGCAGGTAAAAGCCAAAAGAAGCATATCCGACAAAGTTTATAATAGTTAAAAATACGAATTTCTTTTTCTTTTTTTCCCTTCTCGAAGAGACCTACAATTCGAAATACACTTAAAATCATCGACGTAATTAAAAAAAAAAGGCGATTCCAATAGATGTTTCTTGGTCTTATCTAAAACTCGTAATACTATAAATGGTGTATGAAGTTATAAGGATTTGCTACACTCTACGCTTTGCAATAGAAGCGTTAATATGTATAGGAATACTGAAGCTATCATGGGTGAGTAATACTGGCTATACGTACCGTAATATTGAACGTCCGGCACCACCCAAGGGTAAAAGCGGACCCTGCCCAGGCTATCTAAAAGCGGCATGGCCCAGGCACGATGCAGCTCGGTTGAGGGTCGTATTCTTTACGCGGGAGTCGTGGAGTAACAAGAAGGAGATGCTGCCCTTATCTAATGCTAGGACATAGTATCAGGTCGTGGCATAATTCTCATATGATCTCTCGATGGCCGAGAGTCCTGTTCATTTTCACTATGGCTGCTACGCACCATAATTATGCGTTCCGGGTTGATACTTAATGTCTGCCGAGAGGAGTGTGACAAATGCACCGTTGCTTGCTCCCTTATACGAGGGTATACGAGGGTTTTCTTCTCGGCACTCGTATCTCATAGCGTAGGCAGTCAGTCCATATTCCCTTTCTAACACATAGTATATATATATATATGCGCGCGATCTTCAGGCTAGGGCGATATAGATGAAATCGAAAATCATGACTCAATGACCGCACTCCGAGATTTATACCTCATAATTCAACGGCATAATGTTACCGTACATCATGTGCTCGTATATTGCGAATGCGAGCTATGACTCCAACCTCGTACTTTGTATGTAAAGTACGAGGTCGAGAGCCAATCAGATCGATTCCTCCCCGAACCGAGAGGAAGCGATGCCGAAATAGGTAGAGGAGCGCAACGGCACATGTTATGACAAGGTCTGGTCGACGTCGTTTTAGTGTCTCATATCGCCCTCCCTGTCGCCAATTACCGTACCCGCGTATCATCTGGAGTGTGGGTGGTGCAAATGCCGGGGTCAACTACGGAAGACTACACTCACTTTTTATGTTGTCGCGTGCTGTATTTGCGAATCAATTCACATATAAGCACATATCGCTCCCATCAGCGACTTGGAAGGGTAATTGATGCCTGAAGCACGCGCTGGTTTGGGCTGTGGCGCTGATCATGAGCACCACTATTCAACGCCGGGCGGCCGGGTTCTATGTATTCCCCGGGACGGAGTGGACAAGGACTGGGAGACAACACAAGTCTGGGT
The DNA here is from genome assembly GCA_022495065.1 of Xylaria telfairii. Lineage (NCBI taxonomy): Eukaryota > Fungi > Ascomycota > Sordariomycetes > Xylariales > Xylariaceae > Xylaria > Xylaria telfairii. Next base: position 130,406 of record MU383933.1, read on the forward strand.
GTCCCCACAGATGATCCCAGTTGGGCACGATCTGATTGAAGACCATGTGTAAGTATAACGGTGTTATAGGCATCCGGTGGGCTAGTTATGCTTGCCTGGATAAAATATTCCCGGTGCGGAAATGTAACCTCCCTTTAAGTATCGGGTCTTGCTGCCCTTTCGTCCTCCACCGAAGACTCCTATAGCTTTCCAACTCTCCACGTCTAGACGACTAGCAGACATGGAGGCAATACGGAACATTGTGCCCGAAGGGCTTCCTGTGTCCGTGCAGGTCATCGGTGCCACTGTACTGCTCAGCATCGTGTGGTCATTGATAACTAAACACCGACCCTTGCCCAATTTCCCGATTATAAGTGTCCGTGGTTTTGGCCCGAGGAAGAGTTGGATGTTCTATGGCGGTGAGGTGGTGGATGAGGGGTGCAAGGTGTGTTCATCACGACAAGTTCGACGTACCTGAAAGTTGCTAATATTAAATTAGACAAATGGACCATTCCAGGTCATGACCGGCACAGGGCCTAAGATCATGTTGCCGAATAGATACGCCGACGAAATTCGCAACTTACCGGAGCTCAACTTCCCCAAAGCCTTCGCCAGCGTAAGGACAAAGTCCATTTCTCCTCCATTTTTCTAAGGTCGACTAACTGAAAGACGCAGGATTTCTTCGTGAACTACCCAGGCTTCCAAGCACACAAACAATCGCTGAAACACGACTTTCTCCTGCGTGACACCGTACGCATCAAGCTTACGCAATCTCTGGGCCTGGTGACAGCCGATCTCGTCGACGAGACGATCGCCACCATCGACGACGTATTCGGCCGAAGCGGAGAATGGACCACGCGGCTGATCCGAGAGGACCTGCTCGAGGTCGTCGCACGCGTGTCCTCGCGAGTCTTCCTGGGGCCAGGCCTGTGCCGAAACCGCAGATGGCTCGAGATCGCGAAGACGTTCACGGTGGACAGCTTCGCACTGTCGATCATGATGCGCATGGTGCCCGCCCTCGTGCGACCTCGTGAGTAATTCTCAGAGTCATTTTCTTCTTATATTTGGCAATTTTTAGAGCACGAGATTTCCTTAGGCCACGATAGGGTCTAGAAGTTTCCGAAACCCTCACAAAGCACGCTCGAAATAGCAGTGGCTGACCCGAGTGTCGCAGTGGCATACCTGGTGCTACCGCACTCGCACCGACTGCGCAAGTCGGTGCGGGACGCCCACAAGATGATCGTGCCCGAGGTCAAGAAGCGCAAGGCCGCCGTGGACGCGGCCCGTGCCGCCGGCGAGAAGCCGCCCAAGGTCGCCGATACCATCGGCTGGATGTACGACATTGCGAAGGGCGAGGATCTCGATTTCGTCTCCGGCCAGCTGTCTCTCACTATGGCTGCTATTCACACCACCACCGAGAGCGTCTGCCGCGCCCTGCTCGATCTCTGCCAATACCCTGAAATCTTGCAGCAGCTGCGCGATGAGATTGTCGAGGTCGTTGGTCGTGAAGGCTGGGCGAAGACTACCTTGTACCAACTGCGGCTCATGGATAGCTTCCTGAAGGAAAGCTACAGAATGACACCACTCTCTATCAGTGAGTGGAAACCCTCAGGACGAACCCTAACCCCCTCATCTTATGCTGACGTGATTAGTGTCTATGAACCGATACGTCGAGAAGCCGGTGACACTCTCGGACGGCACGGTACTCCCTAAGGGCGCACGCCTGGCCGTCGTAGGCGACTTCGCGAACCCGGCAGTGTACTCGGAGCCGGAGAAGTTCGACGCGCTGCGCTTTGTGAAGATGAGGCAGGTGCCGGGGCAGGAGAACGGGTGGCAGTTCGTGACGACGAGCGCGTCGCACCTCGGGTTCGGGCACGGCGAGCACGCGTGCCCCGGGCGCTTCTTCGCGTCCAACGAGATCAAGATCATCCTCTGCCACATGCTGGTCAAGTACGACTGGCGCTTCGTGCCCGGCGCTCCCGAGCCCGAGGCCCGCGTCTTCGAGGCCACGCAGTCCGTGAGGTCTGATACCCAGATCCAGGCGCGCCGCAGGAAGGCGGAGATCGACCTGGACACCCTATGAGGATTTTCTTCGGCTGAGAGAGGTTTCGTTGTAAGTTTATGGGTATAGTGTTCGCTCAGATTGTGGGTTCTCGGGTGTTCGGATAACTGGACTAGGGAGGATGATTCATATACCAAGGCTTATGACGCAGTTTTGCATCTGTGCTGAACAATGCACAGATGCTGAACGATGGATTGTCGGATGATCAGCTTCAATAGCCCAGTGTTGCCTATGACTCTAATTTCCGGCTGTGTCTCCGGATTATCAAATCGTTACACCGGTCGTGTTCTCGTGACTTGAATTCTCGTTGATCCAGCTAGGTGGCACACTACTGTATGCGTCGTGTAGAGTCAGTTTAACATCGGAGCAAGGGCCCAGCAGGGTTCTATTGTCTTCCGGGATCGTACGACTGGGTACCTAGTTAAGCGAGGAGCCTCACTTCACTGTTTACCACTTCTCTAACCTTTAGTGCAGGACGAGTAGGTAGCGCGGTTTCTGTGCCGCCTCCTATCGACGGATTTTCCCGGCCCATTAGACGCTTTGTTGGGCTAGACCGCCTCGTAACCCATACCTTCTGGATCTCTTCCTCAGGTTGGGCAGAAGTCTTTCAGGAGTCCCTGGCATATGACGATGGTTTTCCCCTTCATCCCACGTGTAATATATTGCCTAGCCATCCAAGGCTGCGGCACAGATGCATGTCAGATTTCAAACCGGGATGGAACCCGCCAAGGCCGGGGACAGAGGGGATGCGTTCCGAGGGATTGGTATTCTGCGACACGCCATCGATCGCGTGGAGGTACAGTAGGATTTTGCTTCTGTAGATGTCCCTCATGCTACACAGTAGACGAAAGATTTCATCCCAAGACCATCCGATATCCCCACGCCAAGATGGCTTCGATGTAGATTGAGCAAGGGGAAGGGAGGAGTCAGCCGCCGTATAGCAGCAATACTGTAGCATGGCCAGTGCGGATAGAGGTACCACCAGACCGGGACGTCGGCCATCCCGGTAATAGTTCACGAAAGGGCTCAGCTTATGTTCCAATACTATGTAGTATTTAATTTTGTATGGGGAGCCAAGTCGTTGCCAAAAGTTCGAAATTCAATTACAAGAGGCGCTAACGAAGGCTTGGGTTCGAATCCTTCGCGACCCAAGGTGAGAATTTATCATCACGCCCACCACGGAATTGTCATGCCCCGAGCATCGTAAAAAGTCGCGGAGGCTGCAATTCCTGCATTCATTTAGTTTTCCCATCATACTCCTAGTCGCGACTCGGAGGGAACAGAGAGTCGCATTGGTGGCGTCCAAGATTTCTTTTTAACCATTCTTGTACGGAAGAGTCTCGATAGGGACACTGACGACCTACAAATAGTATTATTAGTCTGGTCCGTGCCAACCGCCTATACGGTCCAATTGAGTGCGCCTATCAAATTACGTGGGGGGTGGGATTCTCGACGATCCTAGCCTAGTGTAGACGGCATTCAAAAACAAAACGGGGGTACGGCTTCCTTGTACCAGAATTCCAGAACGGCGTGCTTACCGAGGGGTCGACGAGATATCATATTTCTCTTACCCCTTCGGCAGTCCAAGGATTCATCCTGTGAAATAAGTTTTGTTCGGGAGAACCGTCTGTTCGGGCTCAGGATCAGTATCAGGAAGAGTATCGCCCGGAATCCTGCCGATCACAATGGTTCTTAGGGGGTAAGCAGCCTACCATAGCCGTAGATTTTGGTTGGATGGAATGCTCACTTGCTTCGAATCTCCAGGTTCTCGATCTCGGAGACGGGTGCAGCCGAAACGCGATCGATCCCGGAATGGTCGACGAAGCACCTCGAGGCCACTGGCCGGCCCCTGCGCATCGCCATAGACCAAGCCAATTGGTGGTATCGGAACATCACCGCTGAAAAAGAGGCCGAAATCAAGACAAGTAAGCAATTGAAGTTTCTTGTGTAATAAAGATACATTCGCTAACCATACTCCAGAGTCCCCTGGTTCTCATCCCAGAGAAAAACGGATCAGTAAGCCGCTCATCAATTCGTTCTCATGGTCATAAACACTGTCGGTGAGATGAATTGCGAATATGAAGCTATTGATGAGCCGTGACGTCTCACTTACTAACAACATCTCACTATCACAGTGGAACGGATACTCTACCTACTCCGGATGAACATACAGCTCCTATTCGTCTTTGACGGACCAAACAAACCACCGAAGAACTGGCCGGTAGAGTATAGCTACAGCGAGTCAAACATAAGGCTCCTGAAAGAGCTATTAGACCAACTGGGCGTCCCCCGCCATGACGCCCCAGGCGAGTCAGCAGCAGAGTGCGTCCGGCTACAAGACGTGGGCGTCGTGGACGCCATATGGACAGACAACACGGACGCGCTCATGTTCGGCGGGAGCCCGACGCTCGTGCAGTTCCACAAGAAGCCGGAGGGCGACCAATTCAAGAACTCGAGCACGGTAGTCGTGTCGTCTGCGGCCAAGATGGGCGAGCGCATGAACCTGACGCGGGAGTGGTTCCTGATGTACGCGACGCTCGTGGGGTGCGGGTACACGAGCGGGCTGGACGGGTTCACCGCGACCAAGTTCTTCCACTTCGCGCAGCACGGCTGCTTCCAAGCGGCCGCGAACCTGCTCGCAGCAGCCGCGGAGACGCCGCTAGTACTAAGCAAATGGCGCATCATCGTCCGGAGCATCATCGCCACTACCTTCACCGAGGCAGACTGCGTCTCACCACCGCCGAAGTCATTCCCGGATCTGGCTATTCTCAAGGGCTGCGCCCACCCGACCGTGTCGTCGGACGAGGTCCTCCGCGACCTGCCGTGTCTGCGCGAGGGCTGGTTCCGGCCCTACGGACCAGACATGCTAAGCCGGTACCGCTTCCTCCTGAGCAACTTCAACACGCAGATCCACGAAAGCTGGGTCGCGCGCGACCTGGTGCCGGTGGAGCTCAACCACCGCCTGCGGGAGACGGCCGCGGGCTCGGAGGAGCAGGCGATGAACCGGAAGCGGTTCGGGATCGAGACGAGGCGGAAGCGCAAGGAGGCGCCCGGCAGCACCGTCGCCGTGGACCCGCTGAAGGTGATCCCGGAGCTGCTGAGCGCGTTCCCGTCCGAGATGTACCGCGTAGTAGGTGGCGTGCGCGTGAGGGTCGAGGCGCCCGTCTTCCGCCCCGAGGAGATGGAGTTGCTAGACTGCGTGCTACGACGAGGTCTCCTCGAGACCGAAGTACCAAAGCTCGCGCCGGCACGGACGATGACGATGACGACGACGACGCAGACGCCTGTACAGGCCAACATCTCATCGAAGCGGCGGCCGCCGATCCCACCTCCGAAAAGGAACGAGAGCAGCAGGTTTTTCCAGCCAGCGATACCGACGCCAGCACAGAACCGGCTCAGCGCCACCGCCACAACAAACAAGCGGTTCTTCAGCAACCCAGAGCGAGCGCGGCCGCAAAAGGGGGCGCTACCCGTCCTACCACCCATCAACACGCACATCCCGCTGCCGCGGCTCGACCTAGATCTCGACACAACCAGCAGCCCGACGTGCATCCACTTCCACGAGGGGCTGACGCTACCAGGCGAGCTAGACTGGCACAACCCGCCGGTGACAAGCCCACTATCATGCAGCCCCGTGCCCGTGAGCCGGCGCGCGAGCGTCCTGGCGGGTAAGCTGTCGGGGCCCGAGTACAAGCGGCAGAGCATAGCGCTGACGCCGCCTCTGCCCATCATAAAGCAGCCGGCCTGGGACCATTCCGCCGTCGTGGACTTGCCCGATATGGACTGAGTGAATTTTTGCCCGGGGCGCGGGAGGGAGTATTATGGGATTCTAGCAAAGGCGGGTGGTCATAAAATGATTTTTGGGTTTCGTTATCTCCTGGGCAAAGCATACAAGTATTTTTAGGGAGGGGGCCGGGGGCATGGGCATACCCGACGGATGGCATACACAACACCAACAACAACAACACTCATTATTAATGTAATTCCATATAATAACACTTAGATACAAGCGAAGATACCCAATGATATCAAGAACAAACTGCAAATATCTCGGTTCATTGAATGAGATGTTCCTCGTGGTCTGTCTGATCACTCGTTTTTTCGCCTGCTAGCGAACCCGTCAAAATATCAGCCCCTAATAACCATTGAAAATTTGGAAACTACGTAAAGATGTGTACGGACTTCTTACGGCGTATGAAGAGAGAAAAAAAAAAAGCCATGCTGTGAGAGCCAATCCTGACCATGGTCTGATCTATATTCATGCATTCTGTTTCTGTTGCCAAAACGCCTAGCAATCCTGACATCTAGCAATATAAAAGTAGAGGGAATAGCTATTTTGCCTAGTCCCTGGGTATCAATCCACGTGAAATGCTGTCCGGTACATTACATGAAAACATGAAACTGCTCCACGTCAGTGATGACGATTTTAAATAGATCTTTCTTGCGGAAAGAGACCGCCCTCCTGCCTCTTCTTGCCAAACGCCTATGTAATCGACTTTCCGTTCCAACATGCTTTTTCTTACCATATCGTTTCATCTCTCTTTTGTGATCACGTCACCGACTGCCGACACGCACCGTTAATCAAACACCTCGTCTTCGTCACTGTTCCATTCTGGGTCCGATTGCTCCGGTGAGTCCAAAAAGTCGTCCATGTCGTACCGTCGTTCGGCCGGCCGTTGATTATCAATCACAATGTCAACAATATCACACAGGCCGTGAATGAATTCTTCGTCTCGTACACCTACTTCCCTGGCAGTCGTAGTCCTACTCTTGCTTTGGCGAGTAATGGTATGACTCTTGGAGAGTTCATCTTCACTTTCTTCACCATCCGCATCACACGTTAACGAACGTTGCATATGTGCCTTTAGTTTCCGGGCGGTGGTGAGAGTACGCTTGCCCGAGGAAGATGCTCCGTCTCTGTTAGATACTGGCTTTGAAGATTGATCGATGATCCGTACACTCCGACGCTTTGAAGGCTTCGAGGTGTCGGTTTGATTCATTAGTTTAGGCTTGGCATCGCAGTGTTGATGTAGGGTTTTGTGTTCCTTAGGAGGCGACGACTTCCTTTTGAAAACCCTGGGCATCTGATCGGTCAGGGTATTTTTTATTTCTTGACGTAGACGCCAGTTAATGTTGAGGTTGACCTTGAACTTTAGCCGCCGGAGATTGGGCAGCAACTTAGCATTCTTCGTCAAGCTACCGAAAAACATCTGTGCATCCCCGCCCGAAAAGCGTAGGGGGGCGATTTCGATGGATTGAATCGAAGACGGCCAGGTTGGAATTTGATCTACTTCGAGAAGAGTTGCATATTCCGGCTTGTTATCCGCATAAGACTCATGGTGTCTATAATAAAACATGTCCATTTCTAGATGAGCAAGATTTGGACAAGACGTTCCTAGCACCGGGAGAAAACCTAGACTAAGAGACTGGCAGTGGTTGAGGGTCAGGTGTACCAGGGAACTTCCATGTGTTATGAGAAACGCGGACAGATCCTCGCTGGTGATTTCCCAACAATTGACCAATTCGAGGTGCTTCAGTGTTTTCGGAAGACGTTCTAGCAATGAGCCGTTAGCCAAGGTGGACGACTCGATCACAAGATGCTCCAAGTGGGGCAGGGCAGCTATAGACGCAGCGAGATGTGCAATTGCCTCGGAGTCACGATTCTGGGCTTCCTGACTGTTACGGGCCCTGGCAGAAAACTGAGTTATGGATGGAAGCTGATAGTTGACATAGGCCACTTTGCGCAGACGCTGGAAGCCAGGCAGCGCATGCATCTCCTGCAAACGATCAAGTGAGAGATCTGCGGGAGCGAGACGAGAGTTCCACCGCCAACTTTTCAGAGCGGTCGTCGTGGTCTTGTCACCAACCAAAGAGTCTCCGTCTGGGGGAGGCGCCAGTCCATCAAGCAAATCATCCTTGGAAAATTTCCATCGCAAATTCGTTCTAAGGTCTCTGAATGGAGCATCATCCGAAGGGTGGTATAATTCGAGCCATGTTAATCGAGGAAGGTTCTTGATGACTTGTTTCAATTGTAGCTGCAACCCGTTTACCTTCCGTGTAAGTGCCGCATCAACATCGATGCGTAGAATTTCGACCTTGGGGCGGTATCGGATTAACGTCTCCGAGGGGGGGAGTGCTAACGTCTGAAGGAACCGCACGAATGTAGTTTGAGGAGATTTGGTGTAAGCCCGGCGGAATGGTGGGCACTTATACAATGCAGCTAGTGCCGGCTCGGTTGTTGATCTGCATGTCCGGGCCCCCGATAGCAAGGTACCCACGGCTTCGGCGAGATCGTCGGCTCGTGATACGGGATCTCGAAGCGGCACGGCAACGAAGCTGAACACGCGCAACCAGACGTGATAGGGGAGGGTGTGCCAGGGAGGCAACACCAGGGATTTACCGAGGGGCATATCGTCTACAGCATTCTTGGATTGGGTATGGTGGCGTCGGAGAAGGACGGGCGTCTCTCCAACAGTCGGCTCAACATGCTGGCGTTTGGTGGGTTTGGCCGACGATGTGAAGGTGGTGGAGGGCTTTCGCTTCTTCCGTAAGGGACGCAGGCTTCTAGCTGAGACCCGACTGTCCGTCTCGGTCGACTCGGTAGCAGAAGACGACGTTTGGGTGAAGTAGGCTGCCGTTGACCTCGTCTCGCGGGCTGGTGCTTTGATCTTAGCCTGTCGTGATGGGAGATCGCGGGTGGGCCGCGGCCGGGGCGGTGGACTATCCGAGTCCTCATCCATCCTTTCTAAACAACGAGGGAACAGTGGGGGACGGGAATGACATGGGGATTCGATTATTCAAGCAAAACGGGACTGAGCAGAGGAATGTGCAGATGGTGTAATCTGGAGGCGTTCATAGCATGCCTAAGAACAGCATATACAAACGGAAGAAAGAGTTGGGATTGGGAATGGTGTTGATATGATCAGATAAACTTAAAAATGGTGAGAGGGATGACGATCAGAGTGAGCTTCGGCTGATTCGAAGAGTTTAGTATGGTTAGTAGGTATGGCATGTGGCATGTGCAGCATATGTGTGCCAGGGAGTGGCCCACCGTACCTACCTACTGCTGCGCGGTCTACTGTAGGTATCTACCGACTGTAGGTACCTAAGGTATTAGGGAGGTAGCTAACTGCCCCGCCAAACAAGCTTTGTGGTCAATACCTGTACATACCTAGCCAATGACCGCGCGTGGACGCAGTAGGTACCTAGGTACATACCTGCCCGTATCTACCTTGTAGGTACTGCAGTTTGGGTATCACCAAAATAAGGTAACCACGGGCTCTCTAGCCGCACCTACTCCAGCTGTTCATCAACTCTAAATAGTGGTGTAAATCCCATATTATCCCCAATTACTATGTTTTAGCATTCAGAGCGTGCCAGAAGCTCAGGGCTGGCCAAGAAATACCGTGACTACTCGAACTTACAAGTTCCGTGCCCTCCGACACACAAGCATCTACATGCAGGTAGGACAAGTGGGAAATAGCAATCTTCTCTCTCCAAATTGCCTACTGCATTTATACACTTCCATCCGGTAACACTTGTACAGTGGTTCGCATGAGGAAAACAATAAAAAAGAACCCGACTAATCACATCTTCTCAAGATCCGGGCGCAAAGCAAGCTTGGCCATCATTGGCCCTTCCTTCCTTGTCTTCTCCCAATTCGTCAACTAGACCCATGTCCGTGCACCAGCCACAGCACAGCGCTCTTATTAGGTACCGATCGAGCACTAGTCGAGACGCCAAGCCACAACAAGAGCTAGCGCGGGCTGTCCATTGGCCCGCCAGAGCACCAACGGCGCACTAGCCCCCGATCAGCCACGGTACGTGTCAGTGTCGCAGCTCGCTGTAGGCAGTTGTCAGCCTCTCTCGCCCTTTCCCACTGCGCAACACAACGCCAACGCCGAAACGCGTCCGTCCGTTCATTTACTCTGAGAGAGCGCATCCCCCGTGCCCATCCATCCCATCCCCGTGTCCCAGATCCCATATCCCCCCATTGCATGCCCGGGTTGCGACTCCTGTATTTCTTCCCCTTAGTGTATACCATTGGCTCTCTGTAGTATACTTGGGTTCTTGCTGGGGCCATTTTTTCTTCTGTATAGTCCTTCTGTTTTCCTTCCTCTCTCATCGTTACTCCATTTCTCGCTGCGGACTGTTCTCTTTTTCCTCCCCCGGCCTCGTTCCCTCGTTGGCCAACTCACACAACAGTCCTTCTCGCTCGTCATCTCAGTCCTGCCAACGCATCCGCAACGGACCAACCATTCGCACTCATCTCATCTAACTCACCCACCGGTTGCGCTCATCAGGTCTCACCGTTGTTTAAGTCGTCGACTTCGTTGTGGTGCACTCGTCTCACTATGAAGCCTGACTCTTCGTTGTAATCCATAATTTTTGTAGATGAGGCGGTGGTGACTAGTCGGCCTCCCATCAATCTCTGGAACCTAAGCCCCAAATCCGTTACCAAGTTAGGTGGCCGCAGTCCCGTGGCGCGCTGCGCCCATGTTCTCTTTCAGAGATGGCGACCGTCTCCCCTTACAAACGCGACTCGCTGCCGTTTATCCACCGGGCTTGGAAAACTGCCGTCGACCATCTACCGTACGGAATGGGCATCAAACTATCCACGGCAAACGGTGACACGCCTACCAACGGGGACCAGCCCCCACGGCCTCTCAAGCGGCGTCGCATTGCTGATGCCTCTCCGGAAGCTGCTCGAGCTGTGCCTAGCCGCCTTCTCTCCGAGATCGCCGACGATGTCGAGAAGGCTCTTCGCATCGAGATTCTTTCCATCACGCGCGTAGACAGCTCAAACCCTAGATCGGCTAACTTGCATTATGGCAACGGATCTCCTGAGAAGAAGGACATTCCTGTCATCAAGGCCCGCTGCAGGGTTTTGGTATGCGAGTGGAGTCGACCTGATGTGTGTCGAGTGCTGCATTGTGACAGCCAGATATGTAACTTCAAGGTGTTCCGCGATTCTGATGACGTCTGTCGGACTGCTAGGATATATTTGCCCATGCCCTTCCAAATTCCCGCCGAAAAACTCTTTATTGAGCGGCCAGATGGGAGGGAATTTAGCTTGGGCGACGAGTATCTGGTCCGAGTAGAGATCGAGTCTGCGGGTGACCCAAAATGGCCGCCTATGGACCTGCTCCCCAAAAAACAGGCCAGCGAACCCGAATCCGGCGATCCCCGCAGATGGATTCTATCAGCACAGATCATCTATGCATTTGAGAAAGGGAGGGCATCTGGCGATGTGAAGATAAGGAAGAAGAAAGAGGATCTTCCACTCGGCTTGGTGATGGACATGGATTTGCGCTGGTCGACTTGCCACTCGGCCGCCAGCTCGGCACGGTTCGGAGATTCTGTTCCTCCGCCTGATACAAAGATGAACCACCTGAATGGAGCCCTGGAACCATTGACAAATGGCCATGTAAATGGTAGAGTTGATAATGCCCTGAACGACCATCGAAAGGCAGAAAACGAGAGAAATGGAATAGCAGAGGATGAGGAAGAACACGAGGAGGCCACTACGCCAAGTCGATCGTTGAGAACGAGAGAAAAACAGAATTACAATCTGAAGCTTCTAAGTGATAAAGCTCGTGGGAAAGAGAAGAAGGAAAAGAAGCGGCGCAAGCTAGCAAACCTGGACAGAAAGGGCGGTGGTGTGACTTGGGCTGTTCCTCTGATAGGAGAGTTCACGCTCGACAGCTATTCTTGTATTCGATGCTTTGCCACTCATTCATCCATGCAGCTGCTACAACAACACCTAGAAGCTCACACAGACATCATGTACAAGGTTGACCCAGTCCACGCCTACGTTCGCATTTTTGCACCAGACGAAGACGCGCTCCGCTCATTGAATCCAACTTGGCACAGCTTCTCGAGCCTCGATGATCAAGAGTCGGATGCAGAAGGCGATATATCCCCGCGAAAGCTGCCGAAGAGACTTTCACAACAGAGGAAACCGCCCCAGGTTAGTAGTTGAGCATTCCACTTGATCATAATTTCTAAACTAACGAGTGATGCAGCCGTATCCAAGCAAGCCACTGGATAACAGGTTGTTAATCCCGCACATAAAGCAACCTCTTTATGATCGCCTAAGCAAAGCACTACTGGAGCCAGGCTCGCTTGTCGATCCTCCTCCACTCGATGACTCGTGGCTTGTACAGAAGCATCGAGATATAATTCGAGATTACAGCGATGTTCTCCCGGATGAAAAAGAGTATATCTTGGAATGGGATGCCTTCGTGAATAAGGAGTGTGTTACTTCGGCACCCCATATGCAAGACGTATATATCAAATTTGTTCAGGATAAGGCCGCCTGGCTTGCAGCATCCCAAAATCGAATGGCCGAGTGGGCCAAGCACTTGAGCTATCTTAAATTCAGGAATGCTTTGACCGAAGACACTATTACTGAAGCGCTCACAATCATGCGACAGTCAAAATCCCAGAGGCGACCAGAACAGCCAGAGGCTACCAAAGCGCCTTCTCCAAGGGCTGCATACCGAAAATCCGTAGCAGGTTGCCCGGTATGTGGTCAACCAGTTCGGGGCACAGCGTCCTTAATATGCTCGAACCTAGTAAGTAGTTTAGTGGAGCTCTAGATTCCTCGGAATAGGTACTAACAGTGTGCTTAGGATTGCGGCAATGGTATGTACCATATAGAATGCATACGAGCTGAGGCAAAACAGCCCGTTGAGAGCCGTAGTTGGCGCTGCAACAAGTGTCATGACCAACAGAAGGGCAGCAACTAGATATTCAACTTCTCTTGGTTACGATGGTAGATGGGCCGTAAAACTGGCTCATAGACCCCAACATCGCTAAGGGAAATTCAGACTTAGATTTCAACATAATACACAATCGTGCAGAGATGGTACACGAAGGCTACGAGCTCACGGGGTCAGAATAATGGCAATTGTAAATATGTATCGCTTACCTACCATGGTAGCCTACGGGACTGACGACAAGGGAGATGCTCCGAAGGCTGCTAGAAGCTATCAGCGAAGCTTTCAAAATATAGTAAATAACAGACTATACATGCTGTTGTCACAATTCTGGTATTGGTGATCTTGTATCGGTACCAGTAGATCGATTGATATGCTAAGATTAAATTTTATCGTTTTCATTTACTCGTTTTTATCTTCTTTTGACGTAGCATTCTATGCATAGTAGTCGGCCTCATATACCCGCCCACATAGCTAGAATATAGATATAAACTAATATTGAAATAATTATATTAGATTGGCCGTAGGTTTCTAAGGGATCTTTCATACGCAAGGTGTCTGTTTTAACCTATTGGCCATAGAAGTAACCGCGATTTATATCGTCTGTCATTCCATTCCATCGAAAGTAATGTGTTCGCCATTAAAATTAGATTCCCAGGCAATGTGATTAACCCTCACTTAAAGTCAACAATTTCAAGGGTTCAAAGCTGGGACATTTGCTCATAAATGCATCTCGTATACCTCCCATATTATGGACATCGTTCGCTTTCCATATCCAGTTCCTAGGTTATATACGTCAATGGGGCAAGACCAGCGCTTATAAGACGCCGTTAACATTGTTGATGATTTTAACCAAAGTAGTTGAGACATTCTTAGACCACCCAGACTTATATAATCTGTCGTTGGTTGGCTATAAACTCGTGCTTTTATAGGGAAATCACGTGAACCCCCCAAAGATCCCCAATCCCCAACCTTCTTCTTCGGGCAACGATCTGTGCTGTACCGACCAGGCCAGGCTTGTGAGGGGTGTCATCCGTTGGGGAATTATCACATCTTTCTACCGAGACTAGGCAGACTGGAACTTGGATGTAAAGGACGTAGTGAGGCGAGGCGAGGAGATGGATTATGCATGCGAGATTAACCAGCTCAAAGTAGGTAGGTACCTAGCGGGTGAATTGGATGTAACCGTACAAATCGAGATGAATGGTCATTGATAAATATTAGGCGGACGTAGCATTGCATACATACTCTATCTTGGTCCCACCGTACCATCGCCCCATCGTACGTCTATCAGATATACCTGGCTGGGATCAATATCGACCCCGCACCCGACTCGGCGTCACCTGGATTGATCGTCCACCGTTCGCTGGGTTGGGGATCATGTGCCTATCTCGGGGTTCTAGATGCAACCGTTGCGAACCGTGGTCGGGGTAGCGATGGGGCGTCAGCAAGGCGGGATGGACATTCCAGTGTGTATCATTGCTTTCCTGGGATAAAGAGTGTGTATTTGTTGCATGTTTGTTCCAGCTACCTATCTTCTCGTTCCTCGCGGCACTAATACAACACCTATAGTATACTTCGATTTTGGTACCAGGTCCTGGCATCCGTATAGCTACTTCTTAACGGGTATCGATTGTATTCATTGTTCTACTCCGCATCTGCTCGGATGCAGTGAATAAACAGGTTTCCCTGCGCGACCCACCTGGGTATAAGAGATCACCCAGCGAACGACAGCAGAGAATTCCTCTCTCTGCCTTTTCCCACCGTCAATTGGTCTCCAGCAGAGGGTCCGAAATAAAAAGAAATCGAGTGTTACCTTCTTTGGGCTTTACGTGCGAGACCCAAAAGCCACAGACATGGGCCACCCCGCAGACGACGAGGGCATCGACATGGAACCCGCCACCACTCGCCAGGACACGACAATGAGCAGCGAAAAGCGCGAGCTCGAAAAGGACGTCGAGACGACGCGGGCGCGCCCTAGTCTCTCGGCGCATGTCGATGAGGCCGTTGCTGCTCGCATTGCGGAGAACGTGGAGGATTTCATGGTAAGTACCTAAATCAACGAATTATGCCTTGAGAGAGATGAGGAGCTTCGATTGATTGATTGACTGGATAAATTGGACTTGGGCTAACAATTGAAACAGACGCTTGTTAATGAGGCCAATGAGGCGAATGAGAGGGAGCGTGAGAGTGAGCTACCCGTCTCTATTTTGGTGGCGCGTTGTGTCAGTTTGATGCACGGGGATACGAGCCCGCCTTTCTCGCTGGTCCCCTGCCCGATATCTCAATTCTATCTAGCAATTGGCTAATACGAAGCCTACAGTGACGCTTCGCCATGCCTTCAAGGTCTATCCCAAAGCCATCGGCTGGTCGATGTTACTGTCCTCCTGCCTGATCATGGAAGGCTACCAGACGGCCGTTGTTGGATCTTGTAAGTAGACCATGGTTCTGATTCTAGGATACATGTACCTCGTTTCCTATGTGCAGGAAGGCTCAAGACGTACAATACTTATTGCAAGCCGTGTAGACTTGGCATACCCGGCATTCAAGGATCGATTCGGCATTGTGGCGCCCAATGGAGACCGTGTCATCCCCGCGAGCTGGCAGAACGGCATCTCGGGCGCGACGAACGTGGGCGAGATTATTGGGTTGCAGGTACGAACTATTAAAATCCCCCAACCTGCTTTCTATCCATAGTTTTAAATTTTGCCACTCCTCTAACAAACGGCCCCTCATACCTCCTAAGAGGAGCAAAAAAAAAAAAAAAAAGAAGAAAAAGACCGGACATCTACTAACTCTAATATACATAGTTTGCCGGAGTGGTCTCCGAGCGTTGGGGCTACCGATGGACTCTTATCGGGGCGCTGGTCGCGGTGACGGGGTTCATCTTCTTCCCGTTCTTCGCGGACAACCTCACCATATTCCTCGTGGGCGAGCTCTTCCAGGGCATGGCGTGGGGCGTCTTCCAGACCATGACGACGGCGTACGCGGCCGAAGTCTGTCCCGTCCCGCTGCGCCATTACCTCACTGCTTATGTGAATCTGTGCTGGATCATCGGCCAGTTTATTTCGTCTGGTGTCCTTGTTGGGCTTGAGCCGAGGAAGGATGTTTGGGGGTGAGTCGTTTTTATTTATTTTCTTATTTTGTATCTTTTGGTACTACTATATCTAGATACCTGCTGGAAAAGTGCTGTTGTGGAAGATCTGTCGGCTGATCAGGAGGTTTGATTTAGGTATAAGATCCCGTTTGCAATTCAGTGGATCTGGCCCATTCCTATTGCGATTGGAACCTTTTTCGCCCCTGAGTCGCCTTGGTGGTGTATCCGGTATGGCAAGAAGGATAGGGCCGAGGAGTCTCTGAAGAGACTTGCGCGTAGCTCTGGGTTCTCGCAACGTGAGGCCGATGCTACTATGGCTTGTAAGTCAGTTCTCATTTCTCTATATTTGTTTTTGTCTGCTCTCTTACAACAATCTTGCCAAGTATCCTTCCATTAGCCAGCCAGTCAGTTGGAGTTACGGGCAGACAACTGCAATTAACCAATCCCTAGTCCCCAATATGATCCCAGCTAACTAATTGAATAGTGATGATCTATACCGACGAGATGGAAAAGCAAGTCGCGGCAGGCACCACATACCTGGATTGCTTCAAGGGCGTTAACCTGCGGCGCACGGAAATCATCTGCATGACGTGGCTAGCACAAACGCTGTCAGGCACTGCGCTCGGGGGGCTGTCGACCTTCTTCTACCAACAAGCCGGCATCTCCGACAGCGACTCGTTCAAGCTGAGCTGGGGCAAGGACGCGATTAATTTTGTCGGGACTGTTACCAGTTGGTTTGTCTTGAATAAGGTTGGACGGAAGACGCTCATGTTCAGTGGCATGAGTGCCATTTTCGTGTTCTTGCTGTGAGTTTATCCCTCCCCTCTTTGTGTCAGGACCGTTTTTGGAGATCTTATGCTCTGTGTTTATTATCCTAAAACTCCTTACTACCCCATCTCTTCTCATACCCCTAGACCCTAATCCACACACAAGAATACCAAAACAGCAAGGCATCAGACTAACAACAATAACAGCATAATCGGCTTCCTCGGCATCCACAACAAGCCTAGTACAGCAGAGGCATGGGCAGCAGGGACCCTCGTCCTTCTACTCAGCGCGACGGCCAACTTCTCGATCGGGCCGGTGGTGTACACGATCGTGTCCGAGATCCCATCGACGCGGCTGCGCGCCAAGAGCATCATCCTGGCGCGCAACGCGTACAACGCCATTAACATTGCTTTCGTAAATATTGTTAGTTATCGCCAGCTCAGCCCCGACGAGTGGAACTGGGGGCTCAAGTCGGGCTTCTTCTGGGCCGGCATCAACGCCATCTTCACGGCGTATATCTTCTTTCGGCTGCGTGAGTTATTTCCCCCCCACCTCTCCATTATTTAGTGATTCCCTTTCGTATTCGTTCTTTCTTGTATTGGCTGTTGTCGGTAAATATACCCTCGCCAAACAAACTAAACATTCTGGAAATTTCTAGCCGAGACGAAAGGCCGCACGTACGCGGAGCTCGATATCCTGTTCGAGAACAAGGTGCCCGCGCGCAAGTTTGCGTCGACCAAGATCGAGACCCTGGTCGCTGGGACCGAGGGCGCGCAGAAGCGGCAGGCTGAGGGTATCGTCGACGACTGAGTGGGTGAGGGGTGGGAGAACCTACCTACTGAGCAATTGAGCGTCGAGCCTTGTTGAGACAATTATTTGATCTAAGCTTGGCTTGCTAGATACCGGCTTGTTACAAATATCGGGATCTTTCCATCGGGGAGGATGAGGGATGTGGAATTTGATGGTTATGGTTTGTGTTGATCAAAACGAAAACTACGCCGTACCAATGCTCTTAGCAAAGCAACATTTCAATGCTCCGTATATATCAGGGCCTTTGTCATGGAATACATCGAACGACCAAGTGCTTCAATTTCAATGACGAGAGCGAGATTAAACATGATATGAAGGACAGCAACAATACAGTTCATTCAAAGCCTAATCGTGTTGCCCCTCCCCGAGATGCAGTACATTGAAACGTGATAATAACGCCCTATTAGATAATTTACACTCCTTTAAAACCTATACTTGGTCTTCTTCTTCTCTTCACGCTTCTCCTCGTCGCGCTTCATCCTCTTCCGACTCTCATTCGCAATCATCTCATCCAAGCCTTCTTCCCTCCTCCATTGGGCGCCGACTCCCTCCTCGCGTCTCCCCTCCTCGAACCGCCGTTGCATATCCTCCTTACTAATACCGTCACCCAGCGCATCCGGGTCGAAAGAGACGTCTACGTCGCCTGGCTTCTTGCGCTTCCTGCTGCTGTCATCGTCTTGGCCCAGCATACGCATGTCGCCGGCGTTCTTCATATCGTACACGCGATCGCTGCCGAAGAAGCCCTCGGCCCTCGAATGCTTCTCCTGTAAAACTGTGTATGCCGCGCGGGGGTGCATACTCTCTTCTGTTTCGTATCCACGACGCTGTTTACGGAGATCCATCTCTCCAGCGACAGATTCGGTGTGGGTGCCGTACTCGGTTGGTACAGTACTCGTGATACCGCCAGGGGTTTCCATGCCAGAGGGTGTCTCCAGGCCTGTCCCAACATCCTCTTCATCCTCGTCTTCGTCTTCGTCCTCTTCCTCTTCTTCGGACTCCTCCTCTGGCGCTTGTAGCTCGCCCCACAAGGTCCGTTCCACGGGTTCGCCGGATGGCGGAGCAGCCTTGTTCGGCTGCATAATGCCAAAGATATCTCCGCCGAATAACGGTCGGTTATATTCATCTACCGGGGGCTTGCCGTAGCAACCTGGATTGAACCCCCACTGTGCCCCGGGCGGTATAGGGGCGTTTAGTCCAGGAATACGAAGGGAGGGGTAGGAGGGTGGTGGACCGAAGCGCTGCTGATTGATAAGCCAGGGCGGAGGTGCCCCGGGTGGGATACTCAGCGCCTCCTTGAGACCATCACTCAGCTCTCCAGGACGTAGATGCCGTAAGTCGGTCTCGTACTCCTTGCCCTCGTAATATACCTCGCCAAAACGTGTCAGCACCGGTTTGTCTTGGAAGCGGAAGAAGGCGTCGTAGAGCTTCTGGTAGTCGATGTCCAACTTGCCCATCTTCGGCTGCACCCGCTCCCTTTGTTTTTGTTTGAGACTTTGCTCTGCCTGCTTCTCCAACACGGCATCTCTCATCTCGGAGATGCCGGTATCTGCGATAAACTTGGGCAGTTTGAAGGCGGGCTTTTCAATACCCCTCTTGGACGATAAGTATTCCCGTTTCAGGGACCAGTGGGAGGGCACGGGAACAACGTTGCGCTGGGCCTTGATCTGCACGAGCAGGCGGGGATTGGACGACGAGGTATCGTGCCATTCCACAACCTCGGGTTTCTTGACCAGAGCCTTGAGCTCGGCGATGGACAGCTTGTTGAGCATCTTCCGCTTCTTCTTGGAGAGCTTGTTCGCGCCAGACTGGTTCTCCTCGTCCTCGTCTGGTATGTTGTCGTCGTCGTCAAGGAGCAACTCGCCCTGGTTCCCGGCGTTAGCCTCTTTGGCGATGGCATCCTCCTCGCTCGGGGCGCCGAACTTGGTGAAGACATCCTTGAACATGGAGTAGGCGGGATCTTCGGCGTCGAGGTCGTAGTGGTCGACGGGGCCGTCGGCGGGCACCTTGTCGACGGTAGCCGAGTCCTTCTTGACCTCGAGATCAGATGCGCCATTTGTCTTGACGGTGTCGTCGGGTGCTTCGGACTCTTGCTCGCTCGATTCGACCTGGGGGGCCTCGCTGGCGTTGGATGGATCCTGGATGAAGAGGTAAGTATTCCATCCATGCAAATCGTTTCCGCATTTGTCGGGGAGGCAACTTACGTCGGCCTTTGCTACCTTATCGGCCTTCCTCTTTGCGCGCCGCCTCTGGTTCTTGGTCATCTTGGGGGCGGCCATGTTGTTGACGAGGGGGGCGAAGGCGCCCTCGAAACAGACAAGCTGCAGCAACGTAACAGGAACGGGGACGATGCGTGTCACGAGGTTCGAATCTTGAATCGCGATAGATACGCGCTTCCTTCGGCTGGCGAGGTGAGTGGCAGAGTCGATGCCACAAGACAAGGCTGTTGCTGGAATGGAATGGTGGTTGTAGCCTTTGCTACGTCGCAAGTCAAGTCACGGTGCACAGCGCGGCGCGGTGCGGTGCGGTGCCAGTTTTTAGTGTAGAGCCTCAGCCTGGCCCAGAGTTTTTGCTGCAGTCAAGTTTTTGAGCTAGCGCCAATGTACCTACCTTGGTACCTTCTGTAGGTACTGTACATATACCTACCTTATGTACTGTAAGTACCTACTTCCGCCGGGGTAAATGCAGCCAGTCCCCACCTTAATCTTACCCACTGAAAAAACCCTATCTCTTAGCGGCGTGTTGCATTGGTTGGTGCCGTCCGGTGTTTATAGGTGCTTGGCACGGGGTCCTGCACAGGGGAACCCCATTCGTCACGGTTGGCTAATCTACACTGGGTACCGTAGCTGCTGCTGAGCCATTGCCGCATTACGCCAACAGCCAAACCCGGCAGCAAATCAGAGCAGTTCAGATAAACTCGTCGAACCATTGCGCAACCCTCGAGCTCACCAACGCACCTCGTATTTAAGCATCCTGCACTATCTACGTCCCGACCTTCCCTGCCCAAACCACGCATCCTACCACCCACCACCCGAGCTACGAGACGACAGTTGATTCATCGATTGAGCAACCATCGGCCGAGAAGTCAAGCCTCTGATACTCGCCAAGATTCGAAGCCGCGAGCAATGACGCTATAAAGCTCCGTTGCCCATCATTTGCGTTTCCTTGTTGCTTTTTCGTCCCCCGCTGTCGCTCGTTACCTTGCACGGCCTGCCGAGAGTCCCGTCGATCGATTCGTCTCGTCGCTCGAGAGGCACCGACCATGCCTCATTCGACCACGTCCGGCTCTTACTCCCGGGAGTCGTCGGTCTCACGATCCAACTCGAAGAGCCTGTCCGGGCTGGGAGATGGCGATGGCGAGGCCAACTCCGGCCTCGAGAAGTTCCCCGACCTTATCGATCCCCCGTCCATGCGCAACCTGGCTGGACGGCCCTTTAGCCCCGGCCTCAATGGATACGGCGTCGGTCTGAATGGCGGCGCCCGCCTCAACGGAGACCGTTGGATGCCCGCTGCCTCCAGAAATGTGCGGTGGGGGCCGTTGGCGCCTTCCACGCCCCTACCCTCTCGCGGCGGCCATAGCCAACAGAAGAGCATCAGTGAGGCCTTTCGCACGATTCGAGACCGCAGGGGAAGTGTCAGCCAGAATGCCCACGAGATAGCCGATGCCTTAAAGGCGCCCATATCGGCCAAGCTCGTTGTATGTGCCACCGCTTCATGTCTGGCTTGTATCTCGTCAGCTAATCTCCCTCGGGCAGGCCTTGTGTATCATGTGGTACATGTCTTCGGCCCTAACCAATACCTCGTCCAAGTCTATCCTAAATACTTTCAAAAAGCCCGCTACGCTGACTATGATACAATTCTTTCTGGTCGCCTTCTATTGCCTAACGTTCTCCTGGCTGGCCAGCGTGTTTCCCAGACTACGTACCTCGATACCGGCTCTGAGGCACCCCATACGATACCCCTCGAGAGATGTGATAAACTCTACCCTGCCTTTGGCCGTTTTCCAAGTCGGTGGCCATCTTTTTAGTTCTACGGCGACCGCCAAGATACCCGTCTCGATGGTTCATACTGTTAAGGGCCTGTCGCCCCTTTTTACCGTATTCGCGTACCGCTACTTCTTCGATATTCGATACCCTAAGGCCACATATTACTCGCTTATACCGCTCACTCTCGGTGTCACGCTGGCTTGCTCATCAAATCACACGTACAAGGGCGAAATAGTCGGCATCCTCTACGCTTTGGCGGCTACTGTCATATTTGTCACTCAAAATATCTTCTCCAAGAGGTTGTTCAACGAAGCTGCAAAGGCAGAGGCAGAAGGAGAGGAGGCTAAATCGCGCAAGCTAGACAAGTTGAATTTGCTGTGCTATTCTTCCGGGCTCGCATTCTTGCTCACCTCTCCCATCTGGCTTTGGGGTGAGGGCGTCGGTTTGATTCGGGATTTTATTCAAGATGGGTCGTTGGATCTGTCTGCCAAGCCCAACAGCTTCGATCATGGGCGCTTGACACTGGAATTCCTGTTTAACGGGACATTCCACTTTGGTCAAAATATCCTTGCATTTGTGTTGCTGTCTCTGGTGTCGCCCGTTACTTACTCCGTTGCGTCTTTAATCAAACGGGTGTGGGTCATTGTGGTAGCAATCTTATGGTTCGGAAATCCAACGACGCCGATACAAGCAGTGGGGATCGCGCTCACCTTTCTCGGACTATATCTGTACGACCGGACGAGTGACAGCAACAAAGCGGATCGTCGAGCTCAGCTGCTCAACCAAAGCTCGGCTGGGAATGGCCCATTGCTTCCACTAAGCACAACACCCGGAACCGTGACACCGGCGGGCGAGGGGCCCATCTACGGCAGTCCCATCTCTATGTCGACTGGGAAGATGCCTTATGCCTATGCCAACGGCCGTGCCTCGGCACCCGGTGCGGTTGAAGATCTTAAGAAGAGCGACGAAAACGGTAGGACCCGACAGCGAGGAAGCAGTAATGCTGCTTGGTTAGCGCCAGGGACCAAGCAAGAGGAGACGTGGAGACGTGGGGACGGCATTCAAGCCGCCTCGTAAAGTTCTTGTAAGTAGATTTGGGCGCGGGCTCTTTCGCCAGCCAACTTTTTATGTATTATGCATGGACGATTTAAACATGGAATGTCATGACAAGACAAGACAAGTGAGTTAGACAAGTGCAGGGCAACTGGTTCATTGCACAATCCACCACCAAAACTTTGGTATTGTCAGATACCGGAGCGTTGGCCGGGACTGTCTATTACTGCCTAAGGTAAAGGGGCGCTGGAGTTTGGATGGACCCTCGATTCTGGTTATTCTGTGACGATATCTGTCTCTTGTACAACTAACTAGGTTTTGCTCAGCATTATTGGGATGTACTTTGCATTGTATAGAAGATAGACTGGGCGTCCTCTTATGGCGCTAAACATAATATCTCGTTTTATATGGATAGAATTTAAATAGGAGGCTTGTCCCTCTGTAAAACAATTTTATGAGAAGATTATTATAATTTTATAAGAAGATTATTACAATTTTATGAGAAGATTATTTTTATTTTTTGCATCTGGGCAGCTGAATTGTAGTTTTCAATCAGGGGCAGTGCCACAATTCTTTATGTAGTCCGTATGCTCCGTTCGTCCCATACACAGTATAATACCTGCCCACTACTCCCAGGCAAAAGAGAGACGCCCCCGACGATCAAAATGAAGTCATTGCCACCACGTACAAGAACTACACTTCCGCCATACTATTGAACTTCCGTTATATAAACACACCCTGGAGGGTTTAATTTACAGAAATGGTGGGAGCCGAAAACGATCTCGAAATGTCTCACTTGCTACTATATCTCAACGGATGGCTTGTCACACGGACCAAGCCAGGTGCCTACGCCTGCCAACCAAAACAGGTGCCTACGCTTGCCAGCCTTCCGTCCAGACATACAGCCTCCTAGCAAGACATGTAGCCTTAAGGAGCCGTAACTATTAGTCGGCGAGTATTACAGGACTTATAAAAGTCATAGAAACCTTGTATTACGGACTAGATCTAAAACAGCTAAAAAAAGGGTAATAGATAAATGCCTAAGGCGCTAGCCTTCCAGCTATTTATAAATACAAGGCGTAGGTCAAGGTTATATTAAGGTCTAGATTTAAAAAGCATAAACTTTTTAAACCTAAAGAGAATTATTAATTAAATAAAACATTATTCCAAGCTTTTATTATATAAGCCCTTGTTATATAGCTATAGTTATATGGAGCAACTTAGTTAGTAGATATAGCAGCTTATGGACTACAGAAAAGAAGGAATTTCGAAAGCCTTGATTAAGGTGTCATACTTAATCGTTATTCCAAATTGAACTTGGGTGGATAACGGGTTGAATATTCTGCAGCATCGTTGATATTCTTAACGGCCAACCCTCCCTCCTCGCTGCAACTGCCTAATAAATACTGCTACTCCGGATACCTACCGCCCTACCCACCTATTCTTTTTTACGAAGCATGTTGTAGTATGAGTTAGCGGAGCAGCTAAACGTTACTCCATAATGGAATCTTAACCGATAACGAGTTAAGGATTGCCGAACATTGTTCTTTATCCAATTTGGCAACTTCGGCAACATTACATGGGAAGTTGGGTATCTTATTCCCTGTATGGACGTCGAGTAGAGGCACCATTTTCGTGTTAGGCCGACCCTAATACTGAGCACGATTGGCTTGTTGGCATTAGATATTTTAGTGCCTAAGTATACGTGTCAATATGCCAATTCAATATAGATACAAGACGGTATTCAGAAATACGTACTCTGCGACAGCTTGAGTTAGCCCCATGGCTGTAGATTTCAGATGATTGAGACTCGATTCTAGTGAAGTGAGCCGTTCTTCAATAACTCCGAGTCGTGTGTCGATGGCTGCAAATCGTATGTTGGGGTGTTTTTCGATTTCGTCTTCGATGGCCGCGAATTGTCTTTCACATGTCTCCTGGAACGAGGCAAGGCTACGGTTTATGGCTTGGACTATCGGGTCGACAGTAGCTGTGGAGTGTGTTGTATAAATCTCCATGACTTCCAGAAGCACAATATCATACGGCCAAGGCCAAGGGCTCGTGTTACGGACTTGGATCGGAGGCGGCCAAGTGAGCCTTTGTCACACACAGGAAGGTGTTAGAAAGAAATCAAAAATACCAAATGACAAGCTTACCTTGGTCGACAGTAGATAATATATCAATACTGGACGTCCGAATTTATAGAAACAGTGATGATTGTTCTACGAAGGAGGGCTACAGAATGTTAGCGAATTCGCGGCGAATTTGCCCCGTTAACGTACCACCGGCACTTCGAAAGGAGCGGAAGACATCCTTGCTGACCCGGTCGCGGCGCGCCGCAGCGCGGGCCGTGACGAATAGGTCCCAGCGATTCTTCACGTCGTCGTCATCGGTGTCGATCTAACGTCGGGTTAGCCTCGAATTCGACCCCAATTTGCCCCGGAACCGCTTACTGGAAGACAGCCACCCTGACGGCTCCCCTTGCGAGAGGCGATACAGTAGGTGCACTTCGACGAGTTGGTGCCGACGTCATCCGAACTATAAGGGCCAGCACGAAACGGATTGAAGTTCCTTTGATAGAAAACGTGTGTTATTTCCACGAATCTATCCTTTTCTTGATGATCTTATGGAACCTGGTTGCAACATGGAGAGGAGATCGAATCTACCTCGTGGGCTCCACGCGATCTGTTTTGACTAATGGTACAAGGTTTAGTGGGTCTAACCTATGACGTCACAGGTCATAACACGAACAGTAAAAAGGATGTAGATTGGAATAACAATGAAAAGATGATGAAAGATTTGGGCTGATTAAACTTGTTGTTAAAACGTTGTAATGGCTGACGACTGTGGGATTCTTCCAAACGATGATGGGAGTCTTCAGTTGAATGGTGGGATAGATGAGGTGGATGAAGTTGTTTAGAGGATGGGAGAGGAAGATCCAAATTATCTCTCAACCTCCGGGGACTGGGGACTTTATAGACGATCCAGTGTAGGGTTGTTAGGCGGAAAGTTCGTCTATGAGTCAAGGTTGGTTTGACGACTGGAAGGACCGGGGTGATGTAAAGGGTCGACTGGCAGGACCGGGGTGATGTAAAGGGTCGACTGGCAGGACTGGGGTGATGTAAAGGGTCGACTGGCAGGATTGGGGGTGGTGTAAAGGGTCGACTGGCACCAGGATGTCTGCCGCTGCTGTCTTCTTTTAGTTCTTAAGGAAAGTCTAAAATTTAGCTGCCGATTCAACCTATTCGATAGGATATTAGTTGGTGACGGTACTTGCTTCTTCTAGAGTAGAGGGAGGAGAGGTAACCTGCTCCACGAATTAGACTTCCTGCAGGATAACGAGCTGGAAGGTCTAGTACACAAGGGCAATGCTTATTTTTCTTTTTCCTTATGCTCCGCTCTTTCTACATGATGAAGTGGCACGAGTGAAGGCGCTACGGGGCATATCAATGTAACCTGTTGTTGTCAAAAACCACCCTTGGTGCTATGGTAGCTGCCTGAGGCTCTCAGACCTGCCCATGTATATGTACTACTTCACTTATATATCGTACCTGTTTCTTCCCTTCTTTAAGCTTTAGTCTTATATGAATACTACTCCTTCACCAGACTCGCTTTACACCTGACCTGATCTTCACGGCTCCTCGTGATAGTTTTATTCTTGTACCAGGGCTTAAATAGGAAGCATGAAAATAAAAGGGGATACAAGTGAAAAGGTTTATATAATAAAATCATCACGGTTTTTACTTATTATTATTATTATTATTATTATTATTATTATTATTATTATTATTATTATTATTATTATTATTATTATTATTATTATTATTATTATTATTATT